>VFFE01007200.1:1240006-1253423 GCA_008921705.1 Burhinus oedicnemus | reverse complement strand
CGGTTTCTACTGCAATTGCGGGCTCCTGTGTGTTGGAAATAGGGAGGCGGGGTGGGATGGGGTAGGTGTGTGGTCCACAATGGAGTCCAGGCTCCAGCAGCTGCAAACATCTGAGATAATCAGGTGGAAAAAGTCACCATTGGGGGTGTTACTTGATTTCTGTCAGAGCTGGCCTGATGGTGACTGCATCCCATTGCAGGATCAGCTGTACTGCAAAGTCAGAGGTAACATCAACTAACACGAACTGAGCTTTCCTTGACATTTATGTGCATGGAGGGGTCCCATTTTAGAATGAACTGGTTTCTTAGCAGCCAGTTCTCCCCTCCCCCAGTCCTTGTTCCTGACTCATGTTTACCAGCTGGAGAAAACATGACAAAATAATGAAAAAAAGAGATCTGCTTTGAGCATTAAACTTCATTGCTGAAAGACTAGAAACTACTGTTTGGCCTGCCAAGGCTTTAATTGTCAACTTATGTAAGAAAGGCTCTTATTTAGTCCCTGTTTGCATTCACCAGGGGGTTCATAAAACAATTATAAGAATCTAGTGATAATCTTCTTTCAGCCTTTATACTCCAGTCAGCCCAAAATATCAGTCCAGTAGATGATTGCTCGCATGTGAGGTCACTGAGCCACTGACTGACTATGACTCTCTGACTTTATTATTATTAATTGTTTTTATTAGTTACCGCTACTACAGGGCATGTGAGTCATTCACCCAGTCCAAAGTCCTTAATAGCTTCATTGTATTACCCTGATCAAAGTTGGTCCTTTCTTTTTGCCTTTCATGTGATCTTCAAAGTCATCTTTGGATAGACTGAAAAATAAAAATCTGAAAGGCAGTTTTAGGCTAAAACAAAAATCGACATATCCCAGACTTGTAGGCAGCTTGGTATCAAAATGAGATGAGGTTGAATTTCTACTTCACTGCTCTTTAAATCCAGTGTCATGACAAGCTGAGAACAGAGGGAATGCAAGAAAGGAGACTAAATAACAAGAAAAGTCACATGACATTTCTTTTTTGTCCTTTCAATATAACTCTGGATAAACATATGAAACTCTTGTGAGATTTGCAATTTTGTCATAATGAAATAAAATATTCTTAATTAAAAATATTTATCAGATTCAAATATTTTTAGAGGAAAAAATCTGGAATTTAGGGCTTTTTGTCTGAAGATGCCTGGAAAATGAAAAATTGTTTCCACATCAAGAAACCAGCAGAAGATTCCATCACTCATTGTTTGCAAGATCAGAGCAATTTCCTGTGCTGTGGGACAGGAGTAATTTATACTTACTTTGTATGTAGTGGTGAGAGAATAGAGGTTAATATAGTGGTAATAAGATAAGCTGCTAAAAGCTTTTACAGAGAAACCAGCAACTTGGAATGGGGTTTTCACCACTGATACTGAAAATGGGCCCACATTTGGGGGGTATCTTTGCTAGAGGTCTACATACATTGTAATTTGAACAGAACTTATTGTTTTGGCTTCTAAGCAGAACTGCTTTTTTCTCTCACTTTAAATAGTGACCAGTTTGTAAAGTGTCTCTGCACCAAAAAAAACCCCCAAACCATACTACTTTTTCATATTTGCATACAAGGCACAATTTAGCACAAGGAAAGAGATGGTAGAGGGTTCATAGAATTGTAGAATGGTTAGAGCTGGAAGGGACATTAAGATCATCTGTTTCCAACCAACCTGCTATGGGCAGGGACATCTTCTACTAGACCAGGTTGCTCAAAGCCCCATCCCACCTGGCCTTGAACACTTCCAGGGATGGGGCCTCCACAGCTTCTCTGGGCAACCTGTTCCAGTGTCTTAGAAGAATATCTACTCTAAATCTACCTTCTTTCATTTTAAAAGCACTACCCCTTGTCCTATCACTACAGTCCCTCTCCATCTTTCCTGTATGCCGCTTTTAGGAACTGAAAGGGACTATAAGGGCTCCCTGGAGCCTTCTCTTCTCCAGGCTGAATAACCCCAACTCTCTCACCCTGTCCTCATAGCAGAGGTGCTCTAACCCTCTGATCATCTTCGTGGCCCTCTTCTGGACACCTGCTCCAACAGGCCCATGTCCTTATGTTGGGGGTTCCAGAGCTGGACGCAGTACTGCAGGTGGGGTCTCACCAGAGCAGAGTAGAGAGGTAGAATGCCCTCCCTCAACCTGCTGGCCACGCTGCTTTTGATGCAGCCCAGGATCCGGTTGGCTTTCTGGGCTGCAGGTGCACATTGACGGCTCATGTTGAGCTTTTCATCAACCAACACCCCCAAGTCCTTCTCCTCAGGGCTGTTATCAAACCCTTCTCCACCCAGCCTGTATTTGTGCTTGGGACTGCCCCAACCAACATGCAGGATCTTGCACTTGGCCTTGTTGAACTTCATGAAGTTTGCATGGGTCCACCTCTCAAGCCTGTCCAGGTCCCCTTGGATGGCATCCCTTCCCTCCAGTGTGTTGACCGCACCACACAGCTTGGTGTTGTTGGCAAACTTGCTGAGGGTGCACTCAATCCCACTGTCCATGTCACCAACAAAGATGTTGAACAGTACCGGTCCCAGTACCAACCCCCGAGGAAAGACACTTGTCACCGGTCGCCACTTGGACATCAAGCCGTTGACAGCAACTCTTTGAGTGTGACCATCCAGCCAATTCCTTATCCACCGAGTGGTCCATGTCTCTCCAATTTAGAGACAAGGATGTCATGCAGGACAGTGTCAAATGCATTGCACAAGCCCAGGTAGATGATGTCAGTTGCTCTTCCCTTATCCACCAACACTGTAACGCTGTCACAGAAGGCCACCAAATTTGTCAGGCACGATTTGCCCTTAGTGAAGCCGCGTTGACTGTCACTGATCACCTCCTTATTTTCCATGCAGTATGACACTTTGAAAGGAAATTGTGTAGAACTTTTACGTAAGAGCACAGGACTTTGTGACTCTCTTCTGCGTTACAGATTTCCCCTTTAGGTGCCTGAACTCCATCTGAGTTCAGTGAGAGTTTAGCCATTTAAATCCCTTTGTGGATCGGACAGTAAGTTATCACCTTATAGCTTAGATGAATTAGATATTTCAGTGTTTCAGTGTTCCTGAGAAGGGTTCCAAATTGGCATTTTTTTTGTTGATCTCACCGGAGGTCCAAGAACGACTGAGCTGAGAGACAGGAGTAATTGGCAGTTGCAACCTGGAGACTGGGATTTCACAAAATTGGAACAAAGGCACTGTACAGCATCATCTTTTGGTTATGAGTTGGCAGATTTAAGGACTGTGGGAAGAGGTGTTCTCAATAACAATGAGCAGAACTGCTAACATAGCCTTTAAACATCACAGCTCAAAGATCAATTTGGCTTTGGCTTTTGCCAAAGCTACTTCTTAACAACTGACTTGAAAACTGCAAGGATGAACTGTCTTTTTTCCTCCCTATGGGGCAACCACATTTTGACATTGTGGTTCTTAAATGACCGGCAACTAATTTCATATGCTGGAAATGAAGAAAAGGGAAGGGAAGGAAAGAAAATAAAAGATGCAATCTTTTCTTTTCCTCCCCCCAAGTTAATGAATTTTTTATAAATGTGTAAGCATGTCACTATTCCAAGCCACATCAAATCACTCCTAAAATCTGTATTTTAAAAACTGGAATGTGTATAATATGAATGGCTTAAGGAATAAAATGCAAAAAGATGTTGATGATGCCGGATTACCAGCCAGCTGGAGAATTAAAAAAGAGAGGGAGAGAGAGTGATGAAGAGAAGAACAAAAAAGCCCGTGTTTCACTGGCCAAGTCAACAACCGTATTTTTTCAATCGCCCCTCATTATGGAAAAGTGTACTCAGGTTGTCCTGGAATCTGAGTTCACTGTTTTTAAGGAGTCACATCAGGAAAAAAAGCATGATTCAGTGCAGAGTGTATGACGGGGAACATCTGGACACCAAACTTCTAGAGCTGCCGTGTTTTGCAGAGGGATGGCTCTGAGGATGAAATGGAATGAACTGCAACAAATATGGGATTTTGCTGGCAGCTTTAATTTATTTAAACGCATCCCTGGCTTTTGAGCAATTTCTTTGTTTTAGATAATATTTAAACATGTCAAAAATCCTCTCTTCTTCCTGCCCTTCATTACACATGACAGGGAGTGGATTGCTGTGGCCATCTGTAGAGTAGGAATGAACAGAGCTACGTCTGGATGGGCTGGGGATCACATAGACACTCAGAGCAACCCCTGAGCAGTTACCTTGAAACCTGCCTTTCCCTGGACGAGCTGAGACAGTACGCCAGTTTTTGCCAGGATTCTGTGAAGTAGTGTTGGAGCCTTGTAACCAAATGTGTCTGGAGCATGTTTGGTGGCCCTCCCTAAAGTTAGGCACCTCTGCCAGTCCAGCACGAGTTGTGAGTTATGAGTTGTGTTTGATAACAGCACTTGGCATTTATTGTGTGACATCCTGAGTTTATGAAGTCATTCCTGAGGCTTTACTGTAGCCCTACTGTGATTTTAAAATCTTCAAGGGAGTATACAAAAATACATGCAGCCGTGTTTAGAAGAGGGAAGAGCTAATGATGGGGCGGACAACCTGCAGGTCCAAAGACACACACAGCTTGTGCTGAAGGTGTACCATGCTGGCGTACGGTGCTGGCAAGCCCCAAAACTCCACCTGGGAAGAAGCAAGGGTGGGCTGATGAAGCTGCTGCTGCTCACCCCACCAAGGACCGAGCCAAGCCTTGTTTCCAGGGGGTGGTGAGATGATGGCTGGGAATCCAACACCATCCTCTGCCTGTGAACTGCTGCCAAGGGTCTGTCCCCCTCGGCTCTCTGATGTATAGGTATATGTCCCGTGGCTGTCAGCCATATGTTGTCCACGGGGATCAAGAAAGATGGTACGTGGGCATTTGTGTGGGAGAAGCGGCCTCAATGCTTTTTCCCTTTGAAGTTGTTTCCACCTCGGGAGGTACGCCTGGTTCCTCCTTTTACATCTAATATATTAGGGAAAAGGATAACACCACTCAACTGCAAGAGGGAATCTTTGGGTTTGGCCTGAATTGCTACACACAGTCAGTGAGGCCTTTCTTCTTCAGCATGTCAGTGGCCTTTCTGAATTTGATGGTGTACGGAAGTACTTTTGTAATCTTTTCTCCAGAGAAAATCTTGACTGCAACTACAAAGCTGAAAGACACCTCCTTTGGGGTAAGAATCTGAGAAGAAAAGATTAGGGAATGTTTTCAGATCTGCCCATCAAAGCAATCTGTCCCATGTCTGTTAGTTTAGTTTAGTTTAGCTTAGTTTAGTTCAATTTAGTTCGTTTTAGTTCATTTTATTCTATTGAACTTAGTGGTCTTTAAGCTGTATGATTTATGGTGTGTGACTCTGACAGTAAGCGATGACCATATGAGACGCTGACCCCCTGGTCTGAACTGACCTGACCTGACTTGTGGACAGAGAAATTGTCTTTCTCTGTGCCCGCACACACAGACCTTGACCCAGCTGGTAAGCCTGCTGAGCAAGGGGCCAATTAGTCATAAATGCTGCCTTTCATTATGTGGATATTTCTCCTTTTGAAATGAGACCCAGGCTGCCAACTCACAGCATTTCATGGGATAATTTCACCCAGCATCAAGTGGGCACCAGTGCTCTGTCACTGCAGCAGGGATGGCTGTGCATCGATGACGGTGCTGGAAAGCCCTCTCTGGTTCCCTGACTCATGGTCTGCATGACCTTCAGCTTGTCCTGTGCCGCTTTTCGCCCAGGGAGAGGAGACGTCTTGCTCAGTGTAGCTCAGCCTCCACTTCCAAACATCATCACGAGGGTGAGAAGGGCAGGGGGGGATCATGGCCAACGCTCGGACAACCGCAGGGTGAAGAGCAGCGAAAGAACTGCTGACGGACAGCGGGACAGATGAAGTCAGCCAGCGCTGGCTCTGCTGTGGGGAAAGGCCAGCACCTCCGACAGAGTTTTGATGGCTGCTAAAACTACCCAGCACTGAGTCCTGGCTGTGCCGGAGGTGTTGAGAGGGTCTGAGCATCCCAGCCTGGGGCTGACTTTTGTGGGGAGGCAGGAGCCACACCAGGCATCCCAGGGGCTTATCCCCCATGGCTGGGCACGCTGACTTGCCGGCCACGGTCCTGGGGCTCCTTGCTGCTCTTATCTGCACCCCGTCTAGCAGCCACAGCTATGCCTGAGTCAGGAAAATTTCTAAATGCAAAGATTACACCTAAAGGGTTTCGTGAAAGAGAGAGAAAAAAAATAAAATAAAAACCTGAGCTCTCCCTTTGCTGAGGCCAAGCTGTTGTCAGCTTAAAGAAAATGTTTTCTCTTTGTGTTTGGACAATTTCACAGATTTATTTCCCCCTCCTTTCCCTTCCTCTCCTTGGATGAAAGTTGCAGGGATTTCCACAAAATACGTTTGGAGGAGCCAAGGCTTCAACACCAGCAGTTTTCACTCAGACCGTTGGAATGATCAATAAATCGGCACCGACTGATCTCAGAGTCTGAGGATGTCTATGCGGCACAAGCAGCTCTTTTAGGTAAGCTGGAGCAAGTGAGTAAGTCCAGTAGCTCTGGAGCCAAACCCTAAAGTGGATGCAAAATCATATGGGGAGCCAGTGCTGTGATTTTCAGTACAAGGGTGATGTAATGATTGAGTACAGTTCAAGTAAGTAATCTAGTCATCTGTTCGCAATTTTGAATTATGGCTGATGCAGTCTCTGCCTGCAAGCCAGCAAAAAGAGAGTGAGAATTACTGTTACTGAGTCAAGCCAAAGGCAGGGATCAGCATCTTGGCATCAGCCTGGGGAAGTGGGGGGGGTGGGGGATGCGCAATTCGAAATGCAACGTGGGGTCTAGCAGGAACCTGACATTTCAGAGACAGTTGGGATCTGACCAAAAGATGGTAGAGGACAGGGCACTGAGTGGTAGGGACACCTTTGTCTGATCGGTGCCCCGAGGAAGAGGAGAGGCTTCAATCCTGAGCACAATTAACCAAATCTGAATCCCTACCACCCAAGACAACTACTTTGAACGCGTACTTATCTGTGGTGTTTGAATTCCACTTAAGAAAATTTAGAGTCATCCAGGGCCTGACCTTTAGCAAACCACAAAGGCAACCCATAAACCACAAGGCTGGAATCAGCTAGAGAGGACAAGTAAATCCAATATATTAGCATAGACTTTCAACTGCAGCTTGTAACCAGGGATATTACAAACGGAAGATGTACCCGGAGCATCTATGTAAGGTCTAAAGCGTAAAGCTGGGTTTGGTAAGGGCTCCATTAACATCATCACCCAAAAGAGGGAATAACACAGCACGGTGCTTAATAATAGTAAGTGGCTGACTTCACCGCCAGGCGGAAGCAAAATATTTTTAAGTGTCAGAAACCATAAAAACATGACATGATTCATCTTAAAACAAACAGTTGCTCATGTGAATCTTAGAGTGGAGGATACATGGAAAGTCCCAAAATGAGACCATCTCTGGAGTGCCGTTTTTTAGGAAAAAAGTCATATTTGGTGAGTTAAACACTGTAGGGCCTGGTCAGCTGAAGACCTATTGGGAATGGGGTACTAAAGGATGTCCTTGTAATTGGGAAAGTAAATCTCCCCCTCAAAATCAATAGCAGAGTAGGGGGGGTTTTTTGACAAGATGGATACCTTTCCCATACAGCATACATCTGAGGGATTATCTACTAATCATGGAAGATCTTTGGGCATGAAGCAAAACTGTAACATATAATCCATTGCACTAGTCATTTATAACAAACCTGCAGTCTCTGCTGAAGGTTATATTTTTCCCACTCTGAGTTCTAAGCTGACTACAAAGAATAAGAAGATAAAAACCTCTCTCTTGAAATTTTTGCATAGAAACACTATATTTCAACTGTTTGTCAAATAGTGTTATGCATAATTAAGCCCTGAGGTGGCTGCCTTTATTCCAGGGAGAAATGATGCATTGCACCTTTTGTGTGAATATCTAGTGACCTCTTATTCATGCTAGGGAGGAAGTGATTACTCAAAGCTCTAATGTGTTTGTAATGAACCTTTGTTTGCTGTGTCTGCTTTATCTGGCTCGTCAGAGACTTACGTGTATCTTAAAAGTCTCACAGTGATTCAATGGAGTTATGTTGACTTTGTAGTCATATTTTTATATTTTAAGAGTATTTGGGTCAATAGGTGTAAGACCAGCTGTGGCATTTACGCCCGTAATTGAGTTCAGTAATTGAAATACATATTCCTGAAAAGCATCTTGCTTGATGTGAAGATGTTATTCCTTCTGCTGTATACTTGAAGGCTTTTTTTGAATTTCTGATAACCTTCTAGCAGCAATAATCTGCATCTATTTGTCCAATTATTTGCATTAAGACTAGTCACTCCACAAGTATCTCCACTAGTTAAGCCTGGTTTCTACAGGGCTTGTGTCTCCTGTTGATTGACTTTTAAACTCAATTGCGCTGAGGAAGCATGTGAACTAATCCTGCATTAGACATCAAATAATCCATACTACAACAAACCAGTGATGTGGGATGTAGGTTTTCTGATGTCTTCTAAGTCAGGAATGCTGATTGAAGCCTTTGCACCGTTGGCGTATCTATATCTACCATCCTCTACAAGGAGTCTCAGGTATCTAATGAAAGCTGGGCTCACAATGCAGTCTTTTCTTCTTTGGGAGAATTAGGAGACCTTTCCTTCTCCACTTACCCACTTATTTTTATTTTTTAAAATTACAAGAATGTAATACATTTAAAACCTCTAACTTGCTGTAAAGTTTTGTTTAAATGTTAAAAAACTCAATGTGCAGATTGTCAGGTAGGGAAACACAGACAATGACTCAGTATGTCTGAGTGAGTCTCTTTCCCTAACGAAGGGTTGTTTTTGTCTGAGGAAAACTCTCATGGCATTAGTGATGACATTTTGCAGCCTGGCAGGTCCATGTCTGGAAGGTTGTTACTGCAATTGTAGGTACCTGGATCCAAGCTTCAGTTTTGAGGTGGAGGCTCACACATAGTGCTGCCTGGCACTTCAGTTTTCTTTTTGGTATCTGAAATGTGGCAGCCCTCTCCCCTTTGACTAATTAAATGAATTTTATCCCTTTAAAAAGTCTCTGGTTGCTCCTAATCCCCATTATGAAAACTCTGGATAGTCTCTTTGTTGTGCTAAACCCACTGCTTGTCCACAGTCTAAGCAAAACAAGCTTAAAAGAGCAAAAGGATCTCCTAGGGGATGAATCTTCCCTGCTTTGACATAAGCCAGGAGTAACTCTGTTCAACGTCTGTTTCAAAGACTTCTTGGTAAGAACACACAATCCAAAAATACTAGGGATCAAGATAAATCTAGACAGATTGTAATTGGGATCAGGTCAGAGGGGCTGTAACCTCTCCAGCAGTGTGGAGGTGGAGGCTTAAGACCCCAGCTTGGCCACTTGATGAGATCTGGAAGGTTGTTTTACCCCTTGGGATCAAAAATACCCCAGATATTCTCATCTGTCCTTTCTAAGCATTTACATCCCATTCAATCCCAGTGACGTGAGTGGTGCTAATGTGGCTCCTGTGCGTTTTATTTCCTTCAAAAGCAAGGCTGTGATGCTTGCCTTTCTCCTGAAGACAGAGGTTGGGGGACAGAAGGGCTAAAGTTCATTGTTTCATGTTGATACACAGCCACCAAATAATACCTTGTTGAAATAATACTTATATCATCAGAAAAGTCCCTTTCTCATGTATGCTCTACTTAAACAGAAGATAATTTCTGAAAGAATAACACTGATATAACAGCGTTTCTCTACCTGGGTGTGCAGTCCTGTTCTTCCAAGCATTTTCCCTGATGCATGTCAGCTAGGATCTGGGTGGTGAGCGTGCATTCTGCCTTGGAAAGAGGGAAAATTCTATGATTCTTTACAAGCACTGGCTACTTTGGTCTATCTCAGTGTTTAAATCTTGGCCTCAACATATTTGAGTGACTTTTTTGGGAGCTTTTTGACTCAAACTACTCATCTGTATTGACAATTCTCTCCTTTCCCCTCCAGCTACCCCATTGAAAGAAAATGCTAATTTCCCCCTAGCAAACCTCACTGTCAACATATTATGCATTGTTCTGCTTCAGGGTGACCAAAAAACAAGTTAGAGGCAAATCTGGCTAATCTCCCCTGAAACTGTTAAATCAATGAAAAAAATTCCAGTTGGGTACAATTTCAGCATTGTACCCTTGGGCCAGCCACAGTTTTTAACAGCCTTCAGAGCTACCCAAAGATAGTGTTGCAGTCATTAATGTCACTGATATTGTTGCTTCAAATAGTTGCTTTATATTGCAGTGGACAATCAATTCCTTCTTATCCCATTGTTTTCAGAGCTACTGTGTTTGGGACGTTCCAGGACTGCTGTAAATTGGTTCAATTCTTTTCTGACATGTCACTCACTAAATGTTCAGGGAGCGTTTCCCTAATCCTGTCCAGATGAGCTGTGGATTCCAAGAGGTTTCTATTTTTGGATGTAGGCTTCTGCCTATATGCTACTGTTGGGCTCAAGTTCATTCAGAGGAATCACATTAGCGGGTATGCAGATTTATTTCTTTGCTTCTGCTGAATGTGAGCTGAAATTGTTTGGTTTTGCCAATTGCCTTTCCTGTGCGGGGGGATCAATGTCCTTCCTTTGCATTTTTCATAAACTGGAATTCCGTTGTGATGAATCAGAGCTTGATTTTTATTAGTTTTTCATAGGAGCTGCTTCCTCCTGCCACCACTTAATTCAGTAGGAATTTTTATTATTCCGAGTTCTTTAACAGCAGCATCTTGGGACCTCAGATGGGATTGGAAGCTCTCTGTATTCACAAGACAACAGACTGAAATAGACAGTTTCTCCTTCAGAAATTAGAATTTCAAAGGAAAAGGCAGATATGAAATAGGAGAAAAGTAGTGCCTCCTCCCTAATACAGGTGGACACAGAGACCCGGGTTGACTGATATACACAATGTCACCCAGAAAGTCTGCTGCACAGCTTCCCACTGGAGGTTTTCCAAGTCTCAGTGTGACACCTAACCTCCACCTTTCGTGTGTCTGTGGATAAATTTCAGATTTGAAATTAAGCATCATGATACAGCAATATAAAGTATGAACTGAACCAAACTCAAATGGAAATATCAGCCAATGAAGCTTAGTTTGACTGACATGCTCTAACAATACCCTACCTTCAGCTGTCTACATAGCATTACCAGTTTCTCTCCATAAACAGCTGTTTTGAAACATTTTAGCCAAAATTATTCTTAGAGTAATATTAGAGGAAAAAGACATTGTTATGCTGTCTTGAAAAAAAAATCTGAACAGCTATTTTGTCGAACCTCTAGTAGACTTGGTGTGTGCAACAAAGACTTGGAACAGAAGGAGTGGGATGCCCTGAAGTCAGAGTTTGGCTTTGGTGGTTCTGGTGAAAATCCATCCAAGTTTGGTGAATGTCTCTGAAAATCTCATTTTGGGGGCTGTTCAGCTCTTCAGTAGAAGCTTATTAGAATTGAGGCACTTGTTTTTTCCAGAGTGCCTTTGCACTGACCATAATCCAACCCCAAGCTACAGTGGAAGACCGTGATTTTCTCACCCGTTGCACCTTCCATATGGACTCCATTTCAGTGACATGTGGAAGAGCTTTGAATACTCACCATCCTCGTATCATATAGAGTGCACGGGAGGGAAGCAACCTCACAGTAATTCGCCTTAATCGGATGGGGGGAATCTTGCCGACATAATGAAGGAATAAACTGGAGGGAAGGCTTGCAGATCTTGTACAAAAGTTGTGGGATGGAGCTCCAGGCTTTGAGAGAAGAGTGGCAACCAGGAAAGGTGGGGGTGACTGGTGTGAGTAAGTCTGATGGGGTCAGTAGAAGGCTCTATGCTTGGTGTTATAGAGGAAAACAACGCTCTGTGATGGATATAATTGACCCTGAATTATTCTGCATATTTCAGCTGCTGCAACTGATGGGTTTCTTCTGATGTATAACATCAGGTTTTATTTATTTCAGGGTCAGACAGGGAATATTTCACACTCTTGTAGCCCCTTCTGTGATATTCACCACATGGGTATCCAAATATTTCATTAACGTTAAAGTACTTTAAGGTCTTTACAATGTTCCTGTGAAGAGAGGGAAGAAACTGCGGCAAAGAAAAACCTGCCTCAAACTAGACCACCATTTCAGATGTCCAGTTTCTGTGGCCTGCTTTTGCAGGGATTCCAGGAGGCCAATTTAAATTATATTAGGAATTTAAAATCATTTCAGCAGCTTCAGAAAATCTCTTAAAGTTTTGAATAGTTAATGTTTTGGGTACTTTTAAAGTTACCCGAATCTTATTTTATGTCCTTTTAGTGAATAAAAGAAATTACAAAATGTGCACATGTTGTACCAATCCGACTCAATGCCTAGAGCAATTTACAGTACTCTTCACTTGTCAGTTTGGAGCCTGAGGATAAGTATGAGAATCCCAACATACTCTCGTTCATACTGGATGTTTCACCTAAATCATCAGGCCTCTGACTCATCAGCCAGAAAAGTAGAAAAGGGAGAATGAGGAAAGATGATCCGGATCTTCCTCATTTCCCTTGTGACTCTGATGTAATCTCAAGGTGTTTCAGGCCAGGAAGGAAAAGATTTTTTTTCATTAAAACAATAGTTTTAAGACCAAACAAATCTCTTAAATGCACTGCTCTCCATTCTGGTTGAGAAAACCTCCTCAAGACACGACGTCAAGAAACAAGAATGTGAATCACGTAGAAATTTTAGGAGAAAGTTAGAAGGCAGAAGAGAGTGTGGTAGAGGATGTGGCCCAGAAATGGGAATCTGACCCTTACTTCTCAGCTCGCCCAGCCCCTTGCTTGGTGCACATCACTTTCATTCCTTCAGTTGCCAGTTCTTATGAAGCCCACAAGCTATAGGATAAGAATGTGAGTAGTGTTTGGGCATAACTGAAATATAAACATGGAAAATCAGTGTGAATCTGAGTAGACCTAGGTGAAACTTCTTTAGCAGAACTTTTATTTTTGAGGAGACTGGGGAGCCAAATTCAGATAGATGTTGAACTGTAGTATTCTTTCCATAAACTGCATCATAAACCAGGTTCTGGCTTTTTTTTTTTCGGATGATAGATGGGCTGAAGAACTCTGTTAACACAGATGCCTCAGAGGTGCCTTGTGGCTCGTCATCAGTTAAGATGCTGAAGTCAACTCCCCACTGCAGAAGACCACCTTAAATCACCATTACAAGTGAATCTTAGATGGCAATTCTTGGAATGAAGTAGAAAAAAGTTACTGATTTGTTTATGTTTCTTCAACTCAAAACAAATTTGTCAAAGCAGCAGACATTCATTCAAACTCCGAGACACTAAATATTTGTGAACAATCAGAATTCCAGTATTTTCCAAACAACTTTAACTTAAGAAATAGCAGATTGGTTTCTTCTCCCTTCCCTA
>VFFE01007200.1:1157095-1239986 GCA_008921705.1 Burhinus oedicnemus | reverse complement strand
CCCCCCCCCCCCCCCCCCCACACACACACACATATGCCAGTGATGCTTTTTAGAGGAACTGGGGTCCTCAGCAGGAGACATTTGCTCTTCCCCATCAGCAGTTTCTCTTCCTCCTTCCTTAATTTAGGAAATGAGTTTCCAATGTTTTCTTTTCTTTTCTTCCAGAAATCAGACAATTAAATCACAAGCACATGGTCAATGAAAAGAGTTTCTGACATGCAAGTACAGATGAGCAGACTGGACCTCCATCCTTGGAATTATCTTACAAGGTGGTTCAATGGGACCTACTGGGTTATTTTAGCTGTGACCTGATATGCTACCTCTGTATTAAGGCCTGGCCCTCTTCACTAAGGCTTGACTGGTTATACTGCGAAATTATTAGGAGAGTCCCTGCAGGGCTTAGGCCAACTATTACTCACCCAGACAATTCCCAAGACACAGCTCAAGACTTGACAAAAGCCAAAACCCTCTCCCAACTGGCTGCTCTATGTCTCACCACAATTGCTTTCAGATTGTTCAGCCATCCAGTATGGGTCCATCTCAGCACGCACAGAAGAAGGGTAGTGATGATCTTTACAAGGTTGAGGGACTTGGGTCTTTTTAGTCTGGAGAAGAGAAGACTCAGAGGGGATCTCATCAATGCTTAAAGGGAGGGTGCCAGGAGGATGGAACCAGTCTTTTTTCAGTGGTGCCCAGTGATAGGACAAGAGGTAACGGGCACAAACTTGAACGTAGGAAGTTCCATCTAAACATGAGGAGGAACTTCTTTCCTTTGAGGGTGGCAGAGCACTGGAAGAGGCTGCCCAGAGAGGTGGTGGAGTCTCCGACTCTGGAGACATTCAAACCCGCCTGGACGCCATCCTGTGCAACCTGCTTTAGGTGTCCCTGCTCTGGCAGGGGGGTTGGACTAGATGATCTCCAGAGGTCCCTTCCAACCTCGGTGATTCTGTGATTTACAGTCACCTCCCTTGCTTTAAGCTCATGGGTCCTCATAGCTCAAGATATTGAGATGACACCTAAAACCCAGTCCTTTCTCTGAGATGACTGCTACCTCTAGCACAACTTCCAGGCTATTTCCACTTGGCTGCAAAGTAGGCTTTCAGATGCGCGCTTCCCTCTTACATCGCTGGCCATAGCTGCTGGGAGAGGGGAATATGTTTAAGTTGTTTAATTAAGTGTCTTCGTAAGGATGTAGGTCTCCTTGTTATTTAGTGAAGACAGAGATACTTCCAAAAAGCACCATTCCAGGCAGGTGCTGAAACTGGATGCTCAGCTTCATCCTTGGAAGTAGGGTGTATTCTTATGGACTATAGGAACTGTTTAGGAAGGGCAACCACCCAGAATAGACAGCTACTGTAGCCGTTCTACACTGTGCTCTATAAATACTGCCCATACAGTGGGTCTGGGGAAAGCTGAGCTCAACGCATCTGCTGGTGAGTGGTCTGTGGTAAACCTGGTATTTCCCATATGCTCACTGCAGCCAAACAGGATGGCAAATATATATATATATATATAAACAATTAATTATATATGAGCTCATTCTAGGATGGAGGGCTGGACTACATATTAGGTGAATGGTAGTTCAGGCCTATTTTTCCAATGAAGTCTTGAATCTCTGCCAGCTCACGCCACTTGAGAATCTGGCCTCTTGCTCCTTATTTTGTACATTAACTTTAATTAATTGGTAGATTTTCCACGCTTAATAATTGTAAATATATAAGCAGGAGTGTTTGTTTATGCTTGTTTAAGCAGGGAAGGCACTGTTTCAAAGAAAAGACGTTTTAAGAATGGCCTAACTGCAGTCCCTTATAGAACCAGAGGTTTGTGTCTACTGTGTGAACTGGTGGAGCACAGAGGAGGGGAGTATTCAAGAGCAGTCAGGCAGTATTTGCAGCCTGTGCATCAGTGGGAGATGAGGTCAGGTCTCCACGTACCATACCTATACCTTTTTTGCCTATGCCACATCTGTCTCTGAGTGACCAGAAATGAATGTAGGTAGGATTAAACCATAAGGAAAATTCTGAGACCAGAAGTCTCCTCCCCGAGCCAGTGCCTTTGTGTGGACTGCGTATTGCATATGTATTTTCTGAGGCAGACTCAGATTCCTTTGAGCTTGGCACATTCTGGTTAAGATGAACTCAGCATCCAAATGTTGACACGAAAGCTGACTACACCATATACCATGGCCCCATGCCACCTCCAGCTGGCCTGGGGCCGTGCTGGCACTGGCTTTGGTTACTTGATTTAAGACAGCAATGGAAGAGGGAAGGGCAAAGGGTGCCTGAGGTGGGTTTACCTGGCATCCCAGCTGGAGGAAATGGCCTGCGTTCTTCTGCAGAATAAGGAGAGAGGGATGAGTAGAGGGAAATAAAATAAATAAAGCAAGCCAATGGTGTCATTAAAAAGAGGATGTATCACGTTTACCGTGAGAGCGTGTGACTCAGACATGCAGACATGAACATTCCTGCAAAGCCCCAAATGCACACATGGAACCGAATTTTTTTGGCTTCCCAGAATGGCTTAATTTTATGATTCTGTGACTCATTAGAAAAAGTAAAGTCCCCAGACGTGCTGCATCAAGACCCAGTAAACACCAGTTACTGGTGCGGACACATGGGGACAAAGGAACAGGTGAGGGATGGATGGAGGGATGGAGGGGATAGTGGAGGAACAAGACTCTTGGCCTCTTGACCCCTCCTTTCTCCTTCTAGTAAACATGTTTCTCTTTCTTTCTTTCTTTTTTTCAAGATTGGAGTGGAGGGGTTAACAGAGGTCATGTTAGTTTAAAAAATTATGGTTAACCTTACAAGCTGGGTTGCCTTAGGTCACGGTGATACAATTCCCCTCCCTTCTCCTGTGCGGCGGTGGTTCACAGAAATTCCTCTAACGCAGGGAAGGACGGGGCCTGCCAAGGCTACGAGCAATGCAGAACAGACTTACCTGTTTTTATGCACTGCTTAACTAATTATTTTAAAAAGAAACAGCCAAGTTGGAACAACTACCTTTTTCTTCGAGGAGGAACATTTTCCCCTTTTCCTTTTTTCCCCGCGTCCCCCTTCACTCCTCCTCCCTCTCCTTGGTTTTTTTTTCCCCTTCGTTGCTTGGCTTGGCGTTGGAAACAGGTTCTCGATATCTGACACCTCTTGAAAGTGTAGTTTGGCAAACAGGAATCGAGTTCGGCTCCAAAAGGGCCCTGCACAGGGCTCGCTGTGAAAACACCTGGGTGTCTCTTATGCCTCTAAGAACCAGCCCTGCTCCTGTAGAAATAACAGCCGCTCTCTCCCTTCCCCCAGCCCTTGCTCGCCCTTCAAAAAAAAAAAAAAAAATAATTAAAATGCTGGCACTGTTTTTGTAAAAAACAGGTGGTTCGAGGGCGCTGCGGAAGGGGATGAAGGCCATCTCAATGACAGCGTGCAAAATTCCTGAGCAGAGAGGGTTTTGATTGCAGCACATACATCTGCAATTCGTTTTCCCAAGCTCAGGACAAATTAAGAATCTCCCAGCAATTAGGGGAGAAAGCTTCAAAGTGCAATCAGCAGTTCCTAAAAGAATATGTGCTGGGCTTTGAGGGAGGCTAATCCTGCTGCCTGCACTGGGCTCCTCTCCGCAGTGTGCATTTTCCAAGGCCAAAATTTTGGCCTGCTTTTCAGTCACACCATATAAAATAACAAACACGCAGTCTAAGGAAAACAATTTTTAAGACACAGTGGAACCCACTTTAATGAAGAAAACTGTTAAATGCATAAAACCCCCATGTGCCAATGGATAAATGTGCTGGAAGTGTGAACTGTTAAACCAACAAAATTGTTAACACATCATACTGCTGGGCAAAAAAATAAAATAAAAAAATATAAAAAGGGAGTGAAACGGCTTTCTAACATGCAACCCACTTTGCCTTTATTGTTCACATTCCTGCTGACATAAAGTTTCCTGATTTGTCCCCTGGGCCCAGAAATATGGCAAAAGCGGGAACATTAATTGTATTTGCCCCCTTTAAACTGCCCTCCCTGCTTTTTAGCTCACAGTGGCCAAGAATAGCTTCATGGAATGGGGAGAGTTTGCCCTTTTTTATTCAGGGTGATGAGTGAACAAGTTCACATGGATTTTTTATTTTTTTTTTAAAACTAGTATAAAACCTTTAACTTTGACTGAACATCTTTTTCCTGTATCTGTGGGGAAAATCGAGACTAGTTTGGTGTTTGCTGCTTCCTAAAGTTCTTAAGTCCCTCCATATTCCTGGTTTTCCTTGGGGTCGATGCTGAAATAAGCCTGTTCCTGTGGCCGTGCTGCTCTCTCCGAAGACGTGGAGCTCTCACTGAGTAAAAGCCTGATCTCGTGAGAGCCCCCAAGGCAACCGCTTTGATAAGTGTCCAACCCTGCGGCCGTGCTGGCATGGTGGAACCTGGATCCCTGCCTCTCTCCGAAACATGAGAAACTAAAAATCAGTCCATTGAATTTCTCTTCATCCCACTCCTAAATTACATGCTGTTCACAGATTTCATTTCCGCAGGTAGTTAAAATTTTCCGCCAAAACGTGATTTCCACAAAAGGTGGGCTTTTGTCACAAATTAAGATTTTCCCGGGAAAAAAAAAATTAAAAACAGCACCAAATCAAAAATTTACTGGTAACTGAACCTTTTTATCAAAAACTTTTCCAAAACTTGAAGAAGGGTCTGCAGAATGGAATAGGTTGTGTTTCTTGTTTTTGTATTTCCTTTAATGAGAAAACAAGTGAAAAAAAGCACAGCAAATTCGACTGAAAATTAAAATGTTAATAAAAATACTCAGAAGGAAAAAAGTACTTAAAAATATTCATTTCCATTTCATAAAATTATTTTTAAACTTGCAATATCTACACGGAGCCGCCGTTCAGCTAAGGTCTGTGCTGCTGTTTGCCTGTCCCAGGGGCCTTTTAGGTGCTGCTCTATGAATACAGGTATGAAAGTGCATTTATGATGACTAAACTCCACTGTGAACCGTGACAATGAGGAGTTTATTCCCGTGGTTCAGAATGTTCTCATTTTTCTTCACTTTTCTGTGTCCCTTGCAAAATAACACGAGGCCGTGCCTGGCTTGAGGATGGCTCCTCTTTTTCTTGGCACTTGCTGATTTTGCTTCTTAGACTGATGTTTGCAAAGAAATTCCAGTCCCTGAGGGCCACTAAATACGTATTGCATTGCAGAGTCTCCATGGGGCGGGCTTGCATCTTCAATGTGTTTGGATCTCTTGCTCCTAGGAGGCTCAGTGGCTGTGTCGTGTACTTGAGACCACTTTACACACCAGATAAACTTAAACCAGTGTCAAGTTTTACTGTAGTTAAGCAAAAGAGTTAAGTTCTTGGTTACAAGAAAGGAAGCAAAACTGCAACAGAATATTACAAGCCTTAAAATCCGACACTGGCCTCTTCACTGTTAAGCATTTAGGGAATCCTTGGGACCCTTTCTCAGCAGCTAAATGTCAGCCCAACTGCCCCCCACCTGGAAGGTTTAGTTTTCTGGAGAGCACTGAGATCTGGTTCTTTTATCCCAGTTGCAGCAGAAGACCATCAGGATGTCACTGTGACAAAATCATCACAAGCAATGCACAGGCTGCTGTCACGCTCGCCGTTCTGCCATTACCAAGGTGCATTTTTTAAAGTCTTTTGCTAAATAATTTCTGTAACAGCAGTTTTGGTCTGTCCTGATGTTTGTGAGGCTGCAGACAAAGTGTTGTTTCAGAGTTATTTAAGCCTGACTTTGAAATGAGCCCTCTAAGATGTGTGGATGCTCATGGGAGCTCTCTTTCTGCAAAGAAATCATGAGAATATCCTGCTCCTTCTTTACAGGCTGGCTTCAATGTCTCTCATCTAACATCAGCAACCAAAAAGTCAAGTGTCTAGTCTAGTTACTTGCTCCAGTTCCCCTTTGTCAGTGGAGGGAGATGGAAGGCTGCTCATCCCCATCTTGAAGGGTGAATCCTACCTTTGCCATTGACTTACGGCCTTCTTCCAGGCTTCAACACAATATATGGTTTCCTACCATTGGAAATATTATCTATGTAACACCTTTTCTTATTACCCAATCATCTGAGGTATACTGCTGCATTTCCACAGGGACCACCCATGGCTGCTGGTTACAGCGTTAGGATGGGGAGAGCTTCCATTCTTTTCTTTTACCATTTATAATGTCTTGGGCTGCCACGGGGGCTTCAAAGCGGTAGCTGTGTGATCCACTGAGGTCATCTCGCTACTCCATGAGTTAAAGTTCTCTTTGTACAAAATGGGGGAAATCATAGAAATTCTGGGCTAGACAAAACGTCAAACTATTCCCCTGCTTTGTGGCAGGGTCAGGAAATCTGGTTTATTCCTGACAGATGTCTGTATAATCTGTTCTTAAAGCCCTCCAAAGCCTTCCATAGTAAATCACTTCGAGATCTGAAGGTGAAAAATGCTATGTAAGACCTGAATATTGTTATTATTATTAACAGTGTTGTTGTTCAGAGGACAGCTTAGCAGCACAGTCCCAGATGACACTTTAAAAAAAAACCCAGAAGGAATGAGTTACAGTGAGTTGCGCCAGTCCTGGTGGAAGTGCTGAGCCAGCGCTGCTGGTGCTCCTGCCTGCTGCTGGATTAGTCTGGAATGAGACTCCACAGCCTTTGCCTGTGTTCACACAGAGGCCAAGTGCTGCCAATGGTTACCTTATTACAGGACTGGATTGCTCTACTGAAGACACTGGTGCCGTTCCTGAAGGATGCCATTCTGAAGGAAACTGGATATTGCTTACTTGGTCCCGGGATGAGCCATGTGCAGCGTGCACAGAATAGCACGGGCTTCTCCCTTCAGAAGCATGGCTCATGATGTTCAGTTGAACTGGCTATGTAACTGGGAGAGCTGGTAATTGTGTATCTACTCCATAGCATATGTGGACGATGATCCTGCAGTCCCACTAGTGTTGGCCCCTAACAAGTGGTCCTGAAATAAAATTGCCCTCCAGCTCCCAACCAGACTGACCCTCTGCTCATTTAGTTTCCAACATGCTCCAGAAAACCATATGTATATTTAAGTATAGGGCTATCATTAAAAGTGCCCTGGGCAGGGATGAACTACTGGCCCCTCCATCTTTGTCTTCTACCTACTAGATACCCCATTTAACCTCATGGTTTCACCCTTCCCCCATTGTCCCTGGTGCCACCCAAACCATACCCAGTTCTGTTTAGACAAATGGATGAAACTATTCTTGGAGGCTCAGGGTGGCCAGCATTTGGACTAAGGGCCTCAGCCTTCACACTCAAACCTTGAGGATTTTGAGTAGAAGACATTGAGTGTAAATACAGCCTTGGAGAAGTTTCCTTTCTAGCTAGTAAATCTAACGTTGCTGAGACAGAGGTTCAGCCATGGAGATTCAGGTGTAGTCCTTGACACCTGTAGGTGATACCTAACACCTCCTGAAGTCTGCACAAGCCAGAGACTGTTCCTGAGACATATTTTGGATGTGGCTGTCATGTTTAAGAGCCTTAAAAAGCTGAATAGCATGGATGTGCCTAGACAGTGCCCTTTAGACTCCAAACTAGTGAACGGATCCATTTACTGTTTGGGTCTCCAGCTATATAGTAAATGAAAGAGTGTACATCCCAGAACAATTTGCCTAGCTCTTATTCTTATAGAAAAATTGTATGGATGCATATTCCTCTTACCATATTATGTAGAATAGCACAATGTATCCATATAAAGAAGTTGATTCCCTTTTGAATTCTGGAGGAGGGAAGGAGAAGACGTGTTACATCATTTTAACCAAATCTATTTGACCAAGTTCATGAAAAAACCTGTAAAACTTTCCTTGAGAAAAATTAGTGTCCTGTGCCTAAATTTAACTTTGTAAACAACTGCCTACACAAAACTAGTGTGGCGCCCAGAGCTGCAGATCCAAGGCAGGACTGCAGCCAAGGCACAACCGTGCATCGAGCGTGGCACTCGGAGGGAACACTCTCCCCTTGGCAGCAGGAGCACAAAACCCAGCTCTCTTTTGTTTCCCGTGAGCTATCATGTCCTTGTCATGGGAATCAGAGATCACGTTTGTGTACCCTGGTGAATAAGGTTTATCTGGCTCTGCTTCTTGCATTTGTGCTGAACAGCGCGGTAGCTTGTCTCCTGGTCTGTGCCTGGGATTACCACAGCAAAGAAGCTGCTGTATTTTGGTCTGGGAGCAACCAGGCATTTGGCACACCTGGGAGAGAGAAGCCTTGCTCTGCCTACACATCTGTTTCAGTAGATGGACAGTGTCCCCAGATGGTTACACTTGTACAATATCCCCAGCCAAACACCAAATTGCCCTCCCATCCTCAGGCTCCCGTATCTGCTGTGAGGCTGTGCACTATCAGATAGTTGCTCGGCTTTCAGTATTATCAAATCATAGAATCATAGAACGGTTTAGGTTGGAAAGGACCTTAAAGATCATCTAGTTCCAACCCCTTTGCCATGGGCAAGGACACCTCCCACTAGGTCTAGCTGCTCAAAGCCCCATCCAACCTGGCCTTGAAAACTTCCAGGCATGGGGCATGCACAACTTCCCTGGGCAACCTGTGCCAGTGTCTCATGACCCTCATAGTGAAAAATTTTTCCTAGTATCTTTGCTAAATCTCCCCTCTTCCAGCTTGAAGCCATTACCCCTTGTTCTATAACTACATGCCCTTGTAAAAAGTCCCTCTCCAGCTTTCTTGTAGGCCCCTTTCAGATACTGGAAGGCTGCTAGAAGGTCTCCCCAAAGTCTTCTCTTCTCCAGGCTGAACAACCCCAACTCTCCCATCCTGTCCTCATAGCAGAGGTGCTCAGACCTCTGATCATCTTCGTGGCCCTCCTCTGGACTTGCTCCAACAGGTCCATGTCCTTCTTATGCTGGGGGCCCCAGAGCTGGACACAGTATTCCGGGTGGGGTCTCACAAGAGTGGAGTAGAGGGGCAGAATCACCTCCCTCGACCTGCTCGCCATGCTTTTTTTGATGCAGCCCGGGATGCAGTCGGCTTTCTGGGCTGTGAGCACACATTGCCAGCTCACATTGAGCTTTTCATCCACGAACACTCCCAAGTCCTTCTCCTCAGGGCTGCTCTCAATCCATTCTCTGCCCAGCCAGTATTTGTGTGCCCCAAGCCACGTGCAGGACTGTGCACTTGGCCTGGTATTCTTGCACTTATGGTACAGTAACTGGTTTAGAAAATACACATGTATATAAAAACAGTCATATATGTGACAGAATCCTGTAAAACAATGACCAAGTGTCTGTTGCCTTCACATTTCTATAGGTGCAATCACAGGTTTATTGGATCTGACATAACTTCTCCCCAGGCGTCTAGTCTGTATTCTCCGTTCTTTAGCTGGGGAGTGTTGTACCTCAGTTACCAACCTTCGAAGAGGAAAAAATTTGGAGCTTAATTCCTCTCTGGCTTAAACCTTTGTATTTTTTTGGCTGTAGATTTATGTTCCAAGAACTTGGATTTACATAAAGACGTATCTATTTGCACATAATTTGCAAGAGTTCCTTTTAGCCTATAATTGTGCTAAATATGGTTGTGGAGGCCACAGCATACCTAAAGTATTGCCGAATGGATTTTTAAAAGTAATTTTTTTCAAAAGTGTGCTAAAATAGAAGGATCGGAGGGGAAAAAAAAAAAAAGAGAGACGAGAGATGGCCTTGTGGTTAAAATCCCGGCCTGCAATTCAAGAAATCTGGGTTCAATTTCCAGCTCTGCCACTCACTTCCTGTGTGACCTTGGGCAAGTTGGATAATCTCAGTGTGCCTCAGTTCATGGGCATGCTAATAATATTGCCTTTGTCTCTCATGCTGCCTAGAGCATGAACACACCACGTGTTTGTTTGCACAGCACTTAGCACAACTGGGACCTGGTCTTGGCACAGTCTTCTTGCTCTACTGTAACGGTAACAATAATAGTAATAATGTTTTCCCTCAAGATTATGTGTTGAAAGAACGGAGTGGGTGGTATAAAGGGCTTTCTTTTAGGGTCCTCGGTGGGAGCGATCCATAGGAAGGAGCTTCCTCTCTTCTGCCATGGGAGCCCATTGGTGACACCGTCATGCACAGCTCTGTTGAACCTGAGAACCCAACAGAGGTTGTTGGGTACTAGTTGTGTCTTTTAACACCTCTTTGCAGGGTGTAAGAGGTTGTAAGAGACCAGTGTAGTCTATGAAATCCTACAAAATAGTACAGAGCCACAAAAGAGCATGGAGCTGTGTGCTCTTAGGGCAGCTGTGACTTCAGCCCTATCTCACTGAGCGTCATTATTCTCCTTGCCTCCACCCAAGTAGGTCTCACTAATGTGAGCTCAAAATAAAACAGCTTGAGTGTTTTACTTCCCAGAGTAAACAAGTTGAAAACAGTGGGGCTAAATATGGCTGTTAGCGTGGATTACCTTATCCAGATGTGACCGGTTAAGCTTTGTGATGTCAAATTACGAGATTAGTGTTGTGGATTTAGATCACGGGATGATTAGTCTAAGAATAACTTCAGTTTCTGAGCTCTGTCTTGGTTACCTGAGTTTTTGGAATAAGTGTCAGGGATCTGGAAATAACCTTAAAATAACAAATAAAAAGCTCACTTAAAGAAAACATGTACTGTGTGTCCTGACAATCTGTCATCTGTCTAGCCTGTGTCATTAGGAAAATCACTTTTCTTGTGAAGGAGAGGAAGCAGATTAGTCAAAGTCCCTATGTGAAAAAAAGGAGCTGAACGAAATTGAGTACCTCCTGTGAGCTACTGTGGACATGAACTGCTACAAAATGAGGCCAAGACTGTGAAAAAGGATCAGTGACTTTGGGCGCTTAGCTTGTGACAGCTTGGAGAAGACCCGATTTTTAGGAATTGGATGTTCAGCACCATGTGAAAAGCAGGGCAAGGTGGACAACGAAAATGACAGTGTTTGTGACACAAATGCCTGATGGACGACTTTTAGCAAAACAGCTTTTCATTGTTGACACACTCAGCTACATCTATTTAAGCTCCCTTTTCCATCCTATTGCTATGGATGAATGAAAGCTGACTTTGATCTGCTGACTGTCTTTCTGGAGTCTGGTTAGAGGGTACCCATCACTCAGAGAGGCCTGGGGAAGATGGACAGTTTGACCTGGGCACCAGCTTTAAGAAATTATTGCAGTAGGGACTTCTTAGACTGCAATACAAAGTAATAAAGAGAGTGCTGGGAGAAGTTTTGGGCAGCTCTTGCCGTGCAGACATGGAGCCTCTTTGCAACCCAACTGTTCCCGAGGCTAGTGGAGGGCTCCACTTGAGCTTCCACAAAGGCATCTGACTTTACATGGACAGGGTATTGTTCACCATATCTTTCTAAGCATTTTTCAGGGTTTCATTCACAACATTTGCTTCTCCAAAATATCTTCCTAAGATTTTTCAGACATTCAGGCAAAATATTTTGGCCTCACTGAAAAGCTTTGAAAATGTTTTTGTTTTGTACAAACATCTTGTCAAAGCAGATATCTCCCCCTCCACTTAATTTAGAAGGGAAATTCCCATATTTTTGATTAAAAACATAAATTTCAAATCAAAATTTCTACCAGTAAAAGTTCCCAGTATTTGGAAAATCAGCAATATAGCATAATTTTACAACATCAGGCTTTCAGTGTTACAGCATAATTTCACAGCCACATATCGTCCGGTTACTGCACAGATATAAATACAAAATAATTTATACCAAAATAGCTTTATAGTGGAGTATAATGTCAGATGTATACCTCTCCACGCTGCTGTGTGAAAAAAGAAGGCACTTGTTTATAGGAAATAAAAAGACTTTGATAGCGCATAAAACGTCCTTCTGTCCCCCTCCAGTCTTGTTCCCTTTTAACAGTCTTGTGGGGAGACACAAGACACAAAGTAAACCCCAAAACTTTCAGGAGAGATGTGTTGTTTTCTAGATTTCCAGTGTCTCATTAAATCTCAACATTAAGAATGAAATACTTGGCTGCTCTTTCACTGCTCTTTCAAGGAAATTACTTTTAGGATTATTCACATATGTAATTTTCACTAATTTCCATGTCCAAACTTCTAGGATTATACACATGCGTAATTTTCACTAATTTCCATGTCCAAACTTTTTGCAAACTCATTAGACTTCAGTCCTTTCACAGGTATGGAAAAAATATCATGCTCAGGAATTCTTCTTAATAACATTAACTTTGTAACTCATGCAGTTTTGGGACTTAGAAAGTTTCTTCACCTGAGGTTTTTGTTTGTTATTCCAAATTTACTGCCAGAAACTTGACACTTACTCTAGAAACGTTTGTCCAAGATGGGTTCCAGAGATTAAATACTGGGTTTACTTGAGTAGTGTGAATTTAAGACTATGAACTACTTTTTGTGTTAAAATTCGTATTTGCAAGTTCAATTCATGCTCATGGGCTTGATGCACAGCACAAGTAATTAGAAAAAGAAACGGTTCATTAACTAATACATAAGGAACTATGGTAGAGAGTTTGGAAATTTATGTGGTCTTAATTTCTGTGTTAACAGGCACAAGTTTAATCTACATTACAGTCTTGACAGCTCTGAAATTGTATCGTACTGGTATGAAAATGTTGTGAAATCCAGATTAGACCTTTGATCCAGCAATTACTGATAATTGTGGTTTTTAGTATGGGAGAGGGGAAAGCTAGCAGCAGTTTTGGGGTATGGGCACCATAGTAAGGCATTCTGGAGTGGAAATATCCTTATTTAATGTTAGGTGGCTAAAAAGCAGACACGTAGAGCTGAGCTAGCAATGCATAGGCTCTTGGGAAATCAGTAGCAATGGAACTGCATTTTTAAGGCATGATTCCTCCAACCTGTTTTAGATGCCCACTGTCAGATGAGAATCATGCGCTAAAGTCATGTCCTTTGGTCAAGTAGGACGAGGGTCACTGAGCTGTATGAAAATTTTTCAGCTGAATTTTCCTTTTGGAAAATGGCAATTTTCTGTTATTAATGCTGACATGATTCTTCATATAGCAAATGTGAAGTAACAGAAAATAAAAATACAATGGGGAGGTGCATAATATATACAGATATGTGTAGGTACAGCTGCTCGTAAGCGTGATTATGTGTGCCTGTTCATACACAAACACGCTGAAATTAAAATTAAAGATTTATGGAATGACAGAAGCCAAATGCTTTGGTTGACTTGATGTATTTAGTGGGGAGAAGGGAAAACGGCAGTGCAGAGAAGGGATTTGCTCCCTGTGGAAATTTTGACATTTGATCTCAGTTTGTAAGGAGATGCCCAGGCTCTGGTGGCATAGGCACCCTGGTTCCTGCATCTGCCTAAATCCCACTTCTGCCTCCAACTTGCTGGATGACCAGATTTCAGAAGTAGCAGTTTTAAAAATGGCACTGTTTTCCGTACCTTTTCTGGGCCGCCAGATTTGGTCCACCTTCAAGAGTGAACCGCCCTGAGCAAGCAGTCATTTTGCTAACCTCCTTATGTTGGTTTCTGTTCACCTACAAATACCCATCCCAGCCAATAATGACCCTTTGTGGCCACCGGCGAGCGCGAGCTCAGTTCCGAGAGCTGTAGGCACGCAGTCAATTATCATCATTGCTATTAAAAAAAAAAAAAAATAATTCTCCCAGAGCAAGAGTGTTTCTCCAGCTTGCCTTCAAACAGCAGCTCAAAATCCTCTCCAGCCCCAAAGTAAGAAAGAGTTATGTCTGGAATATTTCACTCCGGCTTTGAGAGAACAACTCTGTGTATTCCTCAGTGTGTGAGCGCTGGATGAATGGCAACAGCAGTTCAAACTGTTTATTCCTTTCTTAGCAATAATGTTTAGGTTCATGAAAGCCTTCCAAGATATATAGAATTCCTCATGCTGAGTAAGGGCTCCTTCACTTATTGCTGCTGCTACACACTATGGACCATTCTTATTATACCTCCCTCCCCATTCATACCGCTATAGTTAGGGGACTCTCAATGTTGTCATTATAAGCCCCTTACTTTTCAGGGTGTATAATTCAGCTGTAAAAAATTTGCCCTGGGCTGAAACTTGGCACATGAGGGCCAGAGAGAGGATTTTTGTGTTGATTATTTTTTTAAAGCAAGTTTTTAAAATAAAATAAAATAAAATAAAATCTGTTCAGCCATATTATGTTGTAAAAAGTGCAGGAAAAAATAGAAGTTAGTGGTTTCAGATGCTTTTTTCAGGCCTCTCCTGTGTAACTCAAAGCCAGCTTTGTTTTTTAAACTGAAATTTTCCAGGCTATTAGTCCATAATGTGAACTTGTGCCTTTCAGGTTTCTCTTTAAACACAGGCACACACGAAAAGAAGAGCTGAGTTATTTCAATTAGGAATGGGGGCTGCTGTAATTTATTTTACATGCACTTTTTCACAAGGATTTTTTTTTTTTCCTTCTGGAAGGCACACGGGTGCACACCACCTGAATAAGCGTTGGGGTGAACCCCTCTGCCCCTGCCTGCTGATGTCTGCATCTCTTTGCTGTGGGTCTGCTGGTTCTCCAGAGAATGCTGAATTGGATACTGCTCCTTAGTCTTCCTCACACAGAATAAATGTTAAGGCAGGACTGGGCTTCCTGATGGGTGGTTTCCTTGGGGCTCAAGCAGGTCTACAATTTGGTCTGAAGGAGCTGGCGCATTTGGATTTAACCTTCAGGTCTCTTGGATCCCAGTCCGTTGTCTTGGCTGCAGATCCATCATCCTGTTCCTGAGGTGTGTTGGATGATATTTGATTTAAATTCTGGTTGGCAAAGCCCATGAACGTGAAGGTTTCAAGCTGTTGACTCTTGAGGAAACTGTGGCCTGGAGTTCAGACCCTGTATTAAATCACAGGTTAAAATGCATTGGGTGGCCGGTGCCTTCTCTCTAGTTTGTTAAGGGTTACAAAACCACAGCATGATGGGAGACTGTCTTTACAACACGGCTAGGGCTGCATTAACAATGGAGAAGGGCTGTGCAGAAGCAGAACTGTCTGCAAAAAACTCATGCCTGTACATGTCCAACTTATCAAGTGTTCTTAAATGTTCAGTTTCCCCACTAGTTTTTTTCTCAAGGAAAAAAAGGTCCCTAAGATATAGAAAACCTGGTGAGAACTGGTCTTTTTGTTTCATTAAAAGAAAACCAAAAAAGAATTCTCGCTTTCTTTCTGTTTTTAAAAAATACGTGCATTTCTCAAAGAAGAACTTAGACTGGTTTCTTAATTTTAATTTTATTTTGATGGTAAAATTTTATTTTGATGACAAACCTCAGGCTTTTATACATTTAGAATAATTATTATTAGTGAAAGTCTTTTGTAGAAGATCTGTATGAGAAAAAAAAATCAAAATAGAATAATAAGGACCCCATGCCCAGAGATACAGCTACGGTACAGCACTACCTCTACAAGGGACTCCACCAGATTTTCCTCTTGGTGGCAAAATGTCTGTTGGCGGGTGAATGAGGGGATGCTTATCAAGGTGAGCAGCTCAAGGTACTGTAAGGAGCAGGGCAAAGTGGCAGACCTCAAGCAAAAGCCTACAAACCCTGCCCTTACTCTACGCATCTTCCTCTGGCTGCTGGGGCAGCTTTAGAAAAGACTCACCAGCAGTGTGAGACATGAAGGGCTGATGTCTCATACACCCAGTCATCACTGAGACGTTGTTTTAACAAATGCCTATTTATATGAGGGACCACTATTGCTTTGCCTGACTCTAGCAGATTGTTTATCCAGTGTTAGGATTTCCTGTAAGCCCAGTGCCTTCTCTCCAAAGAGGGCAATTCTATCTACTCAGTAGCTCTCAGTAGCTCCGAGATCAGGATGCCAACTGAACCATCACTTCTTTTCACAGCTGGACAAACTTGGGTGACTTGCCCAGAGGCAGAAAAAGAGCAAATAAAAGCGATTGGTAGATAACATCTTTTATTTGTGTGTGTGTGTGTTTGTAGAGGGGGTGGGGAGGAATCGGTCACAGTTGCCTTTCAACGTTTTGCGATCCCCCAGACAGGCTCTCATGGCTCCCATCAAAGCCCACAGATCCATATGTTACAACAAATTTTGGGTTTCCAAGCCAGACGTGACCGAGAAGTTCCACGGGATGGAAAGCAGTTATCCCTAACCCTCATCTCACCTGTTGGCATGGTCTGCATGTGGGGTTGTCTGTTCACGCTGGGTGGCCAAAGGATGAAAAGCCTGGACACGTCAGTTCCGTGTTTTTTCAGGATGGAATTTTGACATTCCTGGAGTTCAAATTTGCTCATTTATATTTCTTTTAGCCAATTAACACTGGCTTCAGGCAGGGTTTGGGGTTTTCCGGGGTTTTCCTTCTTTTTTTTTTTTTTTTTTTTTTCTTTTTTTTCTGGTTAATTCAGTGCTCCTTCTGGGGGCTCGTAGGCAGGGAATACCACACACACAGGCATGGGCTCCTCCTCACGCCCCATGTTGCAGCCACCATTCCTGCAAGACAAGGAAGCCGAAATGAAGCTGCCTAGAAAGCCTGTCATCACGGCTCGCTAACCAGCTGGAAGCTGTCCTGCCGAGCAAGGGGAAGAGCCACCCCTCCAAGAGTGGGAGCCCAGCCCCAGCTCCAGCCCATCCTTGCGGGCGAAGTGAAGCTCACGGGGAGGACCTGGAGGCTGTTTTTGGTGTGTGACGGCGTTCAGAACCCAAGCCATAACAGCAGCACTTTGAAAACAGAAAAGAAACCAAAGTGTCTAATATTGGGTCAAGCCAACGTCTATAAATCAACGTCTGTGAATTTATAAACTGTTCGTAAATTTAAGTGCTTTTTGGAGAGCTGTTTGTTATTATGTCAGGGCCGGGAAGGGGGGTGAGGGAAAGTACTTATATTCACTCACTGTCTCCTGCTCCAGACTTGCTCGTACATTGTTTGAGTGGGGAGAAGGAGTAGAAGTTGTCTGGGCAAGGGGAGGCATTAGGGGATGCTGCACCCAGAAGCCTTCGGTGCAAGATGAGCAGAAAGGATGAACCAGATTGAAACCACATTTGTGCCTTTCAAATTCCCCATCTGTCCTTTGGCTGTTTTAGCCCTCCACCAGCTAACACAGCTTTAAAACAGGCAGAGACTTGCGGCAGGAGGGCCTCAGCCTCTCCCTCCCTTTTCCCCCCAGTGCCTCCAGCAGGGAGCAGAGGCACAAAATCATCTCAGCAGCTCTGCAGCCCCTCTTCCCCCACGCTCTGAGATGTGGTGACAGTCCCTGATGACTCTTCCTGCGGCATGCCTCGCTCCAAAGCACATTGTAAAGCAGTGCGGTCAACGGGGAACAAGATGCCACTTCTGTAGATGAGAACTGGTAAACAGCTTTGAGTAGGGAAAAAAGAAGAAAAACCCTCTGCAATCTTGCTCCACCCCTGGCTGAAACTTTTTCTGAGGTTCCGCTATATTTGGATAACTTTTCCTCCCACCTCTATTCATTTTTGTTCCTTTCACCACCTGCTGTTTCCACAGTCAGGATAGGGTACAAAAGTGTCCTGAAAGGAGTTGTCCCAGCCTGGCGGGAAGCAGGAAGTATTGGAAGGCCTAAGAGGGTGTGAAAAGTTTCGGAGGTTACGTTCACAAAATAAGACATTGTTCTGGTACGGTGCTGCTCATTCAAGTATCTCAACACTTTGCACGCATGAATGAGTTAAGCCTTATAAAACACCTGTAGGGAAATGGTATCCTCCATTTTATAGGTGATGAAATGGAAGTACTGAGGGAGCTGAGGCCAGATTTCAAACCTGAATGCCTCCAGTTAAGCTTCTAAATCCAAAACAAGGCATTGAAATAAGCGCTCACAATCTATCAAGTCATGCTGATATGAAGGGAATGGTTGTGTGCTTAGCCAAACCCAGGCTCCCTGCTGAGCAACCTATTTCTGAAAACTTTGGCCTGAGCTTTTATACCAAAGCCGTGCAATCAGTGGAGACAAGCACCGGCCACCGAGCAGTTGAATCCTAATACACAGGTGTGTGTTTGCATGTTCTCCAAACCATGTGAGCCTCTTCAGTGAAATAAAAATCCCCTTGGAAGCCCACCTTGCTTCTGAACTGCATAAAAATATCCTGGGAAGAACCGTCTTCCTGGAAGCCCAAAGCTCAAGGATAGGCAGAGTAGACATCAGTGTATTTTCTGAAGACCAGGGGAAGTTAATAAAAACATTTTCAGAGCTCTAAAAAATGGTTTTGGCACCGGTTAAGTAGCCCTGGGCAAAGATTTGAGGTTAGTTATCTACTTTACTTGAACTTGACTTGAGTCAAAACTCCTCATTTCTGTATTTCATGTCCTGAGTTGACCTCCATGATTTCTGAGATATTCCAAAGCCTAACAACTTTTCATGCTCTTGCATGTTGCAGGAATAACTTGTCATGGCCTGTTTGCCGGTATTTACACTGTTTCTTTATGTTATAATGTTCGTGTGATCTGGTAAATTTGATTCTTTCTTTTCTGTAGTGCGCGTTGTCAGCCTCTTGCAAAAAATTATCTGTCTCCATATGAAGGGACTAATCCATTTCAAGGAATTAAACATTTTACTATTGTCATATTTATGGTGACTCTCTTAGCTCTTTTGTGAGGCTGCCAGGCAAGACTGTACTTAATGAATTTCAAATGTGTGGATTGGACACCCTCTCCAAACATGCTGCTTGCAGGCTCAGGTGGATGTTGCTCCCTCGGTGGTATATAACACTTGTGGTTCTGGTTTCAAAGTTTTCAACCTTTTCCCCATAGGAAGCACCACTAGGACCAGCTCTGATCATTTGGGATCAAAAACAATTGAGGGCTTGAAGTGCCCTCCAAAGAGCCCATGCTTACTTCTAAAGAGGTTTGCGAGGGTCTAGAGGCAGGATGCTGTTGGGAAGAGGTATTTCATGAAATACAATCTGTGCCTACTTTCATCTGCCTGTAATACCCTCACTGCTGAGGCTGTGAGCCATTATATATAATAAACGTATCAGCACTTGCAACCCTGCATTGGGTCACAATTCCCATCCCTGGTGCAGGGTGCAGGGCACCCTCCCTGGGCAGCGCCGTTCATCCTGTCATTGCACTCCAGGGTTATCCAGTGGCTTTTCTTTAGGAAATAGCAAAGGTTACTCACACAGAAATAACCTCTTCCACTTTCAGAAGCCCTTAGGCTTAAAGAGGAGATGACTCTGAGTGTAGAGAGATTGTTTTGTAGAGCCTGTCTTTGCAAAGCTGTGATAGGGAAGACAGCAGCTAAGGAATCCATACGCACAAGATGCACTCAGAGGTCTTTGATGAAATGATATTGATGGGGACCTACCCAGCGTTCTGGCTTGCCAACATTAAACGGAGTCCAGATGAGATGAATGAGGTGGTTTGCTCAACTTGGAGCACACTGCTTGCGGACTCAGGCAGATGCGGCTGCTTTACCAGAGTTGTATCTCCTCATAACCAGGAAGATGCAAACACTATTCTCATTAATATTTAAAAAAAAAAAAATGAAAAGGGGAAAATTCTGGCATGGTTATCCGACTTGTAGTGCTCTGGAGGCACTGGGGCCACATCTCCATATGTTTCAAGACACCGAAACTTGCACATCGTCTAAAGCAAGGCAGCCTGGCAGCAGAGGAGCAGCAGTGCTGCAACCCTGACGGCTGGGATTAGGCCTTCCTGATAGACTCGGAATAGACTTTGCTGCTGACTTAACTAGTAACACATGACAGCATGAATTTTCATGGAATAGCTGCTCAGAAAACGAGTAGGAAGTGGCTCAAAGTAAAGTCATGGAGACAGCTATTTGCAGGGACTGCCTTCTGACAGCATTGTCTGGTGAACCCAGCCAAAGGACTTAACGTGAGTGAAAAAAAGCGTCAAAGTCCTGGCTCCAAAGTGCAATTCTGCATAGTCCCGTTTCCTAGGCACACTTGGTCCCAGCTTCCGCTGGAATAAAAGGTGAGTCAAAGGAAAATGGTGTCCAGAAGTTCAGAGCAACCCAGACAGCCCTAACCACATGACAGGCCCAGAGGGAAGTTTTAAACCACCCACACAACAGCTTGCACAGCTTGCCAAAAAGTCAGATCCTTTGGCTGGGGGAAAAATAGCTTGCATCTGGATTCTGTGTTTGAAGCCCATGGTAGAGGAAGAAGAGAATGAGGAGGAGGAGTGGGAAATGTGTTCTGCACAGACCAGATTGCAGTTTGATTTGAAGCATAAAAGGAAGGAGTTTATTATTCTAATAGTAATAAGTCATTTCTGCCTATAAGCGTAGTGCAACCTTCCACGAGTGGCAGATCAGCCAAGAACAGAATTAGGTCCATTCCTACCATGGTTTCAGTCCAGCCTGCTTTTGTTTATTTTAAAAATAAAACACAGATCGGTGTTTATTTGAATGGGTAGAGGATAGAAGCAGAAGTTCATCAGCTCCTAATCACGTGGACTAAAAATGAATCCTTGTCAGCTGAACCCACCATAAAGGGGCTGGCTGTGAAACGAGCTAGTTTGCTTGGGTTAATGGTCAGGTATCTATGTTTCGGAAAGGCAAAGCTAACCAGACAATAAGGTATTGACTTTTGAGCCAGAGGACCAAAGTGATGCTCATGTTCGTGACTCTAACACAGTGCATGATCCTGAGTAAGTCATGACTCTCAATCTTGTTTCCTTCTATATGGTGGCAGTTGAGAAATAGTGATGCTTCTCTTTGAAAATTCCTGAGGACAAGGTATCCACATTGCTGGCTCTAGTTGTAGTTTGGCCACAGGGGCTAAATCTGGACTAGCAAATCAAATGGTCTCAAGCCTGGACCTGAGCACTGCCGTTTTGTTGTTTGTGCTGCTAAATTGTTGGAATTGTTTCTGGTAAACTTTTGGCCCAGACCAAAAGTGCTGTCAACAATTTCCAACCATGGTCAGGGAGTCAGCCCAGGCCAGGGACGGCTCCCCATCGGCATTTTGGATATGGTCACCATGCTTGGGAGACTTAGGGAGTTGAGACTTGGAGTACAGGTAAGACCGCACTGTCCCAGTTGGCCTCAGTGGTGAGGAATGGCCCTGGCATTATTTAGTTACTAGAACTGATGTATCCAAAATGTCTATAGAGTCGTTAGAAAGAGGCAGCCTTGGATGATTTGCTGGTGGGTTGAGCTGTGGGATGCCTGAGGTTGTGGCTGTTGGGCCTGGAGGACATGAAGGGAGGGCTTATGCCTGTGCTGGCATAGGGAGCTACAGCAGGAACTTTATCTTGAAAATTGGTCTATGCTGCTTTTTGAGCATTGGTAATGTGGCGTGTAGGCTGGCACACGTGTAGGCTTGGTGGCATAGCCACAGCCTGTGGGGATGCAGGGCAAAAAAGTCATTTTTCACCCCTTTCTTGGTACCTGTCCCATGCTCACATAAGACAAAATGGGCGTTGGGCACCAGATGACAGTGCTGCAGGAGGAGGATGCGTGGTGGAGCAGAGGATGAGGCGTTCTGCTTGCGGCTTTGTCATCAGCTCCCTCTGACCTCAGACGAATTACTTAACCTCATTGCTTCCATTTCCCTTGCTGCCACATGGGGATAATAATACCATCACAGGATGGTTGTGAGCATTAATTAGCATATGTAGAGTACTTTGAAGATGAAAAGCTTTTAATGACTGCTGGGGATTATTAAAGCTGTTCACGTTCAGTAAGTGTTATTAAAAAGAAACCAAATCTGAATGCTCTGCACTGAACCTCATCAGATCCTGGGGCTTGAATACTGGTGGAAGGACGCCTATACCACACTACGTAATTCCTCAGTAAATTGCCCAGAGGCTGAATTTATCACTGGAAACCGCAATCCTGAGAGCTAGCCAGAAGAACTGAGCGTCGTCTGCTGTGACTCACTCCACCTTCCCAAAGGGGGAGAAAGGCAGTGGCATGGTTGTATCTGGGTTCACTTTTGATCCGAGTGGTACTTGCTTTCTAACGCTCCTCAACTCACTGAGTAGATTGGGGTTTGTCTAGGGGTTGTTTCAAGTAGGAGCATCTACTCCTACTAAGATGCGCTCGGATGCTACCTGACTGAGGTGTGGAAACTGGTTCAGGGTTGCGTGGGTGAGGATGGTGTACTGTGGGCAAGTTTCTAGGAGTTTTCTAGATCATGAGTGAAAGCCTGTGAGAGGCCAAGAAAAAAACAGGCAGAGGGATTTCATATAAATACGCGGTAAAACACTGAAACACAGACAAACATATGTTAATCAAATGGGCAAGACGAAAAAAAAAAAATAATCATTTCAATCTTCCTACGCTTGCCTTTACAGATGAAATGGAATATCTGAAAGGCTGTCTTTTGCTTTTGATCTCTTGCTTTTACTTGGAAATACTGCTGTGCATGAGGAGCGATGCTTGTGTTGTGAGGGCTGGTACTGGAGAACGTGCAGGTCTGAGCGCTGTGGATTTGCGGTGTGATTGCAGCACATAACTCATCTCTGCCTCAGTTTCCTCCTCTGCCTAATGAATTTGCGACACACGTCAGGCTTGCTCTGCCCTTGACTTTCTGCGTGTCCACGTGCTTCCATGCAGCTTGTAGGTTATGCCAGGAATAGCTTCTGTCTTCTACATGCTTAATTACTAGGGGTAAGATGTTGACATCCCGTAGTGACTCAAGGTAGCAGCAGGATTTAATTCCACTGAGACTTTAGCCAACAGCTTTCCTTGCAGGTTATCAGTGAGAAGAATCTGCTGACAATTTGGTTGATTGTTTGTTATGGATATTCTTAATTTCAGGTGCAATGGAATTATTATTATTATTATTATTATTATTATTATTATTATTATTGATATTACTACTAACTTTAATATTATTATTATTGTGGTTATGAGAGCACTTTGTTAAGTCTTCTAACAAAACCATTTTGTTTATCACAAAAGAAAGAGACATAGCAGTGCTTGCATGTGGACTTCATGGACCTATTTAATGAAATCACTTCATTTTAGGCAGTTGTATTTATTTCCCTTTATAGCTAATAATAATAAATAATTATAAACATTGCAATGATTTTTTTCATGTCTCCTGTTTTTCACACTGGATCTCATGGCTTTTCATGTGGCTCTACAAGACAGATTGGTACTCACATCCATATCACAGGGATGCTAACGCACAGAACAGAGCTCATCACCAGTGCCCAGCCTGGGAGTGACATTGATACACAAGGAAGCCCCACTGCTTCAGTTTGCTATAAAACAAACATATTCTGTGCCACTCCAGGGTTCACAGACATGTAAAGCAGAGGAATGCCCTATTCCATTTTGTTACACTCAGGCTACTGTCAAATGCCTTAACACAAACTGCCACTTGGAACCCCCCCCCGCAGTTTAATCAGCAATTCAACTTTTCATGAGCCAGGACTGCTGCCGTAAGTAGCAGATGTACTAACATCCCTCAAACTGAAAATTCTCCTAGAAATTTGCCCTTAACCAAGAAAAGATCTGACTAGGTTTAATAAAGTCAGAAAGCGGACAGGAGACATCCTAGAGAGAATGCTGAAAATCAGGTGGTTTTTTCACTTTTAAGGTGAAAATGGCACAGGGTTACTGTGGTGCTGTTGTGTGCAATGACAGTCTGACCCTTTGGAAGGGCTTTTTCAACATCTGTGGACAAACACAGACATATTTTAATGGACAGCTCTTTTAAATTCGGTTTGGTTCCCCAAGTGGCTTGTTCTCCTTGGCCCAGATTCATCCCGTCCCTCTGAAACAGCCCATTTTTCCCACCTAAGACCCAAATTGCCCCTTGACAGTATTTGGTTTTTTTCACTGATCATGCAGGAAACCTTGGGATTATACCTCTAATGTAGACATCACAGTTAAATGCCAACTGTGTTGTGGGATCCCACTGAAGCCAGTAGCTTCCCACTTGTGGGAAACGGATTTAAGACCTGTTGGGCTGTCATCAAGGGTTTCCTTCTCCTGTTCTTGGTTCTCCACGTGATGGGAACCACCGACCTTCTTCAACAAGATCATGTCAGACTCACCTTTCAAGTCTGTCCATGCCATGCCTGGACCTACTGAGGCATGGCTCCTGCTGGACATTTAGTCTAACAGCAAGATTATTCTCAGCCCTGGAGACACTGGAAAATCAAAGCTCCCCTGCTGGCTGTTCACATCTGCCTTCAGGATGGGGCAAGGATGGCAACTCCCACTGTACAGTCCTTTGCAGAGGAGGCTTGGAAAACCTGGTGGTGCGGATGGTGCCTGTCCCTGTGCATCTGTCTTGTTTTTCTGAGTCCTCAGAGGGCTGTGAAGGAGGGCAGGACTCAGGCTGCAGCTCTCAACAAGAGATAGGCTGCTGCTCCTCATTCTGCAGTCACCCCAAGGTCTCACAATATCTGAAGCTCCTCTTCTTTTTGGCAGCAACCAAGGTACTTTCTGCCACTTTCAAAGGCTGTGACACAGAGTTTGTGGGAGCTCAGCCGTCTCCTTTTCTTTTTTTCATCCTTTTGGTATTTTCTTCCCCTCTCCCATCCCACCTGAGGGTGACTTCCGAAAGGTTTCTCCCTCTGAAGCATAGTGCTTGCCCATGAAATGGAGATATATTACACCGAGGGCTGCTATTTTCAGCGGTTGAGTTGCAGAGTGGGCAAAAGCTGCCAGAGAAAACGGAGGTAGGCTGGTGAAGGGCTTGATTCTGATCTCACGCTGGCTTTACACTGCTGTAACGCAACTCACTTGAATGGAGCGTTTTTCCTCATTCATAATGATGTCAGTTAGAAGAGAAACCTAACGGACTCTAATTTAATCCCAGGCTTTGGCAAGAACCTTCATCTCCCTTTAATGAGCGGAGGTCCTTTTCATTAGACTCTCAAATACCCCGGTGATGGGTGCCAGTATAAAACCCTAGATACGCAGACGTTTATGTAATGGCAGCAGGCAGTGCGCTTTAGAGAAGTGGAAAAGGCATTTTAATCGTGGTATTAGGCTAGATTCCACAAGACAGTATGGAAGGCATCAAGATGCGAATGCCGTAACAATCTGGAATGTGTTACCACTGCATTGATCTAATATTGCGATGTAGTAATAGTAATTTCAGGAATATCTTGCAAAAATGCGCTCTGAGTTACAATGGAAAAAATAGAGGGGAGGAGGGGGGAAGAAAGGAAAAGTTAAAGCCTGCTCAGCTGCTAACACGGGAGCAGCTTTGTATTTGCCTCTCCTAGCTCAGATCTCTGCTGCTAACCAAGAGCAATGCCCAAGGTTTCCTCGGAGAAGTTAGGGTTGTAAAAAAGAAGAGCTGAGTCACCCTCTCTAGTTATTCATTTATACACAAGTGAACTGAGTGTCCATTATCGGGGCATCTCCGGGCGCCGCGGCCCATGTAAAAACAAACATATGGATGTTACCCATGGAGCACTGGAAAAACTTGGCTTAGGCAGAGGCAGACAAAGCCAATGGAAAGCCCCCACTCCCTGTTCATTTCTGAGCAGCAGGAGATTTGGTGATTGCTGAGCGGTTAATGAAAGACACTGTCTGCACTCAGGTCTTATCTTGGGAGTGTATCGGCAGTCAGTCTGCTCCAGCCAGCACCGATCTACATAGAGGTAGAAACATTTCACCACCACCAGGCTTGATATTGCCAACAGACCTTTGAAACATGCCTGGCTGTGTACTTTGGAAGGGTTGTTCCCAGACATGGTGCCTGTATGCGTAGTAAACCTCATCTCCAGATGCATGATGCGTACATTTGCCATATTGCTGTGGAGAGCCAGCACCACGCACCATGTCGCCCTCATGGGCAGCCTGAAGGCAACTTGAGTTTTGCTTGTGCATCGATCCCATTTGCCTTTGCAGCAGAGGACATTGTGTCATTCTGGGGGAAAACTGTTCATACGTCTGCCTGATAGCATCCTTGCAAGGGCAGCTGGGAGAAATGTAGCTTGCACAAAGATTGCGAAACGCATTCACTTGGCTCTACAGATATCCCAAGGCTGGCCATGAAGATGCCCTGCAGGAATGGAGTATCCACAGCAGGGTAACATGGCCTTGGGACTTCCCTTGAGCTGACATACCTGATGAGATCAAAGAGCTCGTAGAAGACAAGGCTGCTGACGAAGCAGGCGGTGTGCGTTGCTGTAATGCTACAGGAGTGTCGCTTGGGGTCACAGCTCAAGTAGGTACAACCTGGCGAAGTCTTTCATGCTGGTAGGATCCTTAGACCAGTTCTCCTGCTCCTTGCCCACTCATGTTGCCCAGCATGGCCACGAAGCATTTTCATTCTGATCTAGGGGGGGCTAATAGGATATTAGGTACACATGCCAAGTTAATCACACCCTTTACAATATCGGAACCTGCATGATCCAGAGTAGGAAATGAAGGGCCTTGCACTGGCTGTTAACTTCACAACATCCGTATTCTTTCTTGAAGTGGTTTATTCTTAATATCTGTCATAATTTTATGTCCTTGTTACTGTGTAGGCCAAGTAGAGTGGCTGAGTTAAGGCTTTTAGGAAGGTGGGGTTTTTTCATTTCCTTTCAACTTCCACGGAAGAAATAGCCATGCAGCCATTAGTGAAAAGCAGAGGTGTTGTTTAAGAGAGCAGAATGACTGCGTAATTGTTTAGGGAAAGAAACGGGAGTTAGGAACATAGGGAAGAAAAGTATGAAAGAACAGCCTGTGAGGCAGAGAGTTTGGCTTCTAAAAAGTTACTTAAAACAAAAGTTAAGCTCTGGCTAAAAATGCTAAATAAAAATTTGCTTTCTGATCAACCCTGAAGATCAAGGTTCGGCTTTGGTTCTATTTCTTATTTTGGTCACTCTGATTTTAGACGTGAGCATCCACTCAGTGAAAAACTGCCGGCTGTTAAACCAGCCTTCCCTTGTGCTGGGCTGGACGGAAAGAGCTGCAGCAAATGGGATCATGCAGGTAGTACACACAGTAAAATGTAGAAAAGATGGTAGATAGAATTTTAAAACACATGTTTAGGAAACATAAGGATGGTGAAAATGAGAACAATGGCTTTTTTTCCCTCCTTAATTTTAAATCATCCAAAAGAGCGTGTTTGAAATAGCGTAGAAGGTACGAAGTTTCTGCTTCTGTGCCTTGCAGGATGCTGCGAGCTCTGAAGCGATGTTGCCACCTTGTGGAACGGGAATCAACTCCGTTCATTTCAGGGAAAAAATTGAATTATTAGCTTTCACTCCTTGTAACTGTGCTAAATTAGAAACGAAAGTCCTGTGCGTCGGGAGGGAGGGGGCCCTTTCCCGGCACCCAGCCCCAGGGCTGAGGATGTGCAGGGAAGGAGCCGTCACCAGAGCGTGCATCCCTCCCAGGCTCATTCTCAAAATTAAGTATATCATCCTTTATTTCCCATCCCCTGTGCCCGTTGTATGTTTTTTCCTTTCTTTCTGAAAGACTGGTGATTCGCCCGTTGTCTTGCAAGTGAAAACTATTGTTTTTGTAAAATGCAATGGATTATTGTCCTGTAACAAGCAAAAAGAAAGGTCACCTAGCTTTTATGCGCCTTAGTCCTGCAGTCCTTGCACAAGCAAAGCTCCCACTGGCTTAGGGCAGACTTTTGTCTGGTTTCTGAAGCCACACTTCTCCGTGAGGTTCATAAAAGAAAGTTTCAAAACCTGTGGGTACATGCCCAGCTTGTGTGGGCCCATATTTTGGAGAACACACATTACTTTTATGCTCAGGAAATCAGAACTGGGCAGAGGGAAACGATCACTTTAGCTTTCAAAAAGAGCAAGTGCCTGACCTGGAATTTGCAGTATTTAATTTCAGCTTGGAACTACACACCGAAGAGATTTGACTGTGCTCGGCAGGAAGATGCAAACCGGTATCACCGGGCACGGCTGCCGTATAATGCACGCTGGCCGAAGAGCAAAATCCAGACTCCTGACGTATTTGCCCTCTTTCTTTCTCTTAATAGTATCCAGGGCTAACCTGCAGAATGGGGAATTTAAGGGATGTGCTCAGAAAAGGTTCACGGCCTGGAGGGATTATCCTACCTTTTTCTGGCAAGTTTGAGCTTTCCTGGGCTCCTCTGTCTCCCCAGGACAAAGTGGCATTAGTTTTTGTATCTACCAATGGGAAATAAATGCTGATAAATTATTATTATCAGGGATTCTCAAAGGTTTTTTTATTATTTTTTTTAATAAGAAGAATTTGTCTCTGACAGACTGGGAGTTTTCATTTAAAACCTGTATTAATTAAAAAATGGGAGTTTGGGGTTTCAACACATACCCAAATGCTAGGATTTTCCTGCATTTCATTATTTCTTTTTTTCCTCTGTTTTCTGCTGTCCTTGCTACTTTTTGCAGTGGTGAAACAAAGTGAAATAAAACACAGAGTAAAATAAAATATTAAAATAAAATAAAACAATATAAAAATAAAAAATTAAAATTAAACCCCAAAACTTAAGAAAATAAGAAGAGGGATGCAAGAGTGTAGAGAGGAGAGAGGAAAAAAAGGAACTATCAGTAAAAGCATGTAAAGCTTTAACTCTTCTCTTAAAATAAAAAGAAAAAATATTCAAGGCTTTTTTTTTTTTTTTTTTTTTTTATGAAAACTCTTCACTGTTCCTGTTTCTGGTCAGCACTATTTATAAGTGATCGCCACTGAATCGTTCAGCCTCTGGCAACGTCGGCATCCGACCGGCGGTGGGTAAACACCAACTCCCGCCGTACAATGTGAATAACACGCTTCCATTTACAAAATATGTTTACCCCACTATGTGCTTGGGCATGAATGCTACCTTCTTTTTTGTCTCCGGGTCTGTATTTCCCTCCGAAGAGTCCTGGAGAGCCCTACGAGCTCCAGCACTTCCCAGCCTACGTGCATGCACACACACACACGAATGTGGACGTCTTCAGCGCGGAGCCTCCCACCTCCCCGCCGGGACATGGTTTAACAAGTTATAAAACCAAACCCATCCCAAGGAAGAAGGTTGGGGCAGTGTGGCATTCCTGCTTCATGCTGCCCACGGCTCTGAGGCTTCGGCATCGAAGAAACAAGGTTTTTTGGATGTTTCGGGTTTATTTAAAAAAAAAAAAAAAGCAAAACTAAACTGTCAGACACTGAGGTTTGGGCCATCCCAGCAAGTTAAAGGCACTGGGGGATCCTGAGCCAGCTGGTAAAAATGAAATTCTCTGATAAGCTCCTCTTTGGTGGCATCAGGGGATGTTGGGGCCTGAAACTGAAGGTTTTCTGCCTGTGCCCACCCCACCTAACCCAGCACAGCCCCAAAATCCTCATTTCTACCTGACATGCCACCAAATCTCTGGGGTATTCCCATCCTAGCAAGCAGACGGAATGGCAGCCCCAAATGCCCCCCCATATATTTGCCCACCTTGTACCAACTTGAAATGCCATGGATGTTTCCAACAGGATCGAAGCCAGGCTCCTGTCCACACCAGTTCAGCATTAGGATAAAAATATCCCTTGAATAGAGTTAGATTTGTCCAGAAAGGGAAACAAAAGAAGCAATATTTACTTTCAATGCTATATGATTTTTATGGGTCCTTCTCTTTTAGATGATAGGGAAAAAAATTTATCTCCAGATTCTCCCTTGAAAGGGAGGGATTCACAGAAAATTCGACCTGGAGAGTAGTTTAATAACAGTGATAATTTCTTGTAAGGTCATATTTTACCTGGAATCGAGTCGATGTCTATAAAAATGTTATAGAGAATTGACAAAATAATTTGTAGATTTTTTTCCGCGTTTTTTCTTGTACAAGGGCAATTTTCGTTTGCAAAGACAGATGCAACTCCTGGTAACTCAAATGCCGAAGGAATGAAGGGCACAGTAGGCAGTTTCATGGTCAGTGACTTGCTTTTATTTTAAAATCATGCTGGAGAGCTAAGAAAAATATACGGAAAAAGTCTGCAGATCAGTGCAAAAAGAGCTTGTGGGCAGCTAAGCGAGCCTGAAAAATGAACTCGTGCCTTGAGCCATTTACTCCCCAGCAGGTGCAATAAGATGCAAAGGGGTGACTGGTTTTATCGCCCCAAGTCTGTGGTGCTACTGGGAGCTGCATGAAACTCCCCCAGCAGCTGTGTGAGTGTTAACGACCTGGGGTTTGAACAGTGATTTCTGAGGTTTTTTTGAGTTTTCCCTTTGTCTCTTCCATCCCAGCCCCATCCTTCCCCTGAAAGCAAGACAACCCTTTCTGACCAAATGACTGAAAACGCTGGAGTTTGGACTATCAGATTTTTCCTTTGGACCAGTGAAGCGTAAGGAAGAAAAAAACCACCACTTACTACTAGACGAGGAAAATTTCAATCATCAAAATGAAATAAAACAGAAGCTGGGCAAAGCTGTTTTTAATGAAGACCATTACAGGGAGAGGTGGCGTTTTCCTTCCCTCTGTGTGTGTGTGCGCACATCAAACCCTTTTCTATCCGGTCACAATCAGGGAGCTGAAAAATCTGTCTTTAATTGCAGATGTTGTAAAAATAATCACATAGGAGACCAAACTAGCATTAAAAATGTGGATTCTTGACTTGTTGCCTTGGCGTGGAACATCTTTCTATTGAACTGCTTATAAAGCAGTAAACTATGAGTCAAAATTTCTTCAAGAAGATGTCTTTTCTTGTTATGGTTATTTTACTTCAGAGGGTGTTTCCTGGCTTTGCCAGAAAAAGGAGATGGCGGGGAGTGTTTGCTCTGCCTTAAAAGACGGCTTTGTTTTTAATTATCCTTGCTGCAGAATACAGTGAGATCTTTCTGCTTCCATTTTTTTTAGCTCAGATAAAATTCTTGGCATTTCAGCGTTTTTTTTCTCCTCTGCAGCTTTTTCCCATTTGAACTGTTATTTATTACTTCTTTACTACCTTTCACGCAGTTAAATGAAAATCTCGACGCTTAATGGTGAAAACATCCCAAAGGAATTTAATTTTATATTAAGGGTAACGTCGCCCTCACGAACAATCTACCTCCAAACAATGTGAAATTGTTTCTCCGATCCCACCTACCCTCCTCTTCCTTGCTTGACTCTTCTGTTCAGTTTCGATCCCGCTAGGGGAAATGGGGTATTTTGTTAGTTTGAAATCAGATTGCTGTTGCCTTTTTAGTACCTTTATAAATCCAGGAACATTAGCTGAAATGAAGTCTAGTGCAAAATGTTTCCTTTCTATGGGACCTAACACATTGAAGGGTGCCAGTAGGTGGTCACTGTTCATAGACTTTAAAATGCAGATTAAGCCCAGCTGAACCGTGCCAAACCTTTTTCAACCCAGTTGAAGTCCAAAATAAATTCACACCTCCTCATTTCTGTCCTATTAATCAATCAATTCAAGAAACTGCAGTCTGTGGTGGGTATCAGTCAGAGACTTGTCTGTTCACTTGGGCTGATGCACAGAATAAATGTTTTCATATATTTTAAAATTAATTTTATTTCCTGTGTCTATATTTTTAATTTTGTTTTCTTTTGCAAGAATGCAACTGTGACTACCTGTTGTCAGGAAGACCATAAATTTCAAAGTTAAAATAACATTATATTCCAGTATTTGTTTTTCAGGGGAAAAAAATCAAAATAGCAATCTAAAAAAAATAAAGAGGAAACTGTGAACCCTGCTTAGTATAAATGTACAATAATAAGATTTATTTTTACTCTGGCTGTTTGAAACTTCTCTAAGTTTATGCCAACAAACATAGCTAGAGTCCTAGAATGATCATAATCCATCCCCACCAAGTACAAAGAAGGGTTTCTCTTTTATGGAGACCTGACTTTCCAAAGTTAAATTGTTATGTGGGGCAAGGGCAGCATTAGCTAATATTAACGACCTCTAATTCTTTGGACTTTTAATATTCAAGTTTCCAACAGCTTTGCAAAGAGCAATTAGATAAGCATCCCAGGAGCCCCATGGAAAAGAGAAGAAATGTTCTCTTCATTTTGTACCCTGAGACTAAGGCACAGGGAAATTTAAGCAAACTCTGATATTAAGGGAGTAGCAAAACAAAGAACAAGATTCACATGGCTTCTTGTTTTAACCACCGGGCAAAATTCCTTCCCCATAAAATAATAACAATAACTGCCTCCATATCTGGGAGTCCAGGTAGGATGGCAAAGGAGCACCTCCTAAACTGGTACATCCCTTGGCATTTCCTGGTTTGCCAAACTAGGAGGGGTCCATGGAGAAAAGGTCGGCATTGCTATTTTGTGCCTGTCAGACGTCAGTCTCCTTTGCCCCAAATGTAGCAAAATTGATCACCAATTGTCTCCTTCAAAAAGAAAATGCAAATGATCCAAGATGTTGCCAAACTTAGATATATACAATTATGTAACGTCCTTCTGCTTTTTTGTAATTTCTTTTCCTAAAAATTCCTAATATGTATTTTATCTGACATGACGTGGCATAGACGTGACTTACAGAGAACTAACCACGATCACCCAGATGTCATTCCTAGGTGGTAAAAGTTAATTTCTACTCAATTATTGGATATAACTCAGATAATATTTTTCTATATGCACCCTATCTTTTTTTATTGACATTGTATTTCATTTGTCACTTTATTATCTGGTCACTCTCTTTCATGAATACATTTCAGTTTTGGTGACCTTGGATAAAGCATTACTTGGTCACCTCAATCCTTTCCTAGATCATCTGCAAATAAGTTGAACAGCACAAGTCTTAACTCATCTCTCTGTTGGGTATCATTATTAAAGCCAGCCATTTATTTCAGTCTTTAGCTTGCTTCCAACCTTTCAACCGTTAATCCATGCCAAGATACTTCCTCTTACACCATAAAAGGTTAATTTCTCAAAAATACTTTGCTGTGGGATTTTGTTGACAGCTTTTGAAAAGTCCAAGTAGTCCAACTGGATTCCCATACTCTGCATCCCCTTTTACTTCTTCAAAGGTTTCTAATAAATTTATGACTCCTGACTTCTGAGAAATGCGATGCTGTCTTCCTTATATCAGATCTATCCCTGTCTACTAATTCTACCGCTTAATACGATGTCTACCAACGTCCATTAAAGAGAAGTTAGAATATTATCTGGCATTCCCAAGATGATATTTGGAGCTTTAAAGAAAAACATGAGTTTATAGTTGCTGTCTCCTTCTCATTTAGTACAGGGTCCTATATAAGTGATTGGTCCCATATCACAATTAGTTGGTTTGCTTCTTTGTGAGTGAATTTATTGAGAACTTGTGAGTGAATGACATCTGATCTTGGCTATTTCTTACTGTTAAATTTTATTGGCTTGTTCTAAAATTTCTGCTAATAACACTTCATCTTGACACAGTTCTTGAGCTTAATCCGCCACAGAGGAAAGTTTTGTTGCAAGAACCTCTCACTGCTTCTCAAAAAAAATGTATTTAGCTTATCTTGCCTAAGAGCCGGCTGTTCTTTGAATCAGCTGTTACTTCTCTGGACTCTCTGACAGGCTGGTTTTCAAAGAAAAGTATTGGAAACATTTTTGTTAAGGTGTTTTTTAATGGTTTTGGCATGGGGTTCCTCAAATTATTTCTTGACCTGCTTTATAAATGTTTCATATTTAACCTAACATAGTATGCTTTTCTCTTTTTCCTTCCTTTATGAAAAAATTATGATCTTTTAAAAGGGGATAAAATCAGGGAAAATTTTAGGGAGAATTTTAGTTGATCAATATCAAAAATCATCATAGTATCTCATCTTTAAAAGTCTCCATAGCAACTGCAGTCATTTGATTCTTTTAGCTGTGCCTATTTCTTAAAAAAAACTGACCTCATCATTTTCAATTGGCTCCCTTCTTAAAGTTAAATATTACACTCTTAGGTACATTTTCCTTGCTTTTTTGCATCATGGATGCTGTGTCCTACTGAGACTTAAACAAACCTATTCAGTCCTTTCTTTTAGTCCCACTGTTTTCATAACAGTTCTCCAGAAATTTTTTAAACGCAATATTATCCATCATTCTTTAGGACAGAAAGGAAATGTTCATAATAGAGATGATTATTAGAGGGTCTATTTGAAAAAAAAAAAAAAGGCAAATACTTTTTGGAAGAAATTAATTGATTAAAAAATAGTCATTTTTTTTCCTTCTTTGGAGAAGACAGAGAAAAAAAAAGACAAAATATTCAAGTATGAAACCATCTCTTATTCTTCTCAGTTGAAATGAAAGACAGCTTTCCCATTCCCCAGCACATGAATAGAATAAGACTTTACAACGGGATCATTTACTTTGCCTTTGAAAACCTAGTTACCAAGACTTGAATTATGTCTTAAAACCACCAAAAGTCAGTGCCACTTAGCTCTCCTGAAGCACAGAAGGAATTTGGGATGTTAGGATCACTCATGTAGTTTGGAAATGACAAAGCACAGCCTTCCGTAAGTCATCTTTATAAATGTGCAGTAGCTTATCAAAATCCCAATTCTTTCAAAGCTCTAGAAGAAGATGTAAGTGGCTAATTAAGAATCCCCAGGAGCAGCAATTATTTGTTTAATGAGGCTTGATCTAGCTGAAATAAGCTAGTTTACCACAGTGTCTTTTAGCTACTCTTTGCATATGACTGCAAAAGGTTTAACATGGTGACACAATTGCCCCAGCAAAAGCTGACCCTGGTAAAGCATGTTAAAGAATCACACTTACCAGCTCCCTTTGACCCCATGGGAGAAAACTTCTCCTGGAAAAGTGAACTTAAATTGTTTATAAGTCTTCTCCCTTCAAATGTAAATCTGCCTGGGCACAACACAGCAGCAAGGCGTAAGGGAAATTATGTGATAACAAAGTGAGCATGCAAAAGAAATACCCTCCAGAGAAAATAAAACGTTGGGAGATGGAGAAATGTCTCATGGAAGGTGCCAGCTAACACACAGCTTATGGAGTTGGGACCTTCCTCGCTTTGTGCTTGTACAGCTAAAGCACAGACATTTCACTGTGGGTGCTCAGTGCCTCATTCCTCATCATTCGTCATGGAAAGGCCATCCACACCACATATTCACCTGCACATTATAAAGCCACTGGAGGCAGACGGTTGCAAGTATAAAACCTGTAGTGAGTTCTGATGGGTGAGAGTTGAAGGACTGCTGCTTTGTTGATTACACTGTTAATGGAAGGGGCTGATAAAATGTGGGACTTGCAAAGTTGGAGCTGTGCATTGCAGGATATCAGTGTCCAACTTGTGGCAAATCTAGGAAGATATGTGGAAACCTCTGGAAAAGGAATGACTAATCATGGGTGACATATGTGGCTACAACGTGGCTCTGATGTCCTCAGCTGCCTGAACACAAAGGTGCTTATAAATCTACAACAGCCTTCAAGGAACCAGGGCTGGCTCCTTGACCAGATATCTGCGCTTGGCTCAAGCCTAGACTAAGAAATCTTCCAAGTCTTCATTGATATCTTTCATATCATGTCATGTGAGCAGATGCAAGCTCAGGTGGAGAAGATGGAAATCTGGACAGGAAAAGTGAAGGGGAAATAACTGAGTACCAAAAAGGGAATTGTTGGGCCAGGAGGGGGCTTAAGAGTGAGGTGCCTTAAGGACTAGTCAACATTTCCTAATGGCCTGTATGCAGATGGGAGGAGAATGCCACAACCGGTCACTGATAGAAACTGGAGGAGAAATGTCAGTGTGGAGGCAGATATGAACCAAAAATCAGCAGAAAACAGATGACAGTACAAAGTGCAAGATCACCTGCTAACATGAGCTCTGCTGGAAGCTGCAGACTTTCCATTGGAGAAGGAAGGAGGAAGGAACACCAACACCATTGGGCATTCATGGGTTGACCGAGGACCAGCAACTACAACTTCTCACTGTTGTAGCAAAGAGGGAAGATATGGTCTAAAGATGTATTTTGAAACTGTTGCCAGTAGCAGGTGAGGAAACATAAAGTTCACTGAGTTATAAACATCCTGCTGGGCTTCAGCTGGAACGATGTACAGCTTTGCTCATGTACGGAAGGAAATAAGGTCTTTGTTTTATAACCTGTACTCCTGTACTTGTCAGGTCCCTTTGCCTGTGCAGTGCTGAAGGGGAGGGTGAAATCAATGGATTGGCTTCCAAAGCCACTCTTGCACGTCAGGAGTGTAAGTGAGGAAACCCTCACATCTGAAGTTCGGTCGCAAAGGACCAAACCTGCTGCTGTTAGCCATTGCAGAGAGCCGCTGACTTCAGTAGGGTGCCATCACTATCCGCTAACAAAGTGTCTGAACTGTGGTTTCACTGAGAAATTGTCTGAGTTGTATGCTGAAATGGTCAGGCAATAAATGCAGGAGAAAACTGAAAGGTCATTTGGGGGCAACAGCCCCAGCAACCCAGTGATTTCCTACTCGGTGGTAAGCACAAGTGTCAGCTTATTTTGTGGATATGTGTGAGGAAAATGTAGTTGTTGCAGTGTGTTATCAGCAAGAGCTACTTCAGACATGCTTGTGGTTGGGCTAGGGGACCGATGCTAATAATTCAAGTTATCCCTATTTAAGCTTTAAAAGGCTTCTATTGTGGTAAAATTGAAAGCTGCAGGAAATGTTTGTACAAAGTCAGCAAGAAGAGAAGTTATCACTAGTTTCAACTCTCTGTATAGCTCGTGCTTAAAAATGACTAATGCTTGGAAATATATGGGGCTCCTATTCAAAGACACTTATCTGTAACACAATTCTTATCCTACTGCCAACCGAGGAAACTTTGTCACTGGTTTGAGTGGTAGAATAATCTAAACTGTCCAAATAATATACTAAAAACTTAAAGTCTGTGAGGTCTCATCTGCTAGTTACTTATGTCTATTGGTAATGAATTGCCATCATCCCCCATTATCTTAAGTGGTAGCTTACAGCCCTGGGTGCTTTTTTTTTAAAAAAATCACACCATAAAGAAGGACAGTGTTATTATCCCTAGTTTTCAGGTGGAATATAAAGCTAAGAGAGTCAAAGCTATATTAGGAACCTCCAAGCTATATTAGGAACCCCATGATGGTTGGGTGGAGAGGAGAAGAGGAATATAAACAAATAAACAAACAGAAAAACCCCTTGTGCAAGTCCTTGTGGAAATTTCCTGCAAAACAGAGCAGCAATGAATCAAGCACAGTCCTACATCTCTGCAACCTGTGATCCGTAAGTCCTCTGGTGTAGGATCTCAGTCCGTGTGAATTGTTCAAGTGTGCGGCCGAGTAGACATGAATCTGCGTTACCAGACTCCATGAGACCCTCATAGCTCTTCTTCTGAGAGAACAAAGTAATGACAAAGACAGCGATAACCACCCACGTGTCACAAAGGGCTTGGAGGGAGGAACTCAGGTTTTGTGAAGTAAATTGGGTACCTGAATATTAGGAACATTTATGCTCCCTCATTGTAAGGCAATCTCCCTACCTATAGCTTACTCCTCTTTGGAACCTCATGAACGATGCTAAACTGAGACCATGAAGAACTAAGTGCTGCACTTAGTCAAAGAAAAGGGACAAAGCAAACAAAAGCTGTGTGCAAGACCTCAGCCCGGCCAGTCCCCATTTACGCAAGGATCCCTGGATCCAGTCAAACCATTTTCACTGTGGGAAGCCTCCGAATGGCCTGATGAAAAGGGGTCCTTGCCTGGTTTGAGGAATTATGAGCCCACCCAACAACTAGACTGTCAGCTTTTGGCTTTAAAATGAGATTTTTTTTTTCTCTATGGAAAAAAACACATGTGAGTTTTATGTACCTACAACTACGTATCTTAATACTGCACATAATCTTAAAATGTAATTATATCTTGTCCACAAAATTTGACAGGATGGATTACAAACGGGCCTTACAATTTGTTGAATGTTAAGGGGTTTTGAAGCAATTATGTAGTGCCTATGGGTTTAGTTACTATTCCATGCTGGAAGACATTTCCAAAGTAAGTGGCATAATTTGGGGATGCTAGAAGACTGCAAGGTGCCTGGATTTAAATCATCCCTCTGGCCCTAAGACTGGCCCAAGGCTTCTCATCTCTGGGATGAGAAGAGGGAATGTCTCAACACAAATCTGTTATGCTATTTCCTTATGGATCTGGACACATTCACGGTGGACAAATTAGTTACTTTGCAGCTACTGTATCCCTTAGTTGCAATCATCTCGTCTGTTTGAACATATTCCTCCAGCACACCATGTCCACTGAACTTCTGAACAATTTGCCAGATTTGATATTCCAGATAAAAATTCTATTAAATTGAACAGTTTTTCACTGGCATGTAAAGCAGTAAGAAGACACCTGATGTTCATTATCTTTTATCACTACCAGTCTTGTCTGGACATAAAAAGCTCTATAAACAATGGTCAGTCTGTGGATTGTCTTAGCTAATGTATCATCATTACTTCAGCCTTAGTCCTCTACTATTAGTGATAAGTAGGTCTCCAGGAAGAAACAAAATACAGTGCCAGAAATTAAAACAAAAGATTCTGAAAGCCAAAGCAATTTGAGGATCAATCTTTAAAAAAAAAACCACTGGAAAGAGGAGACAGCTGTAGGGCTCAGCTGGTCACACCTGAATCTCATGAAAGAGATGATGGAAGAGGATACTGGTCAACTAAAGAATACTTACTAGCTTATTGTAACAGGAAGGAGCACTAAGGGACAAGAACAATGCAAATGTAAACCCATTCCATACAAAAAGGACTAAGGTGAAATCAGGGAGTTACAGGTTTGCAATAAAGTTTCATTTTGACAGTAGGCAAGGTCTTGGAGACGTTAGTAGAGGATGAGATCACAAAACATCTGGAAAAATATGAGCTGATATAAAGCAATAGGGATAGTTTCTGGAACAGAAAATCATGTCTGACAAACCTGGTGGTATTTTGGAAGCAAAACAGGGGAGCAGATGAGAAGTGACATGGTGAGTTGTAAGTCCCTCGCATTTCATGAGGGACCTTAGCGCTTTGCCAGCCAGTGGATATGACTACATATGTTGAATGGTGGTGCACATCTTCATTAAATAAATAGAAATCTTACACAGTGATCAAGAGTAGACCAAAATGGCAAAAGTGACAGATTAAAAACAAAGAGTTGTTTATGGAACAACTGAGTTTGACTATGCTGCTTTCTGGATCTTGTTTCTGAATAATGCTCAGGTAGCAAAGCTGACACAGTAAAACGGGGGAGCAATAATCAGAAGCCAAATCACTGACTGAATGGCCTTTTCCATTCTGTTTTGTACATTCACGCTTTTGAATTAACTAGTTGCCCCTTCCTTTATATTTCTAACAGGTATAAATGTTCTTGTTGCCCAGGCCTGGGACAGCCTGTTGCTTTGAGCTGAGGTCTCTAAGTAGCCTGAAAACTGTTTTTTTCATTGGGGGCTCATAGGGGCTGTTTACACCATAGGCAGCAACGGGCTGCTTAGCTGTGGAGAAGGAGATGTTTAGTTATGTAGAGACAATGGCTCAGATTCAGGATCCTGTAGGACCTTGGTGGTTTGGAGCCCAAAATTCAGTCAGCTCAGTCTGTGTGTTGCCTGATGAAATATTCAGGTGTCTGCCTCCATGAGGTACGCATAAAATAACAGTCTGTAATTCCTGCATTGCTAATGGAGGGAGATAACTGCTTCTAAAGACCTACAGAGGACAACTCATTTTGCTTAACCGTGTATCTCTTCCCCTGAGCGTGCAAAGAAGTAGAAGTAAACTATAGGGAATGGCAACTGTGTAGGACTACTCACCATGTTCTCATGAGGAATGCAAAATGAAGAGAAGCCATGTGCCCAGGTTTTACATAATAATGGCATCATGTCTGACAGTGTCCCCAAGTCTTTGGTGCTGGGGTCTACACAACATCTAGGATGTTTGACTCTCCATGGCCCACAAGGGTTCCCTAGTCACGAAGTCAAGCCCAGGCATAGTGCGGTCTCCCTTTCCTCCATGAACCTAAACTACTGTGTGTCCTGGATCACACCAGTCACATTATGTTACAAGGAGCAGGATCTGACAGCCCTGCTCTTTCCCTAACCACTAGAATCTTGTCTTTTTTGTGTGTGTGCCTATTTCCCGCTCCACAATTGACCAGAAAGCAAAAAACAAAAAAAAGGTTTGTGGTGTTCTGGTCAAAACATTGTGGAAAATGTGAGTTCACTTTCCCTGGAGACAATATCTTCCAGTTTCTACAGCTTTTAGACTCTTAGGAGGAAAGCAGATACTGCCACATCATTGTCCTCACTACCTCTGACTTTAAAGCCCTCTCTGGAAGACTTAGGTGGAGACAAAGCGGTGTAGGCTTAGGAAAGGCTAGAACTTCATTCACACCAGAATCTGACTGATACATTTAGGTGTTCAGAAAAATTTCTGATGAAATAAAGGTGCATTTAATGAACTTATGGGCCTGTATAATGAGCAGTCCAGGAAAATATATGGACTGGTTTGAGGTCTGTTACAAAAATGGGATTTAAGTTGATTGGATTTCATTCCAGGATGACTAGCTCTGTCTCTCAGCTAGCCAGCTGTCCTGGGCTCAACCCTGGCCTAATACAGCTACAATACCTTCATTTCTGTAATGAGCTCATTTGATTATTTCCCAGATATTTCTTCTGTGTACCACTTTGCATATCACTGACATGCTTTGAATTGTACATTAATTCTTGTGCTCATTCTCAGTACATAGCATGTAAATCTGGCACACATTGGTCAGGTTCTAGTAAGACAAAATGAAAATAGCTGTTCCTGAGGGTCTAATACTAAAATTTCGCAAAGGATATTAATCAGCCTGTGGAGGGCCATGGACTGATTTCTTTTAACTTATCTGTCTATTTTAGAGTCTGTAATGTCACAAAACCAGCTTTTCCTGTGGTTTTCCTATTACTTGCTTTATTTGTTCAAGGTGGAAATAACACAAAAGATGACTTATCTGCAAAGTGGGAATATTTCTACCCTAAGGATTACATCAAGAAATTATAAAGAAATTATAAAATTCTAAAATTCTCTCTGAAATAGCCTGAAAAGAGTCTTGCAGATCATCACATCCAGCCACATACTACTTCAGCCTCCCACGTAACGTAATCTGTTCATAAACTTAGTGTGCGCCTTCCTAAAAGTGGTTAGGTTTCTTGCCATAACTACTCCTATGGGAAGGTTGCTTCAAAACCTCACTCTTCTGACAGTTTGAAACTATCTTCTAATGTCCATCTGAAATTTATTCATGACCAGTTTATACCCATTTGTCCTTATGCCAAAATCATCCTGTAGTTTAGTCATATCATCTTTCAGCTTCTCTTCTGATACTTAAAACAAGGCTCTCCTCTCGTGTATGAAGTTCCACACTCCTTAGTTGATCCCAGTGCTCTTCCCTGCACCATCCTTATTTCCAGTTCTTCTTTCTTGATCACAGGTGACCTGAATTGTGGCTACTCTTCCAGAAGTGAATACTTTTGCACCTGTGCGATTGTAGTCACCAAAACTGCAGTTTCCAGTTTGGTTCAACCAAGTGAAGACACGACAAAAGGATTCTAATTTTAGCCAGGCTGGTTTGTGTAATGAAAAAAACTCCCGGTGTGTTGCCACAGTGCTTTTGGCTCCATCTACATAAGAGGCAGGTTTAAAAAACTGTAATAAAAACTATCCTCATCCATCAAGTTCTCATCAATCTACATTAGGATTTAAGTGTCTTTGTCTTTGATTTAGCTAGAATGCAAATTGCATGTTTGCACCTGAACTGTTTAAGGGTTACGGCTCAGGGACACAAATGAGTTACCATGCTTTTGCAAGCTGCCATGTGCCAGCTGAGCTGCCACAGATGACTGTATTTGTTGCAAATGAGATATAATGCAACTCAGTTGAACTTGCAGTGGAAGAGGTTGAAGCTGTGCTACGTAAGCTGTTGGATGCTGCGAATGAGGATTGGAAGGCATCCCCACAAAATGACTAATTTTAATAAGCTCCAGCCTAAGACACCCAAATTTAGTTCTCGTATGTATCCAAGCTTCTGTCACAGTCAATGTGTGCCTGGTCAATCATGAAGGGATGCAGCAGGCAACATATTAAGCTGGACCCTTCTCTGCTGCTCAGGTGGGCTATCTTGGTAGTCAATAGAGAGAGAGGATCACTTGCAGATAACACATTATACCACTTATCTTCAGATACCTGGGTTAAAATCTGCCCCATAATGTGGTACAACGCAATAATTCAGATATATGTTCACATGTTTTTGGTGAAGCTGAACCTTATATATGGATCAAGGATCAGCTGCAGTAATAACTTTTTCAAGTACTTTTAACACGTGCTGTGTCTAGGTAGTGGCTACAGGCAAAATGCTGCACTCCTTTCTACTCCTTTTTGAGACCAAGTGATGAAAAGTGCTCTTTGGCTATGTGGTTACTGATGCAGTGTGCTGGATGGAGACTCTGGACACTTCTAGGTACCTATACGTAGGTGTCTGAGTTCCCACTGTAGTTAGAGGACACAAGGCTGATGTGGTCAGTGTAAGCAATGGAGTCCAGTAAATGCTTCAGCTCATACTAAATATATATGTATTCTGTGACTCAGCTGCGTAGTGCCACCTGAGGTATCCTAAAGTATCTCAGTAGTGCTGTCGTAAAGTATCTCACAGCTGGTCCAGCAGGTCCCATGTCCTATTTAGCAGCCTTTGTGTGTTTCTCTTGGCTAGCCAAGGCATTTCATGCTGTGAAATAGTTCTCCATTACCTATAACGTGATCTCAGAGACCTACTCATAGGTGTTTGTGCTTATCTTAACCTCAGAATTAGTCTCACCCTGTGGATATACTCAGTGTCTACTGCAAGCAGGCCTTGCTCTGCTTTTACATGAGTGATTGACACCTACACTCAGTCAGGTGCTTTGAAGTAAAACCCAGGAAACATTGCCTGGGAAGAGACCTCTATGCTTCTCTCCCTGTCTGGAGGGACCTTACTCTAGGGATTCCTCTGTCAACACTGAATAACAGAATCATAGAATACTAGTCTGGAAGGGTCCTCAAGGATCATCTAGTCCAACCTTTCTTGGCAAAAGCATGGTCTAGACAAGATGACCCAGCACCCTGTCCAGCTGAATCTTAAAAGTGTCCAACATTGGGGAATCCCCTGCTTCCCTGGAGAGGTTATTCCAATGGGCAATTGTTCTCATTGTGAAAAATTTTCATCTTGTGTCCAATTGGAATGTCCCCAGGAGTAACTTGTACCCATCACCCCTTGTCTTTTCCATGTGGCTCCTTGTAAAAAGGGAGTCTCCATCTTCTTTGAGGCCACCCTTTAAATACTGGAACTTGGTGAAAAGGTCTCCTCTAAGCCTTCTTTTCTCAAGGCTGAACAAACCCAATTCTCTCAGACTTTGCTCATATGGCAGGCTTCCCAGTCCTTTGATCACCTTGGCGGCCCTCTCTGGACCCTCTCCAGCCTGGCCACGTCTTTTTTGTATAGTGGAGACCAAAACTGAACACAGTATTCCAGGTGTGGCCTGACAAGCACTGAGTAGAGTGGGATAATAACTTATTTATCTCTGTTGATGATGCCCTTGTTGATGCAACCCAGCATCCCTGTTGGCTTTCTTTGCCGCTGCAGCACGCTGTTCACTCATATTGAGCTTGCTGTCCACCAGGACCCCCAGGTCCCTTTCCACAGAGCTGCTCCCCAGTCTGTGCTGCACTCCTGGATTATGTTTTCCCAGGTGTGAGACCTTACACTTGTCCTTCTTGAACTTCATAAGGTTCTTGTTAACCCACTCGTCCATCCTATCCAGGTCTTCCTGCAGGGTGGCTCTCCCTTCCAAAGTGTCCGCTTCCCCACTCAGTTCTGTGTCATCAGCGAACTTTGTCAGGGTACGCTTGATCCTGACATCCAGATCACTTATGAAGATACTAAAGAGCGTTGAGCCCAGTATCGATCCCTGGGGGACCCCACTTGTGACAGGTTGCCAGTTTGAAAAGGAGCTACCGACCACCACCCTCTGGGTGCGGCCTGTCAGTCAGTTCCCCACCCACTGCACAGACCACTTGCCTGGACCATAACACATCAGTTTCTCTTGGAGGAGGCTGTGGGGAACTGTGTCATAAGCCTCAGAGAAATCCAGGTAGACAATGTCCACCACCCGCCCCACATTGCCCAAGTAGGTTACTTTGTTGTAGCAGGTGACGAGGTTTGTCAAATATGATTTGCCCTTGGTGAATCCATGCTGGCTTTTCCCAATCACGTGCTTCATTTGACTTGTGATAGCCCCCAGGAGGATTCGTTCCATAACTTTCCCAGGGACTGAAGTAAGACTGGTTGGCCTATAGTTTCCTGGATCTTCTTTTGAGCCCTTCTTGTAGATGGGGGTGACATTAGTCTTCTTCCAGTCTTCTGGGATGTCCCCCAATCTCCACAACCTGTCAAGTAGTATTTCCAAGCAAGCCCACATCCTTTATTAAGCAGTGAAGGTCCCAGATGTTCCCAGAGTTTTCAGCTGTTCTCTCACTGCCTTGCACCAAAGGATAGGGACATACTGATGCTTCTTGCCCCTCAGAGACATTTCCAAGCAGGTGCTGTGGGCAAATGTTCTTTTTCCTTGCCATCCTTGTGGTCCTTTGAAAGAGTCATTCAAAGCCTTTAATGCAAGTCAAGCCACAGGTCAGAGTTGAGAAATCATTTATAGCTGAAATATATTTCCCTGTGTGCTTCAAATAAAGAAAAAAAAGATATCAAGAAAATGCTCTTCTACCTTCCCACCCTTTTCTACAAATTCTTTTCTCATTTTCAAAATGGTTTGATTTGATTTCCTTGAAATATTGCAACACACACAAAAAATTGCTCCCCAGCTGAGAACTTTTTATATCAAGTTTCAGCCCTTCTGCTGTTGCATTTTTTTTTTTCAGGAAAAGTTACAAAACCCTGAAAACAGGAGGGTTTATAATGAAAGTGCTGGCAGGGCCTTAGCTGTAGCATTTCCAGATGTGCTGTTGCAATTAGGGCTGGGCAAATAGAGTTGGATAAAATCAGAAGTGACCCAAAGTCTTCGTCAAAGCCTTGAACTGAACCTGGAAGTCTTTAGGGGGTTTAAAAAGTTTGGTTGCCTTTTTCTCTGTGTTTTGAGGGGGTGTTATATCCCATCTTGAGAAGTGAAGAATATTTTTGCAGCACGCCACAACATTTCTTCTTCCAGTCACAGGTAAAATGGGAAGTACAGAGGCATTCAAAAACAAGGCTCTCCCTTCGTTCTCCAGCATCACCAGTTATTGAAGTAGGCAGCTCCTTGCCTCAAACACCTCCGGATTTTGGAAACCTTTTAGTAGCCTTCTAGTTGTGTAATAAGCCAAAACAAAACTCTTGGATTTGCATAATTTGAGAGTTTGCATCCAAATTTGTCTCTGGATTAAAGCTCTGCAGTACAAGCTCAGCTCACAGTAACTGAAGGATCTTATTATGGCTTCAGATATGCACAAACACATATCTCACTTAAGGCTATAGGAGTCCCAAGTGTGTATCCACAGCGAGACTCACCGATTTTTATATTTTCCTTGGGTTTTGACTTCCTTGTTTGAGTCCAGAAAGGAAGGGGATAGCAAGAGAAATCAGTATCTTCCCAGGAGGTGCTCTGGGGTTACTGCAGTGGGTTTGCTGCTCTGCAGGTCGTACAGACACATAGCATGGGCACTCAAGAGAGGTAAGAGTAACCTGATGGAGCAGAGCTTGCTTTTGTCCTTTGGGACAGAGGCACTGTGTCTCATATGGACTTTGCATACCAAATTTTGCAGAAAGCAAGAAAACCTAACTAATTCATGTCAGAGGTTAACAATAATAGCTGGGGAGAGCCAAGTGGTCTTCAAACCTGTAGCTGGAAACAGAGGAGGTTTCTTGTACCTGTGCTTGTTTTTCCATGCTGTCACCTTGACTTGAAGTTTGAATCCCCTGTTTAGATTTCCAGCGGGATTCTGTCTCTATGTCACATCATTTACTCAGTGAGGAAAACAAATCCCAGCAAGCTTTTGAGTCTTTTGAGTCCTCTGTGACATGCTACTCTTGATATCCATTTTGAATCCATGTCTCTGCTCAGCTAAGGTTTCTTATTTTCTTCTAACACCCAGTGGACCCCTCTGCCATTGTTGAATAGCTGTATATATTAAAAAGCACATTAGTAAGTAAGAGCTCTCCAGGAACACCCAGGTGCTGAGGAAGTTATATTTGTGCCTCCAGAGGTGGCACGTTTTCCTCCTCAGATGATACCTGATCTAGTGTTATGGTATTGTGTTAACCGAGCATTATGGTGCTCGGAAGAGCCACAGCTCAGATGAGACGTAAATCTGAGGTCCTGCTTGCTTCCAGTGAGCGCTTTAACCAGAAGGAAATTTGTGGGGAAGGCAGTAGAGATGACAAGGAATGGAGGGGAACAGGGATTTATTTCTCTTACTGTAGACTGCCCTTTACCAGGTTTCATCAGGAAGGTTTTTTTACAGACATCCCAAAAATACTGCTCCCCAACTTCATACTCAAAACCTGCCCTAAACATAAAATACTCTTGCTGCTTCTGCTTTATCTTCTCCATTGTGATTATGAGCATATAAATAGAAGTGAGAGCTGAAAGCCGTTGGACCCCTCGCTTCCCAGCACATGCAAAGCGTGGTAGCGTGATACCTGTCTTACAAGCTCACGTGGCAATCAAAGAGAGTAATGGGACCCCAGTACCTCCTGAATCTGCCCATCACAGTTATGTTGCACTAGCTCCCATCTCCGTATCTTCAAAGATGTCCCAGCTTGGCAGCTCAGGTCCTCAGTGCTGGGCAGGGTTTGCTATTGCTAGAAAATTTCCGTCTTGCAGAGCTGACAAAGATGTTGCATGCCTCCAGATACGCGAAAAACACACAAATCCTCTAGGATTTACTTCTGGGCAGCATTTATCAAACCAAGGAGAAAGCTGGGTCTTTGGATCCCTGCCATTTTAAAGCTCTGAAGATTACTTCTGGTTACCGAAGTTTGACCTCTGCATTTCAAGTTGGAGCCTGTACTCCCTGGCCTAAATCTAAACCAGTCTGTAGCGTAGATGTGGTTTTCTTCCAGGGTCAGCAATGGCTTAAATCCATGCCCAGCTCAGTAAATTGGAAATGGCAGAAGAAGATTCTAGGGTGGTGGCCTGAGAGGAAGATGAATACATCAATCCCAGATAATTGCCGTTCTTTTTTAAAAATTTAGGATGTCTTGAACCTGTTTTCATGTATTAATATATTTCAGGTATTAAGCTGGAGATAAGGCTACATGATTAAAATGGTTCCCTTCAGCTTTAAAAATCTATGAAGGGTTTGCAAAATTGGTTAGTTGTGTTTAAAGAGCATTTTGGAAATCTCTGGGGAAGAATATTGCAGCATGGAAAGCCAGTTGTGTTTATTCAGGATATAATGAATGGACAGTACAAATACTTTGCAGTATAAGCCCAAACCCCTGTGTCTGGGTAGCAGTTTATGTTCTACTTTAAATATATGATTTTTTAAACAGAAATTATTTTTTTTACTTGCCGTAATCATCTGGGTTGAATTACAATAAAGTGAAGGAAAGAGACAAATAATGGCAAAAGGTGGTCATCTGTCCACCACCGAACTCAAAACAAGATTAACTACAAACTTTCTAGACATTGCAAACCTGTTTCATGATTCAGGTCATTAATGAGTATATTGTACAGAGCCAGATAATATACTTGAGGAAAACTACTGGATATATTTTTCCACTCTGACTGTGACTATTACTCACTGCTTTGTGAGTATGAACAGGAACGTACCTAGTTTACTGTAGTCCTGTCTACATCACGTTTCTTTAGGTTGCTCATGAGAAGCTCGTATAAGACAATGTCAAAAACCTTATTAAAGTCTAGATACAACATACAGATTTTTAGCTTATTATAAACATATATTTAATTGTTTGTCTTGATTTGTTCTTGAAAATTTATCTCAGATAAGTTTTGTGATTTTACAAATTGAAACAAAAATCTTTTGAGGCTTCATTTTAACGAAGAAATAAATATTTAAGATTCCAAGATTTGAACTGAGAATTGATGTTGAGCCAACTGATAAACAACTTCCAAAGTCGTCATCTTCTTCCTTTTTTAAAGGATAGGCACTGAATTTGGTCTAGTCTGTAATGTTACCTATGTTTCAGGAATTATTGGAGATAATACCTAATAGCTGTTTTCTAACACTTTGCTACTCTTGAGCTTTCCAGAATGAACTGGACAAATTCTCTTGCCTATTATAACTGTGCTTCTAAATTTTGTTTCTTGGGGACCAAATCCAAAATTAATACCTGTATAACAAAATAAGAACAACAATAACAATATGGTCTAGTGGGAAGTGTCCCTGCCCAGGGCAGGGGGGATGGAACTAGGTGATCTTTAAGGTCCCTTCCAACTCTAACCATGCTATGAACAACAGATAATGCTGCCAGTGTTTTCTGTTTTTCATGTTCTTTATATATTTCAGCAGATTATTATCCGAGTATTGCTTGCTAAGTAGAAAACTAGTATCATCAAATAATGATCTGACTTGTTCCTTCTCACAGGAAGAGAGATGAAGCCCAGAATAGGCTTTCAAAGTACCCGAGTCCTATGCCTGCATTTTCTCCCAAAATAGTCATATTGAACTGTTTTATTTGAGGCAAAAGTACTCAGCATTAAGTTAATGGCTCTTGCTGAAGTCAGCTGCTTCATCAGCAATGCTGAGTGCATTCAAAGTCTTGATTTCTGATTTCGGTGTTTTTATACCTATATAATATGTACGTAGATATATACCATGTCAAAAAGAAGGATTTATGTCTTCCTACTTCTCTTGACTCATGACATTGGTATCTGCGGTCCATTTCCTATAGGCAAGATGATGCAACCACCTTGTTTTGTAGGTAAAGGAATTTAATAATATGGGTATAACCAGAGTGTGCCAGTTAATCTCAGGGTCAGAGAGTGTGCCCTGGCAGTGTTTAGGTCATACAGATATACATTTAGTGCTGCTAGTTTTGCAGGAAGTAAAGTGAATCCAGGCTTTCACTATTGCAGAATGATAGGGAAATGTCAAAGACTTTGAGCTTTGGATTTGCCTAAGTAAAGGATGTTGTCCCAAACTACATGTTGGACCTGGAGCATCAGATGAACGTCATCTGATCTGGCCAAAGAAATCCTGGGACCACTTCAGTACTACCCAGACCACTCTCTTGCCCATATGGGTTGCCAGTAACTGAGCAAGCCACTATTCAGCCTTTCAAGAATTTGCCATCACTGGACTGGAAAAAGTGCACAAGCAACCTTTCTTCTGGCACAACTCAGTGTGAGGCCTTGCAATTGACAGGGACGAAGATATGTGCTAATGCTTATCAGATGCAGATGTGGAATCATAACAGAAAACTCTAGAGGTAAAGACAGCCCAAGTCATTTAAAGCCATCTCCTGACTTCCTAGGATGCCAAGCATCTTTACAACAGGCAAGGTGAGTATCTGACAATTTCTAATGCTTCAGACATCTGGATATGAGCTAAACCAACAGTTGTTGCTCTAGTTTGTATTACCTCAAAGTTTCATTTTCCAGTTCTCCTAAAGCTATACAAAAGAGCCCAAACTCAACAATTTGGTTACAATTTTTTTTGTTGTTCTACTCAGGAGCTGTGCTTTCACACTAGTATATCAGTACTAAGCATTGTACAAACATGGAACAGAGAGACAGAGCCTTCTGCAGGAAGCCTATCTAAATACAGAAGAAGAGATGACAAATGGACAGAGAGACAGGGAACAAAAGGAAGCATTGACATTATGATGAGATGAATGTAAATTCAGAGATACGTGGAATGGATGGATGGACTGCAAGGTAGATGGAAAACTGACAGGACCACTGGGCTCCTGGAACGAAGGTCATGAGCAGGAAGTGCAATTGGAGACCGGTTGCTAACAGTTTTCTTCAGGGGTCAATAGTGGGACTGATGCTGTTGAATATCTTCATTAACAACGTTGAAGATGGGACAGAGAGCACCTCAGCAAGATCAAGGACAACATGAAACTAGGGAAAGTGACTCATATAGTGGAAGGGCATTCATTAGTATCTTGACAGGCTGGACAACAAGTTGCACTTGAGTCAGTGATGTACCCTTCCAACAGGGGTCTCTTCCAACCTATGGTACTCTGTGACAATGGTCAGCACAGTAGGCTGCTGCAGCCTGAAATGTTATAAAAAAGATTTTCTTTTTAATTTTTTTTTTTTCCATGGAATCAACCTAAAGGAATGTTTGGATAAGGAATTTATTGTTTCATGAGAGTTTGGCTCTAGATATACTTTGAAGACGAGGGATGGGAGCATATTTGTTCCATGTTGCCTCTTCCCCTTGGAAATCTCAAAGAACACCTCAACATAAATGATCTTCTAGTATGAAGGGAGCTTCAGGATTTTGCTTGGTTATGCCTGCACCGAGCCCAAACATTTGTGGTTGGGAGTCCTTTACCATTGGGAGTCATGGGCTTTTGGAAATGAGAAAGGAAGGAGAAATGACAGTCTGTTGTCAACAGAGCAAAGTTTCTTAACAACAGTCCAGTGTATAGATGAACCTGGAAACAAGTGCTGCTCATCCTTTCTACTCCTGCTTGCAATAGTTTTCCCTTGAAGATGAATTGATATATTTTGCAGATTTTAATGGCTTCTAAGGTATATAGATGTTAGTGATGGGAACTAGGCAATAAAAACTATACTCTCCAGTGCATAGTTATGTTAAAAATGTTGCTGTTTGTGAAGGCAATAATATATTTTTTAAATATGAGAGAACAATTTAATACATGTGAATGGAGTGACAGCACATGGGAATTATGAATATGGAGAGTGGAATTTTCAGTGGAAATCTCACCTGAGGTATAGTTTGAAGACCTGCCTACTGTTGATCAAGTAGTTTCTCGTATTTCCTACCACACTAGCCCAGACTGACTGCAATCTTGCCCATTAACTCAGCAACTACTTTGCTGAAGGGGAAACACAATGAGGGCAGAATTTCAAATGATTTCAAGGTGCTGGTGACTTTTACAAACTGCACAGGCACCTTTTAGTGGTTAAAGGACGTGTTTATTTCTTGCAGTACTGGTTTGATTAAAACTGTTCCTCTTGCAAGTACGTAAAAGGTGGCTTTAAAACAGCGCTCAAACACCCGCATGTCCAGAGCCAGTCATATTGTCTTCAGCCACCTTTTCTAAGTCTGTTTAGCAAAGCCAAGCTCTGTGTATGTGTATGTATTTGTAATCCTTATGCGTGCATTAGTTAAGATCCATACCACTACTTCTAAATTGACTGACCTTTATGGCCTTGCTTTCTGGTGCTTATAATACTGTCATACTTCACCTCTTGGAACTGAAATTTTGGAATGTATTTTTTAAACTTTAGCAAACGTAGTTCTAGTATTTCCAAGAGCAAAGCTGTGGGTGGGAGAAGGGAGAAGAGGTGGAAGGAGAGGGGGGAATTGTTTTGTGTGTGTGGAATTCAGGCTTGGTAAATAGGCTACCATATTAAACTGAAAAGGGAACATAACCTGGGACTGAATGAAAATGTGAAGAACAGATTAGTACAAGAATCTTAGATATGGAAAAACACTGAGTGTGTAATTCAGTGGGGATTTGGGGTGAAGACAGAGGAGGAATGGACATTTTAGGAGGGGGAAAAAAAAAAAAAGACATACAGGTAGAGGAGCTGAGAGAAGAAATCCTGAGACTCATTGCTTGAGAAGATTTAGGGGTCATGGGAAACAAGACATCTGGGAACACAATTGCGAGGACTGCCAGGAGCCTAGGACCAAGAGCCTTGAGAGGGAGACAGGAATGGTTTGAGACTGTGACAAAAATTATTGACAGTAGTGACTGAGACTGCCCAGAGGAGATATATAAGACAAGTAATCAGGGATGAGAAAAGGACAGGCTTGGGTGTGCCATGGAAGATATGGGTCTGCTGAGTGTGCTTAGGACATACATCTGAGGATGTCATGGTTGCATATATGAGTCCATAATGTCATGGCTGATAACTCTCAACCTTCAGAGGCCCCTCAGGGTTACTCACAGCAAACAGTGAGGCAGCCTGACCCTGAGCCTGGAATTCATTTCACCTGCTGTACAGCTCCACCATGTAAATGTCAGCATCTGAGCCAAGTTCCCATTATAGACCTGGGACATAAAATAGGTGACTGAAAGGCATATCTCATCTGAAGTTAGTCATCCACTACCATAAGTCTTTCTCTTTTTTAGATGGTGATCTTTTGTGGGACTCGTTATCATCTGTTGCTGCAGCCCATGAGGATGGTGCCAGAAGACTGCCATCATGCTGATGGGAACATCTCCAGATGATACTACATAGTCAAATTTCTGGCTTGCACCTAGCTGATAAATAGCTTTGATAATTACAGACAGCATCTTCCTGTGTTGAAAGAAAATCCTTGAAGTCACAAATCCTAATATGTTTAAAAAGAATTTTAAAATGAGAATAAAGCCACTGGGTGATGGTAAACTGAATTGGATTCTGAGCTGACGTCTTCAGGAGAGATCTTTTTGATTTTGCTGTTGAAATGCCTCCTGCTGACAGATAACCCATATAAAATTTGGATCTGTTAAAAGTATAAAACCAGCCGAGGGGGTGACACTTGTCCAGGTGCTGATGACGTTTTTGATGTAGAAATCTTCTGTTCTGCCTCCACCAGCTGCATCACCCCTCTAGATACTGGATTACACAATGTTGGCCTTTATCCTGGAACAAGTTAACAGGCGGGTCTTTATAAATCTTTGATGCAAGATCACAGCTGGTACTGAAGCATGCTCTGCTGTTGCTAATTATGTCCACAACGTGCTCCATTCAGGTACTCCGTGAGTTAACATCGCATTAAGCTACTGTGTTATAGGAGTGTGTGGTGTCATACACCTCCTATGATGATTTTAGGGATGAGATGTTTATACTGCTGTTGTGTGCAACATTTTGAGGTTTATGGATGACTTTCAGGACGTCAGTTAATAATCTGTTACAAAAGGGATAATAAACGTATGTTAGTTCTTCGCTCCATGAAACAATTGTGTCTGGCCCAGAAATCTTTGAAAGGGTCTAACTGTGCAACAGCTCTTGGGTTAGTGCTGTCCAGGTTGGAACAAGCCCACAGAGTGCAATGATAGGCAGAAGTACCAGGTAGGTACACATGGGAATGCTCATATGTATTGCCAAATCTCCCCAAAGATACCAGGAAGAGCTAGGAACTTAAACGGTACCGGGCAGGTCTTGGTTCAGGGCTCAGCCCACTGGTTCACACTCAGATTTGCGTCCAGAACATCAAACCAAAAAAATGTTTACACTTGTGGCAGTAGGCCAGCTTTCCTCTTCTTGCTAGCACAAAATAAACCTAACAGTTTCAGCAGTTAAGCCAAAAGCATCAGCTGCAGCATCCTTTGTTGTTGAAACCTCCTTCTCCTCTCAGCGTAACGTCTTCCCTGCTCGTATAAAATCCCATGGCCGAGGGCTGACTGGAAACATATGGCACAATCCCGTGTACATATGAATTTAACACAAGAATAAAGATCACAAACAAAGCCAGGCTGACTGTCTTATCCATTTGCATACCTTTCACTTAGAAACTTGCTGAAAGCTTCCCAAATTTTTCCCTCAGACCAGAGATGATGCTTGGAGCTGTATAAATGCATAGAAAGAGAGACAGCTTGACCCAAAGGTCTGCTTGTGTAAAGAAACCAGACAGATGGAAAAAGAAGGTGACTCCGGAGTTCCCCACATTTCGTCTCATTTGGGCTACCAACTGCTCATTGTGTCCCTGTGCTTGCCTTGTTAGTCTCTCTGTCTCTTGCATGAGATTGTGTGTTATTTGGGGCAAGGACTATTTTTCTGTTCAGTGTTTGCACAACTCCTGTCATAACAACTTTCTGGTTTGGGTGTGAGGCTGCTAAGAGCAGTAACAATACTACTAATAGTAATAATTATCCTATTTTCCAATTTTGCGCTTCAACCTTGAAGACATCTTTCTGGGCTCAGCTCATATTTGTGGGAGCTCGGTTATTTTAAAAAAAATTAATTCCAGACAAACTGGCCCTCTTCCTATTTGCTTTACACAGGCAACGATTAGCTCACAAATCACTTGGTCAGACAACCTGCTTCACCAGTTGCAAGGAGAAACCAAGACCCAGTGGACGTGTTATGGGGCCAAACACTATTCCCACTGTGAATTCATGGTGATGGGTAAGCTAGAAATTTTGTCATTCTTGTACCAAAAACCTGAGGGTGGCCATAGAAATCACCGTCATTTTCAGCAGATTCCAGTGCCTCCAGCCTCCGCAGAGAAATTCATTTGGCCAAACTGCAGAAAGGAAAAGGGTGTGGGGAAAGGAAATAATAATTGCTACAGCTATCAATGTCTCTGCCATTTGCATGCTGGAGCCGCTCCAAATAACTTTGCCTCTTTTGGAAGTCGCTGTTTACTCCAGTTGCTTTGTACTGCGCTAACGGCTCCAATAAATTCAGTGCTATTCCTACGGCTCAGGGTGGCTGTCATCTGAGTTTATGAATGTGAGATTTGTTTGGCTCTCCCCCCCGTGAGTGATTGGGGTTAGAAAGTGCGATTATATTTGGGCAGAGGGAGAGAGATGCTGCGAGAAGGCAAACTGAACAGACATTGTGAATATTTATTTTTTTTTAGATGGAAGGCAGTTGTATTTATGTGCAGTTGTAAAACAGAAAAGATATTGGGTTCTGGTGCAGGAATTATATACTAACTCCAAAAAATGTATACAGTAAGAGCTTATAATAGAAACTTATTCCAGCAGAATCATTTTTTTCAACAAACATGTAGATTGGCATGTGGAGCATGCTGTGCTGAAGAGATCGAAGCTTGATTGTGGTTTCATATCTGGCATTCCTGAGTGAACGGAGAACTGTGGTCCTTATTCATAGCATTTCAGGCTGGGGGTAGGAGAGGGGATGCTGCCATGCGGAATGGTTCTTGGTTTTGCAGAGGATGGGAAGCCAGAGGAGAAGCAAGTTCCGCTTTCCCTCGTCTTAACTCCTCTGCTCTCTGTGGGTCTTTTGGATGTGGCAGCCTTGAGGTAAAATGCCAAGACAAAGTGGAAAATTTTGCCCTAAATCATGTCAAACCAATTAATTTGCTAAAGCAGGCTTAACAAATGTAATTCATTATGATAACACAGGAGCAGGCTCCTCTGTTTCCATGGGTTGCTTGGGCTTCACATGAGGAAATCAGGAATGCAATTTGGTTATCCATGCTGGAGGAGAGCATAATGTTATATGGTTAGAGATTTCAGGAGAATGAGGCATTTTCAGCTTTGTTTTCTCAGTATTTGCAAGACTGAGGCCTTATGAAAGAGGTGGCGCTTCCAATTTGTGTTAAAAATCTCTATCATGCCAATACGCTGCTGTAAAGGTCCTCTTGTGGTAAAACACATGATCTGTCAGCTGCTGAAGAGCCATGAAGACATCATCTAAGCCAAGCTGGCATCACCATAAATATAAAAAGTTGTATGGTTATGTTAAGTACTATCTCTTTTTCAGGATCAAGGAGAGAGGGTTGTCACGTCCTGAAGTTCATCAACATGAAGAGTTGGAGACATACTAGTGAGACGTCATGTAGCATAACTCTCTAAACAGACACTGCCAGGAGTCCCACCTGAGGAACGGAGTTTTAAGACTGGTTCAGGACTCTTCAATCCTTCAGTAAAACTAAGATCTCCCACTGCTGAAATTTCTCACTCCTATTTTCTAAGGAACTGATGACAAACATGACAAGTTTTTAATATTTTATAATATTAAAAACTGTGTGCAGCTCTGGAGCCCCCAACATAAGGAGGACATAGACCTGTTGGAGTGAGCCCAGAAGAGGCCCATGAAGATGATCAGAGGGCTGGAGTACCTCTCCTATGAAGACAGGCTAAGAGAGTTGGGGTTGTTCATCTTGGAGAAGAAAAGGTTCTGGGGAAACATTATAGCAGCCTTCCAGTATCTGAAAGGGGCCTACAAGAAAGCTGGGGAGGGACTTTTTACAAGGGCATGTAGTGATAGGACAAGGGGTAATGGCTTCAAGCTGGAAGAGGGGAGATTTAGCAAAGATACTAGGAAGAAATTTTTCACTCTGAGGGTGGTGAGGCACTGGCACAAGTTGCCCAGAGAAGTTGTGGAGGTCCCATCCCTGGAAGCATACAAGGCCAGGTTGGATGGGGTTTTGAGCAGCCAGATCTAGTGGGAGGTGTCTCTGCTCATGGCAGGGGGGTTGGAACTAGATGATCTTTAAGGTCCCTTCCAACCTAAACCATTCTATGATTCTATGATTTTTCCCATTCAAGTGGAGTCTGAGATGCTTTAAGGCTCTACCCTTAATTGTTAATTAAGGCTTTGGACGACTAAAAAAAAATTTGCATTGGAAGTGTATGTCCCTGATCTCATCCCATTTTAGCATTTTTACATGATAAAATTGGTGGATTTTTTCGGCTGGCATAAATTCGGCTGGCATCTCCGTTTTCTTATCCTTTCAATGACCTCATCTCAGCCTCGCTCATATTGCTGATAGAGGCAGTAGAAGATCCTCACTGGGATGTGATTCAAAAGTCTATGCAAAAAATAACGTTTGTTTTCCTGCTTCCTACTGGACTCACTGAGTGATGTGCTGCTGAGGAAAATCTGGCCAGCATTGCAAGCAAGGGACCTGGAGTATGTGCACTGCAGGACACCTGGGGAGGTATTTGGAAGTTGAAGGAACTCAGGATAGAAAGGCCCAAAGAGGAACCGATTAAATTGATGTATTCCAGTGATTTTCAGACAAGCTAAGATACATTTTCTGTTGTAATACATGATGTCATCCTCAGTTCTACTTTGTACTCCAGATCTCAGACAAAATGTGGGGTTTTTCAAACTTTAGATTTGGATAAAAACTGTTATATCCGACAGAAAGAAATTAGGTATTGCCCCACTGATGGGATTCTTACCATCTAATGCCTATGGTGTAGCTCTGTTCATCTAACCTAGTCACACTAGGCTCACTTTATAGACAGTGGAAAGAAACCGGTATGTCTAGGAAGTGATTTCTGAAGCCTGTTTTAGACATTACTTAGGACCACTGCCCTGGAGGAATCCCTCCATTCCCATGGCCTACGAAGGGAGACGGCCACCACCTCCTGCTTTGTAGGGTTTGAGGAATTCTGTCCTTTCTGTCAGGAAGTCTCAACCCTTTCATACAACGATTATCCTTCCCCTTAAAACCACCGAGGTGTTTTGCTATCATTGGCACTGTAAGATGGTTTCAGACCCTAGCCATTTGAAAATTTGAAAACTACATTTAATTTTTTGAGTAAAATTACTCCAGGCCAACAGAAGCCCATTTGCGCTTGAGCCTCCCTCACTCTTTCACTTTACACAGCTCCTTTTCCTCGATGAGAGGTAATAAGTACTGATCTCCACAGCCGAAAGCCAACTGCTTTTAGACTCCTTTCAGGAAGAGACTTTACTTAGACAGTTTTTTTCAAATTTTCCTAACCAAACCCAAGATGGACATAAACAGTAAACCTTTCAGCTAGAAATATTTGAGTGATGTCTGGAAATATCTGAAGGATATATTCAGTGCCCCAGATTAGCAATCAGTTAAAAGTATTTTTGGCTACTTTAACTTTTATTCAGAATTTACTTAAAAACTCGGTCAGGTTCTGAAGCAACCTATATTCGGATTACAAGGTGCAAGTTTGTGGGAATATCTCACAATACAATGGTGATTGTCATGTCTTATTTTTCTTAAAGAGAGGATTTCTTACTGTAGAGTGCATCAAAATATAGTGCTGTGTTTTAACTTAGCCTTCTGAAAGACAATATGGGGCTGCATATCCAAAAACATAAGAACTGACATATTTAAAGGGGTAAATGATATTGAGTCTTCAGAGAAAAAAAAATATGGAAAAATTAAAGCAGTCTGCTCGAGTTGCCATTGAACATATGGATGCCAGATTGCAATGGTGAAAGCCCTCACATGATTTGAATGCTTTGACTTTTCACAGTGGTCTAATTATGATTAAGAACTGCCCTCTCTAAGAATGTGCAAATCAATAACTCGTTTCTCTACGCAATGAGGAGGAGAGCTCTTTAGGTTGCTTCGCTGGCCGACGATCAAGGACGTTGTTCTTGAGCACTGATTGCCCTTCATAGTATACTATTATTCATGGAAATATTGCTTCCCACTCGTCTAATAGTGACATCATGAAATTAGTGAAGACAAGCCCCCTTTCTCAGCAGGACAGGCGCCAGGATCGGATGCAGGCATGACTGACTGGTCCCAAGGCAGATGCTTTCTGGTTTCTGACTGCTCCCAGAGAGGGATGTCAGGAGGGCTCGCCAGCAAGCTGAGGTGGTACAGGACTAATCTCAGCAATCCATTTTAATGGTACACTTAGCTGATCTCTGCTCATGAACTTGTTTTCGTCATCTTTAGAAAGAGAATTTGTGAAAAACTGTCCCACAAAGTAAGAATATGTGGCTGACCTGCAGGTTTTTTGGCCTTATACTAACAGAGAGTTTTAAATTCCCAGTTCTTTCTGCGAAAGCGACCACATAAAGTAGATTTTCTAAACCATTACTGTCCCACACAGAAATTACAGTTGAATTTGATAACAGGGGTTAAACTGGATTTGGACAAACAGAATTAGGAAAGGGTTGAGTTGGATCCAGACCATTAATGAAGTAGTAAAGGTGATGACTGGAGAAACGGTGAAAATAAATCCAAGTGTTTGAGAGAGAAAATCTCAAGAGAAATAGCTCAGAGCATCCAAGATGGACTTTCTGGCAGGACTGGGGAAGTTCAAGAAGGCTGAAACCAGCAATGATCACACAGAGACAGAAATGCTCCACTAACCCTAATGATGAGAGAGAAAAAATCCAGTCCAGTTAAGAGACATATTGCCTCTGTAAGTGCTTGTGTCTTTACTCTGATTATAGAGGAGCTGAAGGCAATTATGCTATTAATTTTTGTGGCTCCACTGTGTTCCTAAAGTTAAGCAGGACGAATATGGGCTTTGGAACCATATTCAGATTACTTATTTCCAAAAGCTGTTAGTAATGTATTCAGACTGCCAAGCTTTTTCCTGTCTTTCCATCTTTTGACTGTGTAGTAAATGGTCTAAAAAACAAGGATAGGATCACAGAATCATAAAAAGCAAGGATGAACCTACTCAGGACCAGACCAAAAGCCAAGTGCCTAAGGCAGGATAGGAAGTTGTCTGGGCAGGACTCTGATGGAGCTCAGGTGGAGCTGATTACGAGGATTCCTGTAGCCTTGCTGTGTCCTGAGGAGTCATTCCCTCCATTTTTTGTGACTATTTCTGAGTAATGTGTGTGCTTCTCAATCTGTCTGGTTTCTACTGACTACCTTAAGAAGACAAGTTTGCTTTCTGGTTTGGTGCACTGGGTGCCATCCCATGTACCAGGTACTCCTCAGTGCTCATGCTGAGCATTGAGCCCGTTTCACAAAGTTTTTTTCCCCCCCACAATTTTGCTCACAAGGTGCTGACTCTAGACACAGATGGATCATTGCACGTGTGCCTGGGCACGTAGCTGTGTGTGCACCATTAGTAAGGATCAGAGCTTTGTCGCTCATGGGGAAGGAAGATGTCTTGGTGTGATAGGTCCCGAGCAACTGTACAAGGATAACTGGGTTTACACTTTAATCCCCAAGCAACTCGCACTATTGTTTTCTCTGCATCTGCTGCCTGAGCTCCTCAGATGTGCCTTGTCGCTGGCGCTACTGCAGTGACTTAGAACCTGCAGTTCACCCCAAGGACAACCTCTAGTATCGAGCAGCCTCTCGGGAGTAAGCAGCTCTGAACAGCGAGTTGTCTCAGCAAACTGCTTCATAGTTTCAGTCCCCAAATGGCTAGCTCTGTGTGTTTGACCTTGAGCATCTGGCTATATATAAATATATATATATATATACACACATACACACACACACTCTGGACAGTTTGCTCTGCACTGCTTACAGTGCAGCTCCATTTAAGCTCTGTGTTTTAAATGCTTCCCAAGAGCCATGGTTTAAATTGAGTGGAGTTGACTACTTATATGAAAAGCCATCTTCTCCTGAATCCCATCCATATCCTGGCAAGCGTCTGCCAAAAATATTATTTCCACCCCCCTCCTCTCATGAAATATGCATATAAAATGCCCCCTGAATGGTACCTACAAAATTCATAGTCCCTGACCACATTATAGTAATGTGCGTGGTGGAACCTAGCAGTGTAAAAGATGCTTTGTGACTCCGACAGAGATGATGCCCTATTCAGGAAATTAATATACAGGAGAAGTCTAAACATACAGGCAAGATTCATGTATATTATTCTGTAAGGGTTATTCATGTCTTTGGAAAGAGTGCAAAAGCTGGACTCATTTACAATATTTAGTGTGCTTGATAAATATTTGCAGTTCAAAGTTAGAGAATACATATATCTGTATCAGTATATGTATACACATGCATTGAAATATACACATATTCTACCATGAGGTAAGAGATTTTAAACTGCTTTTCTCTTAGTTGCAATCTCATTAAGTAATAGGAGAAGAGTGGTTGATATATAAGGATTTTCTTAACCAAAAATGACCTGGGATTGACTGAATTTAGAATCTATATATATTTCTCAAACAATAATTGAACAACTGGAAAAAATGCTTCACTTTCTTATTCTGACTGTGCTGGGATCCTGGGGGAAATGTTTGGCTTTTTTTGTTCTGAAATACAAAGAAGAAACCAGTTAGTAAGGGGTCTGTAACAGAGATTTATGTTTAATTCCCAGAAGCTCGGCAGGGAATTGGGAACTGGGAAACTATCACTTATTTTTCCCGTTCAGTTTTCGATCTCTAAAGTGGAGACAATCATCTGTCTTTCTGTAGGGGGCTGAATTGACATTCTTGTCCTGGCGTGCTCTGATTTTTAAATCTTCAAAAAGTTTTCAGCTTTCAGTAAAGGTCAGTCTTGCCCTTATTTATTATATACAATAACCTGCTAAGGGAGTTTGGGGATAAATGACTCATTGTTACGGTAGCACATGGGAATCTTCTCTGAGTTTGCAACCTGTTGGGAAAGGCCCTGTACCTACACGTAACGGGAGACACTGGCTGCTCCGAAGAGTCTTGCAGGCTGAAGGAATTCAAGAGAGGAAGGAAGTCTGCAATTTGTTTTTCTCATTTACCAGGAGAACAGAAGCACAGAGGTATCAGATGAATTGTTAGGGATCGTACAGGCGGGCTGTCGGAGAGTCAGAGACCGAACTAACATCTCCTGCCTCCTAGTATTGTGTTTGTCCCACAACATCTCCTTTCTTTTCTGCCAGGAGCCTGTGTTTCAATTAAAGATGTAATTTTTCATTGCGGTTGAGACCTGTCAAAGAATGGGGAGGAAAAACTAAACAGAAAACGCGAAGGGCAGCCGGCACTGCCCTCCTGGTTGCGTCTTGCCTTAGTCACTGTTACTAATCCCTCCTTGCTGAGTGAATGGAAGAGTTACCAAATTCACACAGAGCTCAGCGGGAAGGACTCACCTTATCCGAAAGCCACTTTTTGCAGCATGCGGAGTGCTGCGTCTGCACAACGATGTGTCAGGCTTAATAAAACAAGCGGAGAGAGTGTGAACACATCCGCTTCGCAACAGAGCCGCGGACAAGTGAATAAACACTCCTCTGTGCGCATGCACACGCGTGTGTGTGTGTGTGTGTGTGTGTGTGTTAGAGTTCAGTGGGTGTTAGTCCAAAAGGCATCTGTCTCCTCCGCTGGCAGAAACTTCTGAAAAAAACAGTATGTTGTATCTCTGACTCCTATAACCATTGCGCAGTGGCCAGCATGATATCAGAGCTCCAAGAGGCCAAATCAATGCCTGGCTTTCCTCCCAAAGCTCATTAAGGCTGACTAGAGCTGTTTGCATATCATTTTCCGGCGAAGTGATTTGAATCTGTGATTAGTTAAAATAAATTATTCTTTATTTTTTTTTAAACAGTCTAATAAAGCGGGGACTGTAGTTGTGAATAATTTAACTGATGGGGTTTGCACTCGTTCTTGAATAACTTGCTTTGGGGAAATCCTGCCAGAAGTCAGTGGAGCTGCACTCACACGCACTGGTAAGGACCCACATTTCTGTCTTTGGAGTACTATATCAGTTCATTTAGAAACATATAGGAAAAAAAGTGTTTTGTTCAAATTAGTGAATTCCTTCCATCCATGCCTAGAGCAGATACTGTTCTGGCAAAAGGTAATCCTTCATGATTTTAGGGATTTTTTTTTTTCCCCTTTTCCAATTCTGTCTTTTATTTATTTATCTTTTAAATCTGATTTCTGTCTATGCTGGATATAACCCAAAAAGTATTTTGAATTTCTAATGAATTTCTGCTTGCAGGACTCCCAAAACATGATGGCTCTGAGAAGAAATGGGCTTTTCTGACCCAGAGATTTTCCTTGTTCCATCAAGTGCTGGGAAAAGAGACAACTTGAAGCCCTGCTACTATAGTCATCGTCCTGCTGGCATACTGCTCCCTAATTTATGCACTGGTCCGGCTAGGTCCAGAAGAGAACAGCTTGCATTTGGGCTTGGTTTCCCCACCCTTAGAGACTGTCCCACTTGCCCAGGCTCTGAGTTGCAGACCTGCAGCAGGGAACCATCATGTTCGGAATGCTCTGGCTCTAGCTGGGCGTCTCCAAGCTTCCAGGCTCCCTGCTGTGGACCTGGGAGCCGAGCCCAGATTATATCTACTCTTCCAGGCTCTTGGCTCCAGGAGAGACTGTCTGGAAGTTTTGGCATCACTCCCTGCCCTACAACTACAGACCCTGTAATCCTGAAGACCTTAGCTTTGGGGAAATCTTCTTGGTAGGTCTGTCCAGGGGCTGTCCCGCCTGGAAAGCTGTCTATATGTATTTGATCTTGGTGGGTCTGTCTGGGAGGTGTCCCACCTGGAAAGCTCTCATGTCTGTTGCATGGTTTAGATGATAGCCTGTTGGTCGGGGCTTTTTTCTGGGAGGTGAGATGGGTGGATTTGAAGCTGTAAGACTGAGGTGGTAGATGAATCCAGGTATCCCACTTCCCAGGTGGGAAGCATCAAACTACCAACTGCATACTGCACCCCACTCTCTGTTATGACCCAGGGATTAAAGCAGGTGCCACATTGCAGCAGATTCAGAAACATACTGCAGTCCTCCATCCTCCCAGGCAGAGCTTCTGGGCAGAAAACAGGACATATCTGAGATGAGGTCTCCTCAAGCATGGGCGGAGAGGCAACTGGAGCATTCAGCCTCAGCTTCACAGAGGTTCTTAACTCTGCGGTCTGTTGAGGGCCCAATCTTTGGAGAGATCATTTCACACCATGCCATCTTTCAGCACTTCGTACTGACTAGTAGGGTCCCCTCCACGACTCAGCTATGTGCCACCTATTCCTGCCTGATTGATTGTCTGCTTCCTGTAAAGGCAGGAGAGCACTTCACTCTCTTTTGTGAAGTCCTGTCCCAAGACTGGGTTAATAAGAAGTCTGGCTGTGGCAGTGCTGGGAATAATGGAACTCAGAATGGGGTTTTGTGTGGAAAATAGAAAAGTCATCTTAATTCCCAGTGGTCTTCATGAAGTCTCTGGTTCTGCATCATCACACAGGCCCACCAATTTTGTCCATAAAATCCTGGAAACGGTAAGGCTGTGTCTAGTATAAATTTTCATTGTCCTTTTTTGTTATGCGGTAGAAAACTATCAACAAAATAAGAAGGCAATAGCTGATCTTTCATTCCACCGTTACCTAAAATTATTTCCAGCCATAAAAGAAAAAATTAGGGCAGTAATGATGAGAAGTCCTTCCTTGTCTCCCAGTTCTCTTCAAGAAGCTGTGAACATCAAAGCCTAGTCAGGGCTATCTAGGTTTTGACTGAAGTATTATTTACTGTACAAAATACCTTCTTTCCTTTTTACTTTTTAGAACAGTCTAGGCAATGCAAGACAACTTGCATTAATTCCGAGTAGAGTCCCTCAGCTCCCAGAAAAGTCAGAAAACAGAAACCCTAAATCGCTATCAACTTTCAGATTGCATCACTGAATGCAGCATCACAGCTTTGACTAGCTGAGATCAGCCCTTCACAAATCATGGTGTCTCTCTCAGACATACCCTGATAATCCACACAACACTTGTTATTTCCAGGTGGGACGGTATCGTTAGTCTTTATTTCCTTCCATGAGCAATATATTAACACAGTCACCTCCTGCCCTTGCTCCCCTTTCCCTGTGGCTTTATTTCTTGCGTGCATTTACTTGGCTGCTCCTTGCTTGTTCTGTTGCGTTGCGTTGCATTGCAGATGGAGCCGGTTGGTGCATCTTTTTGCCAGGATTGATCACAGAGCAGGCAAGAAACCACCGTGCTCCTTTGAACCTAAGTAAGCAAGGCCAGGTAAGCACCATGAATGGGGATCTGCTTTCAAAGGACTCTGTTAAACATCACATTCTCCAGCCTCTGTTGTCTCAGACAACTGACAACGCAGAGGTAGTCCTGCTCCACAACAGCGCAACTTTGCCTCTAAGTTAGAAAAAGTAGTATTTGGGAAATGTGGAGACCAACGTTAAGGGAGAGGACGGGGGTGGGAGAGGATCTCCCTGCATTCTCAGAGAAGCAAATGGAGAAGAGCACTGGATCTCTGCAGTCAGGGATTATATTAACATTGCATTTAGAGGTTGTTTTAGATGGTACATTGACGACTTTGGGGGTGATACGGGAGCTCTGTCTGTTTCCAGACACTTTCCTTGATTCGTTTTGCATTTCTCTGAGTATGAGGAAAGTTTCAGGAAGAGGGAGTGTCCCGTATTTAACTGGGTGAAGCTTTTTGAGTCTAGGTTTTGCAAACTTCCTGGAGAAATCTTCTCAGGGAAAAATATATCAACCCTTGGCCCCTGTGTAGTAAAGCCATGGCACTGTTGAAAAGCTGGTGGATGACTTTGTTTCAGAATTTCCAAGATGAGAGGACCCTCTCAGCACCTCCGAGGACTGATGAATGGTAGTCTAGTCCCACTTGCTGAGGAGCCAACATGGAAAATCTGCAGGGGGGACGTGAGTGATGGAGTTTGTAGTTTGATGCTAGTTTGAATCACAGTCTGATGAGAAAGAGAGAAGGAACAGCCAATACAAACCATCCTCATCCTGTTCTCCCAGCAGTCTCTCCTCTGAAGCATTGCTTGGAGGTGAGCATACTGGAAATACTATTATTACTCAACTCCTGCTACTGTGAGACCGCCAGCGACTTGTGCAGAAGGAGCCAACTTAAATGACAATAAAGTAAAATCCTTGGCAGCTGGGAGTGTTTGCTTCTCGGTGTCTGAAAAGGGAAGCCTGGCCTGCGCTCCGCACTCATGCTGTTTTGGAAACTTGAAGTTGTCCATAAGGCATCGTCTGTGCAGAAGCCCTATCGCCAAGCAGTGGGAGATGTTGTCCTTAGCTGTGACAAATGATTGCCAGCAGTGATTTCGGGGAAGAAAGAGCAGCTTTCAGATGTACTACATCTAGCAAGCCAGGGAGCTAAGCCGAGCTGCGAGCGCCTGTAGTCATGCAAACACAGTGGTGCCACTGAGATGGGCCAGATCCTGAGAGTATTTACCACGCCGTGTGGGTGGCAGGATTTGGCTTGATGCTCATAGTGTCACATGTCATTCCCAATATTACGGGGCCAGCTCCCGCAGAGCTGCATTGCACTGGCCGAGGTGGAGCACTGTAATTGCAGAGAGCTTGCCGTAGGGGCTGGGTTGCTCCTGATCTGGCTGATCCTACTGGTACAGCCCTCCTCACCCCACCGTGCTTCCCACATCTGACCCGAAAGTGTGATGGACACCTTCCTGTGGGTACTCATTGTTTTTCTGAATTAATTTGGGAAGGTCTGATCCAGTTTTCAGAGAAGTATGGAGAGCCTTTCCATTGATTTCAGTGGCTCTAGGAATGGTCCCTTATTGCATAAACTCAGATCTCTGCTATTTCACACTTCATTTCCTTCCATACCCTTGGGTGAAGATCATCAACTCCTGTTGATTTACTACACTTGAACTTCTCAGGTTTCTCCATAATTTTTAATGTTTTGGGTTTTTTTTTAAAACTTGGAGTTTCTTTCAGGACCACATTCAGATTTCTCCATAAAAATTCCCTGAGAGCAGGAATTTCCCTATTATTTTTTATGGCTGAAGAATAATGCACTAAAAGGAACAGAAAAAAGGCCTTTAACTTCCTTGCTTCTTTGCTAATGTCTCTAATTGCCTTACTTTGCTCAGCTTTGTCTCACATTCTTGCAGATATCATTAAGCTTTACCTGGAAACACCACACTTCTGCTGTGCAAAAATGTAGGGATGCTTAAAATCGGACACTGGCTACAAGAGTACCTGCTGAATTTTCTTGCAAAAATTTAATACCATGCATTCCTGATTACTGCTTGGAAACCAGGAACTGGAAGATGTAGAGCTCTGATGCTGTGGTAATGTCCATTTAACTGGCTTTAGTGTAAATTCTTGTATAACCCATTCTTCCTCCATATTTTACATCCTGGATTCACAGCACCCCCTTGCTCAAATTCATTTGAAGCTACAATTGCATTTTTTCTGCTGATTGAGAGGCAGCTATTTTTGTTCCATTCTGTGATTCTTACCCTGAAAAGTTACCAGGAAATGGCATTTTCTTAGCCTGCATGCCCACTCCTGCATGCGTTCAGAGCCACCGGCTTTCAGTCTTCCTGGGCTTGCAGAACGAGCATAGTTAAGACCAAGTTAGCTGCCTCTCACTCCCTGTGTAGTCAATAGAATTATTTATTTTCCCTTCAGTCATTTCTAATCAAATCCACTGGAGTTTAATGAGTTGGACATATATTCCTGAATATCTCGTTCAGTGGCCGTAAGGTACATAGAAACTAAGCGTATAATTTATTCTATAGGACCCTCATTGAAAGTATCGCTACAGGAAAGGAGACAACCCCTTGCATCTCAGATCTGAGGCTACATTTGCAGCGATGGAAAAGAAAAATTTATCCAGCATAGTGTGTGTACACTTGATAGGTGATTGCAACTGAAGGAACATATGGCCTTGAGGCTCTGTTGCTGCTCTGTGGCTTTTCAGATCAAAATCAAATGTCCCACTGTTAGTGGTATCACCGAAATGCTGATTTTCACCCATGTATCACTTCTAACGTCGATGGTTTATAATGCTGTGGCCTTATCAAAGGTCCTTGGTGAATGAGATTTCTTCACTGAATGCAAATCCTTCTCTGTCTGAACCTTGCTTTCACATATTATTGCCTTTGCCACAGAAAAATCTTTCATTCTCCAAGATAATCAGAACCACTAGTAAAATTTGTGTCTCCGCTAGGTCTCATTGAGTGATACTGCTGAAACAATTTTCCTCCCTCTGACTGATCACCGCTATATTCTCTCTACCTCAGGGACGCCTTTGCCCTGTTTTAGTGCAGTATCTGACCTCTGCACCATGAAATGGCATGGCAGCAAGAAGGACCAGCAGGTCACCTGGACTTGGGCTGTGCACAGCACCTGCTGATATTGAGGCTTCTTCCCCCATTCCCTCTTACGACATTGCTTAGTACCTCCCGGTCTTACCTTATGATAGTAACCTAGGCATCTCAGGTGATGTGTTTTTGCCCTATCTGAGATATATAGTTGTTATTATTCTCAAAGTAAAGGTGAAAGATGACATACATAGGGCTTAGGAGTCTCTTTATGAAAAGACTTTGTTGGTTTTGCATTGAAGAATTTCTCACATTTTAGGTGCTTGGTCCCTGGGTTAAATTCACAGATCCAGTTTACTGACTTGGATTCACAGCTTGGACTCTTTTCCATGTGTTTGCAGGCTAAATTGTCCTGTTAGCTCTCTGAAAATATGAAAGGAGGAGATGATCATGGGCACCCTTATATAAAATGCCAAACGACAGCTGAAGAAAGAGAAGAACTACACTGTCCTTCAGACAGCTGCACTCATTCTGAGGATCAATTCAGATATTCACTCGCTAAGCAATTACAACGAAAAAAGCTGCCACTTACCAGGTATGGATCGCTGCCTCTTCAGAGACAATGCAGAATGGACATAGCTTCTTTATACATTAAATGTCACTGAAGCTATTAAGTTATCGACGAATTTACTGATCTTTCCTCTGCAGTGAGGCACAGGTCCCAGCTGCCCAGCTCAGACCCACACCTCATGGTGGGTACCTCCTCGCAGTCTTGGCTTCTGGTATCGGCTGCACTGCTGGAACAGAGCTCAGAGATATGAGAGCTGAGGAACGGGAAGGGAGAAGTCTTCATCCTCCTCCCCTGTATTTCTAGGTCTTGGTGTCACTATCACCTAAAGCTGGACCCTGGGAACAGGTCAAAGCGGAGAGAAGACCACCTCTCTCCCCATCATTCCTGGACCCTGATATCAGCTGAAGACCAGCAGCCAAGAAATTAACAGCAGCTTCCCAAGCCCCTTTCAGCTGTATTGCACCTCCTCTTTAAACCGAAAACAAGAAGCAAGTTAACTTTCCCTGCTGAGCTCTGGTCCAAGGGCTCAAGGGTTCCACAACCTGGGTAGGGCGCTATTGCAGCATGGACTTGTCGTGGTTTGGGCCAGATTGGCCCAATCCGGTGGAACGACAGATGCTCTCTCCTGCTCCGCTCGGGAGGCAAGAAAGAGAGAGAAAAAGAGAGACTTAAGAGTTTAGAAGGAACTAAACTACTTTAATGAAATATTGATAATAAAGTAATAAAAAGAAAAATAATGAAATATATACAAAACCGTATCAAGCTCCCAGGATGACAATCACGTCACCAACAGGCACTGGGGAAGTCCCAGGCTGGACTCAGTGGTGGACGGGAACCAGGACAGGACTTAAGACTTTCACAGTCTGATTAGAGCTCAGATCTGATTTGGATCCAGGCTAGGCATATGGTTTGAGCATTAAGATATCACCAAGGATATCCTAATATTTATTTCCATGGTCCCCTGAATTCCCTACAGGTAGCTGACAACTTTCTTCATTTAACTTCTAGAGAAAAGTCTGGCAATTCTGCTGTTGCCACCCAATTTAAACGCTGTAGAGACTTTAGTGGAGGTACAAGAGCACTTGAATATCAACGATTCCCTTCCCTGTGCCAGTTCCTGAAAGCACACACTGCCTCTGCAGCTGTGAAAAGCTGAGGAGACAGCCACCATCCCAAGGTGCCACCCAAGCCAGCCATCCTTCGACACCACCTTCATGTGAGCCATGTCTCACTCTTCAGGTGCAAGCAAAGAAGCAGAAAGGGGCACCCACAGACATGGGCAATGTTTGTGCTGGTCCCTTATCTCCATAAATCTGGGGAAAACCAGTCAGGACCTGGGTGTGGAAACCTGTGCTTAGTCGACAGATAATGGGGAGTTCAAATCCAGCATCTAAATCCTGGCAAACCTTTTGCTTGATTTCTTGCTTTCATGCAAATCCTGATCAGCTCCTAGGAAAACCTCACTGGGATCTGGATGTCGAGACTGATGTGCATCATGGCAAGGGCCTGTCTGCACCTTTGATGCTGAGGAAGCTTTGCTCTGGATGCAGACTCTGGAGCTGAGCTGTGCTTTCATTTGAAACAGAGCTTGGCGGCTCAGCTGCGGAGCAGAAGGGATCTGCGCTCCACGGCTGGTGGACAAGCTAACAGAGATGTGTTAACAGCTGCTAATGTGCTGCAGCTCCGATTTCAATTTCAGAGCATTGTGTGTAAAAAAATAAAAATAATAAAAAAAAAAGACATTAACAGTTAATAACAAGGGAATATTTCACTGGTTTCTCTTTTGACATAATGGAGCAGGAGGCTCAGTGAACCAGGAAAGGCTCTGTAATGCAGCATCCTGAGGCTGACACGGAGCAGGGAACAGATGAAAAAGCTCCTACTCTGCCTTTAATTTATAGCACATTTTATTACATGGCACAGATTTAATAAGTGAAAATATAAATATCAGGGTAACAATTACAGAGGCACTTTACTGGAGGAAACAGAACTTGGAACTCACGTCAACCTCCAAGGCCCCAAGATTATATCCAGAACCTCTTATTTCCTCTGGCACTCTCCTCTCTGGGTCTGAACTGCATTCTCTTCATCGCAGCCGTGTGGTCGGGTGGTGGAGGAAAACGTTGCAATAGTTTTGTTGTGTTGCAGTTTGGAGAGGCAAACACATGCAGAGGTATCTCTGGAGGGGCACGCTTGTGTGCTGGAGGGTTGGCATAAATAAGACTTGAGCACCAGTCAAAGAGATTTTGAAACAGATGATTTGATATTCAATTAACCTCAACAGGATAACACAAGAACAAGTATGGTCATGCGTCGAAGAGGTTACATGGATAGTGGACATCCTTTGAAGCAGTGAAATGGTGGTTCTTCCCCTGGTGTCATCAACAAAAAACCCAGCAAAACAGTATGATTGCATCCATTAAGGATGTTTGCCAGCAATAAACAGGAAAATAAGTTGTAGGAGATGGCTTTGCATCTGTATTCTCATTAGTGAGACTGTTGCTGCCTTGCACATCTTCAAGGGAAACATGGGGTAAATGGGAAAGGTTCAGAAAAGATTTAAAGAAGTGATTCAGGATCTGGAAAGCACACCTGATAGCGAAGCTGCTTAGTTTGTCCATGGGGCAACTAGGGAGTGATTTCAGCTGAGCCTGCATGGTGGATCTGGCCTGCTCTCACCCTGATCTTTTGCCGTACATGGCTTGCAGTGTGCTCTGTTGAACCTCTGTGCCTGTAGCTGCTGCTGAGAAGCCCTCTGAGACAGCAAAGAGGGTTCAGCCCACTGCCCTGAGCTCCGACACAGAACGTGGGTGATGGCTTCCCAGTTCACAACCAGCTTGGGAATTTACTCTCAACTGCTTTCCTTCTTTTAACTGCCTCTTCTCGGCTGTGATGCTGAACCACGTCAGGTCTGGGCTTTGGCCTGATGGTTAACAGCACTGTCTGTTGGCTGAGGCTGGATTACTTACTCCTCCCTATGGGCCGGAGTAAGGTGGGAAAGGCTTTCATGTACAGAGGCACCAGGAACTTCCCTGTCTCTCAGATGAAATTAGAGCCTGACTGTGCAGTTTCTCCCTCCGCCCACTATTTTGGGATATTTCTGTCTGTTGGTTTGGCTGCAGACTCTGGTCTCAGCTCAAAGGTAGCATTTGCTGATGGTTGCTACGTCACTGTGAGTCAATGCCGCTTGCCTCTCAGATGACATTTGACTGTGGATGCTTAAGTTAGCAGGCTCAGATGAAACTTAGGAGCCACAGCCCTAACCATGGCCTGCAGGTACAGCTCCGGACAAAGACAGCACATGATAGAGTGTCTTCTAAAGTTATTGAAAGGTTGAATGTCTTGAACTGGAACTTGCAAGTGTTCTAGGTAAAAACTTGGCACAACTTGTAGGGGTGAGACTTACCCGTTCGGCGTATACACCCAAGGTTGTGATGGCTCCTGCAAGACTTGATGCTTGGGTGGTTTCCCAGAGAGTGTTGTCCAGCTCCTGGACAAAATGCACAAATCAATGCCTGAAATTCTATGGTCTGTGCTGTCCAACAGTCAAACCAGATGGTCCAAATAGCTCATTCCCTCTGGCCTTCAAAACTGTGACTACTCTAAAACTAAAAAGCCTTCAATTTCCCCCTTTTCCATACTGCAGTGAATGCTTGGAAGGGGGAAGGAGGCTGGATCTGATTTGGATCCAGGGGACAGGTTAGAAACAAAATAATAAGAAGCATTAAAGTGAAAATGAAGAGTAGCCAGATCGCTGAATTTTAAAAGAAAAACAAACACACAATAAAGCAATACCTCCGCTGCTTGGACTAGCTCCTACTCCAAACCACCTATCACATCTCATTAGAACAATGTTGAGCGCTTTGGAAAAGAGGTGCCTGCCTAGGATCCACTTTCAAAGAAAACTGCTGGGAGTTTACTTAGAGATGAAGAAAAAAAAAATTAGAGCTTTTATAAGAACCAGAGAGAGTAGAATTCCTCACTCCAAAGCAATTGTTATATTTTAAATATTCTATTAAAGAATCCATTTTCTTCTTTTCCTTAAATGGCTGGGGATAGGTTTCAACGTACATCTTGAACTGGGCTCTGCAGCATAAGGATTTCCAGTGGCATTTGGTTTTGATAAACCTCCTTTTTTTTTTTTTTCTTTTGCCTTGAAGCAGTTTGTTCTCTTGGCAAGAATACAGAGACTGGCAATTGTAACTCACTTGTTGTTGCCAGCAGAAAGGAAGGCTTGAGGTCCTCTTTTTCAGCTGTAGCACGTTTGGATGTTTGGAACTAGAGCAGTGAAAAGAGGGGGAAAAGAGGAGGGAGAAGGAGGGGAAAAGAAAAAAAAAAGGCCCCTAAATCTGTTCTTTTCTCTACTGTAAATTACAACCCTGCTTTTTTAATTTCCTTTCCCAGCACAATGTTATTCATTCACTTCCAAAATAAACAGGGGGCTTAGAGAGTGAACAGCTTGGGAGAACAAACTGTCCTCTTTTCACAGTCCTTACCTGTCAAGAGCCTGATTAAACACATATATGCTGATGGCAAGTATGGTATGGTGGCCTCTGGGAAGCTTCTGCATCCCAAGGGTTGACACTAGGCTGAGCCTGAAGCTCAGACCTCTTCAGAGAACCGATGGGTTCTTGTTCGGCTGAGTTACTGAGTGAGGCTAAAAATACTATTTTTCTGTAAAGACTCTCTTTTTCAAACACCAAACCTGTAGAACTAGCTTAGAAGAGACTGTAAAGAAAGACTTCACAGTTGCTAAGCCTTTTGAGATCCCTGATTTGGGATGATAGATGTTTTTCTTCAAGAAAGGTGACTTGGAAGATAGAAGTCCTTTACTAAAAAACAGGCAATATAAAAGCTCATTCTAATTACATAAATGTATGTTTACTGTTTGTGTTTGGCACAAGAGGCCAGTCCTCTCCCGCATAACTTCATGGATCTTCCAGAGTAGCCCCACAGAGGAATGTGATTTTATGTTTCTTGATGAGGAAGTCAGATGTTCCTGCTTCATGATTTCTAGTTCCTCAGTGTATTCCAGTATTTCCTTCAGGGAGATCCTGTGGTCTAGGCAAAAGCTACAAACTTTAGTAAAGCTAAAGCAGGACTCACTTGGCACAGGTCCTCTCCCACCCATCTCCTGACCCATCTCCCACCCGTCCCACCCTCTCCCACCCATCTACTGACTTCTACATTACCCATGGAAGTAAAATTCATCATGCAGGCAACTAGTAACCAGGGTTACAATGCAGACTGAGGGGTGGAGGTCTTCAGCTCTATTTGTGACTCCGCTGCTGAGATCACAATAACCTTGAGCAAATTTATTAACTTGTTTGCCCATCAGGACTTGAAAATATGATGGCCTGAAGCGTATCATTTTCAACCAGCAGTAAGTGGTGGGAGTAAATGGAAACAGGAATACTGCTGGGATGGAAAAGCTACCCAGAATCATCAAGAAGCCGTAGGGTTTGGTGTTCCTCCAGCTCTGGCCATTGTCCCCACCATGGGGATGGCTCTGGTAAGTCACCTTTCCTCCTGGCACCTGTGTCCCCACTGCAGTGATGGAGGGCACCACACAGAGCTCGGTGGCTGTAGCTGGTCCCTGAGTCTGTTACTCCAACAGCAACCTTACTGCTGATGGCGGCAGGGTCTGGCAGAGTCCCTCAGTCAAGAAGAGGGACATCAGGGCCAGTTCTCCTAGTGTAAGACATGGGTGCCCAGACAAATATATTTTCAGTCTGAAGGAAAGAAAAAGAGGGAAAGGCCATCTTGTTTTTTTTCCGTTTACTGTGTATACTGGGTGCAGCTAACTTTTCAAGGTCATTTTCCTGAGTTTTCTTTCTTTCTTGCATGTAAGTGACTAAAGATTCTGGAAAAACTTTTAGATTTTTCCTGTTTACGTAAGTGGGTTGTTGTTGTGTGTTTCTTTTTTGTATATATATTTATATATAAATAATGCTGGAATACAAAATAATGACTAGTTTGTAGAAAAACCATCCGGAAGTTTCTCTGTATCCAGCCCCATAAAGCAAGAACCAAAGGGGGTTGTTGGGTTGATTTCACAGGCAACAAAGTTAAAATGGTTGCAAGGAAATACTTCTGTTTAAAGCATATAATCACCCTAAGGAATTCCCTGCCACAGGAAGTCATTGAGGCAGAGTTGAAGAAGGTCAGAGAGTTATTTTTGAAGGCTTGAATGTTTATGTGAATGAGCAACACACATGTATTTCTTCTCACTAGCCAAAAAGATGGGTCAAGTATTATAGAGATTCAAAATATATGTCCACTACGTAAAAACTATAGACATAAATCTGTGATTTAGGGTAGAAAGATAACCATTTCCACAGTATGTTTCACTATGCACCGGTTAAAAAAGAACCATAAGCCAAATCATAGTACATTAATATTTGGAAACATGCCTTTTGGAGATCAACAAGTTCTAAAGTGATGCAGTGATACTACCATGCAGTTGCACCAACGTGTGTTAGAATTTGCAGTATCTAACTATTTTCTCAGAGCTTTAATCTTAACTTTTCTCACTTGCCTTAGTGTTTTGTTATAAAATAATAATTTTCCCCTCTTTTTCTCTCTCTTTTTACGTGGAATCCTCCTTTGCCTGTTACACACTCTCATCTAATTGTATTATCATGAGGCTAGCCACCTATTTTGTATTTGAAAACTGCACAAAGTTTGGAGGCATGCTTTGTTATCTGCCTTCTGTAGCTAGGGTTTTCATGAGTGATCTTGAGTGTTGCAGTTTATGGACGTCAAACCCAATCTGTTTCACAGGCATCCAACTTCCTAGCGCTGAGCACACGTCCCCTGAAAATTGCCTCCTCTGCTTGATCTCCAGGAGAGCTCCTATAAATGATGCACTAAAAAGGAACTCATCACTTTTTGGAAAGCTCCTTTTCCCCAAAGTAGGATTTTCCACAGAAGTGATTCACTTTGATTTTTATTCTCTCTCAGGGCAGTATGGAGGATGCAGGGTGGGGGTATCCCCCCACCGACCACACAGCCTGGTACCCCAAGAGTAAGTTTGCACCAGCCAGCTAAACGGCACCTGGGAGTGCAATCATCTCTGCCATTGCACTGCTGGAACTCATCCTGCCGTGCTTTTGGCTGGGGCCAACTGACAGCGTCCAAATAGTGTCCCTGCATGGCTTGGGAACCAGGACCTTGCAGGCACCATGCCCAATAGGCAAGTTGCACCCAGCTATCCTTTTCCGAAGACTGAAAGGTCATGCTACACGCAGGTCACACCATGCCTGTTGGCCTTCATGTCTAAGGGGTGTTTCCATCCACCTCATTTAGTAGGAGAAACGGGGCACAGGGGGCTCAGGGCTTGGATGCAGTGTCTCATGCCCTTTGGCCATGTGCCCAGGTTCCCTCCCTAATGCAACCTCAACATGAGAGGGGAAATGAGAGAATTTGGGGTCTTGTTCTGATGAGGGATCTTGTGCAGACAAAGGGTTCAGGTGGGGTTAGGGCACTCACTCAAAGCCTGCAGCATAGACATGGCCACAAACACCTCATCTGATTCACACCTCTCAAGGGACGAAAACAGCTCTTTTTCTGGTCAGATGGACCAGAACTTTAGAGAAATTAAGTGAACAAAGTTGACTTTCAGACAAGAGCTGTTAACAGTTGTCAAGATAGAGAAATAACTTATTTGGAAGTATCAATTAGGCCTGGACAACAGGTTTTGAAGTAAAAATTTACTTATTCTTTTCAGTTCTGATCTGCTGTTATTTGGGTGATTTTCATTCTGGTCAGCAATGACAGTAGAAAGCTGAAGAGCAAACAGGCTCCAATTTCACTAGTTCTTTCCTCACAAGCTAAGGAAAAAAATAATGGAAAACTGGTAATGGGAAAGATCACATAGCTCCATAACTGGGAGATCTATAGTCAACAGCCCTGGCCATTGCCTGTCCCTCACAATTGCTATGAATGACCTGAAAGAAATATTCAAGATATACTGGGGACAACAAAGATCCAAGCATCATTACGAACCTGCTGCCACCCTTTAGCTCCCTTCCTAGTTAACCTTACTCTCATCAGGTCTAAAAATTCTGGTGGTTATAAGTAACTTCTTTGAATATTAGAGCTCTCACTGCTGCTACCACCAGTGGGTATTTAACAAACAAAACCTAGCACAGGAACACTACAAACTGGAGTCAATTAATGACTCAAGTGGACTGGAGTCACTGGATGTCATTCTCCATCACCACGTTTCTATTGGTACCTTACATTTCAGGAATTAATTTAGAAAACCAAACAAGAGTATTCTCTCTCTTTAAGGATGTTGGCTGCAGTCCTGCGTATCTTGTGGGCTGACCTGAAAGCATGGTCCACAACCCACATAATGTCTCATCCTCTTGATCCATGACTGAATTATCTTCCCCACATGAAAGCTTTTGCAAAGGAGAGTGTGCTGCTTCGTTTATGGTGGGAAGTGTCCTGAGAGGATGAGAAGCAACTGCAGAAAGTCAACAATGAACCAGTCAAATGTCCCAAAGTAGTGAACAACCTGGCCAGTCTTACTGCCAGTAGATCAGGTTTGCTATCCAGTTTCTCAGGTGGTGGTTCAGGTTTCAGAGGAAGATATAATCCTCCCTCATACACCTTATAGGCTACGCAATAATTGTTGTGCCATGTACTATATCCTCAAACTTGCCAAAATCAACTGATTCCTTGATGGAGCCTGATTAGAATACTAATATGTATAGTATACAGACTATACTGTAGTATTAGCCATAAAATTATCCAGGCATTAACACCATAAAGAATTGAGGCAAAAATGCTGTGCTCCTTTCGTTAGAAACCTTCCTTCCATATTCCTAGGACTCTGGTGAGGCTCATGAGTTCAGGTTCAACCCTTCTGAGTTTCTGATTTCCAACAGTGGGAGTTTCCCAGGCTTTTGCTGTGGTGCAGCCACTAATTTGTTCTAAATTTACTTGTTAAATTTACCATTCTTGCTTTCTCATGTCCTCATGCTAAGGATGGGTGTTCTCCAAAATAGGATAAGGGAAAGCAGCACGTCAGAACAACCTTAGAGATGAACTAGAGTTTTGCCTCTGAAGGCTTTCAGTAAATTGGGAGTGACATTTATTTAACCAAGACAAAAGTCCTGTGGCTTTGATTTTGTTGTCACACAGCAGCACAGCTTTGGAAAAACTAAGCAAGGGACTGTTTAAACTCAGATTATAGCAGGTCCTTTTTTTTATCCCTTTGGAACAATAAATTGGCTTAAAATATAAGACAATACCAAATACTTATTACTCCTGTGGAGAATTAATGAACCATGGCATCTAAACTATTGAGTGGTCAGACCATATGTTATTAGAAATGGTGGATGCTCTATATTGGTTAGGGCTGTTACACGTTTGTGATTAAGGCTATGAAACTTTACCAATAAACACAGCTGAGAAATGAGCATAAACAGTCAATCCATATGAGGGAAACTGGCCACATGCAGTAAATGTAGCAAAATGCAATTTAATGAACCTTGTAGAGAAGACTTGCTACATCCAAGAAACTTTCCCACAAATTAATATTGCCTGAGACCAACTGCTTATCAAAATAATCGGTCTTTACTGGACAGTGGTTCTATACACAGGGAATGTAAGACACGTCTGACACTAATAATCTCATCACTCTTGAGATATTTACTGCTGGCAATACGTATCTTCCCTGCTTGTAGGGCCAGGCAGCAATGATCGACTGCAAAGGAGATTGTGATGCAGGTCCAACCTCTTGAGTGGCACCAGCAAGCCAAGGCACTGTTCTGTGTGCCTCAGTTTACCTGTCACTCAGATGTGATGCTAATACATACAGCCAATACAGCTTCCCAGGTTTGTATTGAAAGGGTTTAATAACATGTTAATGCATGTCAAGGCATTTCGGCTCCTGTATTTCCTCACTGTCTTGAACACCTTTCAGCAGACAATCAGAATATAGCTAGTAATCATAACGAACATCTTAAGCTCTTGGATAAATCATCTCTGAGGGTGTATGAAACACTGGTAGAGTTTTGGCTGATATGAATACACGGCTCACATCTACATCTAGCACTGGGGAAAGCTGTGAAATAGATATGTCCACGGGGTATGGCTCAACCCAGCCACCGTGATCCCAAAGGAGCATAGCTCATCTAATGCCAACTCAGCAACACTGTCCCAAAGCAGATCTTGGCCCCCCCATCATTCTCCAGAGAACAGTCTCAACTTCAGCAAGAGATGTGCCTGACAAAACCGGTGCACTGATTGGATGGAGTATCTTGATTTGCTCAGGATGTTTTCATGGGTGGGAAAAAAATAAAAAATAATTAAAAAAAAATGCAGTTCTTTGTGGGATCAGAGGGGTGTGTGCTAAGTTATGCTGAAACTTCTTTCAAAAATCAGATCTTCAAGAATTTTGGAAAATATATTAAACTTTGCTGAACTGAGGAGACTAGTGTAAGTCTGTTATGGGAAAGCCTGCTGAAATCCTGGTGGCAGCAAAGCTGAATTCCTGTTATATACACCAGGTTCCTTCCAACCCCTTTCAGCTTTCACTTGTTTATTATTCTTGCTTGGTTTACAAGCTCCAAAGAAACTTAACTTATTACACAGGAATAGGCTCAATGCATCTTGAGACGGATTATTTCCTTCCTTCAGAGCTACAAGAAGGCTGGTGTTGCTCATGGTTTGGTATCTTTTGACATTTCATTGAAAAAGCTTACTTCCTAACACAGTAAAACTGCAGTGTGGCAAAGTCATTTACCTGCTGGCATCTCCCGTGCTTTGGTCTATAATGGGGTTTGCTGTTGCTGTCATGCCTTACGTCTGGTTTTACTGTTTAGAAAGTGCTCATTTTGACCCACAACAGCACTGATTAGAAGAGTTTTCATTCTTGTGAGGTGGCCTCATTCTCGACAAGAAGCATACGATGCAGAAGACAAAGTAAGAGGAAAGGGTAAAAAAAGTGAGTAGAAAAGGCAAGCAAAAAACTGTTGAGCGGTTTGACATTGTTTATTGATTTCTTTGCCAAAATAAATAACTTCTGAGCTATACAATCAATGATCATTTTGGGGGTTTGAATTAATATTTAGGCTCATGTCTGAGCCATTATTCAGACCATCAGGGTTCAAGCCCCCTGGACAAATGGACTTGTCTGAGTCTGCCCCTATTTCATGTACAAACTGGGGAAGCGCCAGTTTTCCAAAATGAAAATTAGGTACTGGTGTCATCTCTTTTTGAGTATCAGAATTTAAGAGAATTAGTAGCGGCTCAAATATGATTTTGTATCAGATGGAAACTAAAAACTTCGCTGGGGAAGGATTACTATTAGCATGTATTACAACACGCTAATAGTGTGTCATGGTTAACAGAGCCCGATGAGAAGATGCTACGTAACACCAGAGACAAGGTCATTGCGCAGTGAGTCTGGAGCACAGATGGACCCCGTGGCTCAGTCACGTTGGGGTTACCCAGCCACCAGAGGGAATTGGATCCTGTTTTAAAAACAGTTTTCAGTTAGGTTACCTTGATCTGCAAAATGACCTTCCTGAAAATTGCATCTGAAGCTTACCGCACTGTCCTACCAGAATCCAAGCTGAGTCGCTCTCCAGTGGCGCTGAAGCATTTTACACGTAGTCTGATAGAAAGCTGCAAGCAAGGCTCATTGCAAATTAACGTAACTCTTCTAGTGCACTGTACTGAATTCAGCCTTCTGGATTATTCCATTTTCCAGTGAGCTACAGATTATAATATAGCATGTGTTCTGTTTTTAAAGCAATTATGCTTAAATATACTTGTTTTTCAGTTTAATTTTCCTTCTGAAAGCACAGCAGTCATCTTCTATCAACAAATCCATTCCAGAATGTTTTTGCTAGCAACTGTTACTAAGACTTTTTTCATCCAAAGTGGAAGTTTGGGAGGGATATAATCAGCTCTCTAGCATGGCTAGAAACATTTGCCAGTAGCTAAAATATACAATGAGCAAAATATCTGCCTTTTGGATGTTTTTAAAACAAAAAACAAAAAGCCATCATAGCTTTAGGACATAGATCTCATCTGCTTCTCATCCTGGAAAAGCAGGAGTCATTCTACTCTAGCAGTGGGACGGCTGCCTTCAGACAAGAAGAAACACCTCTCTTGTCCAAACAATCAAAGACCATATGACAAGAACGACTGGAAGAAACCCTATGATTGACATTATGTGACAGGATTGGGGTGCAGGCTCCAAAAATGTTATTATAGAAGGTTTCTTCACAAAATGGAGGTCTGCAGTTTGTGTCTTCTGCTGGATCCCCACTGCTGCCCAGAAGGCCCCAGGTAGATGCGAGCGTATCCAGGGTTGACCTTGGGGGCAGTTTGGGCTGCGGATGCCAAGTAGCCATGGTTCTGTACCCAGAAACCAAAACTCAGGCATCTAAGAATGTGGTAAAGCAAACACCAAGCCCCACGCCTAGTTCTTATGGTTGAGATAAAGCACCATTTTATTCCGATTGAAGCCTTCAATTGTTTTACTGATCACTGGCTTCTTCCATTCTTTCTTTATCACATTGAAGGGGGATCAAGCAAAATAAACAAGCTTGTGCCCTGCTTGTTGCTAAGATTTTGTGCTCATCACCCAACCTGTGGACTACACGCGTGTCCCTGTTCCTTAACTTGTTATTACCAATAATGATTTTTATTAGTCAGTGTTTTTAGAAGGTCCCAGCTCTCATTGTGCATTCGTGTCTACATGATTCATGAGTTTTGGATTGCTTTTGAGGTTTGCTCCAAGAGCTGTTCCAGGTGGCTGTGATGTTATCAGGAGTAACTGGAGAAACAAAGGCCTTTGTAGAGAAAAATTGGCAGGTAAGTGAATGAGGAAATTATTTTCAAATCATCTGTTTTAAGGTATATTTATCATACTCAAATCTAAACATATTGATTTATATTATGGCTTTGGCATCATAAATATTTGATAGGATTATTTATTAAAATTGTGCTGCTCTTTTTTGGCTTTCCAAAACACACTTCTAATGAAACATGTAAACACACACATGCTACACAACTGGCTGACTCCAGCTCAACTCTTCAACACAACTGGATTGTATGAGTATTCACATCTTTCGTAAAGAAATCCAGCACTCATGGGTGCAGACAGATCACAGAAGCAGGCTTCTGAGCTAAAGCTACAAATGAACCTAAATGCTTCTTCCGACATGGGATTTTACAGGGATCCTTCAAATTCCTGTGGCTGAGGGCTATGCACATTCACATTACTGCTGGCAAAGCCCCATGGGCCTTGAGTCTCCACCAGAGAAATTACACCAGCCTTGAAACTGTCACCCCGCTCAGACCCCCGTGTCACATCAGAGGCAAAGCAGAGCTCTCAGACCGCCTGTTTGCTCCGTGGTCCTTCCTCTAGGATTTGCTTTAGAGCATGTTGTTCTTTGAGTACAGTTCTTATATTTGGCTTTACACCAACCAGAGTTTGCAATGAAACATCCTGATGTTGCCATGTGTGTCCCATTGTATTCCACAGCCCAGTGACTGAACTTGACTGGTCTCCTGTTAGTTTGCCACAAAGATGCCCAAAAAACTATCCCAAAACCCAAGACACAGGTTAAAGCTCCTGCCTCAAACAAGTGTAAGGGATATGTGAGAAGATAATTCCCCACTTTCCTCCTTCACTGTCAAACAGTAATGCATCTTTCTGCAGGTTTCCATAAAATTGGGCTAATGTACCTAGTCTAGAAAAAGATTCAGAGCCGAAAATCCCAGCTAGAGACTCCCAGATGTCTTCCTTCATCCAGGACCAGGTATCTAAGAAGCCCTTGGTCTTGCCCATCTTCCTATTTTCTACAGGTTGTCCCAGGTATTTTTAAGCACTGCTTTTCATCTTTGGGTAATCCTATTCACTCATCTAATCTGTTTACAGAGATCCTGAGTGCCTGACACCTGGAACAACCCAAGTCTGCTTATAGATCTCGTTTTAAGTGACTTTTCCAAGAGTAGGCAGAAAGCGAATGGAAGAGCCAGGAATGGAAGCCAAATTTCTTGTTTCATAAACTCCTGAGTTAACCACTTCTGCTTGTAAGAATCAAGTATAAAAAAAAAAAAAAAAGCAAAAAACCAAAGGGGAGTGAGAAGTAAAGCTTTCAAAGAACCAAACCCAACATCACCCGTTCAGATTTCTTGAATGCATTGCGTTGCCAAACATTTACGGCTTTAAACATTGCTGGAATTCTCAAAGCTGGTGGATAACTTTCCCCACAAATTTTATTATTGTAGAATCCGATTCTGTTACCCATATGCATCTTGGTCAGCCCCACCTTTTCCCCCAGAGGTTGAAAAGAGCCCTTAAGCTTTGAGGGGACGGAAGAGTGCCAAGTGCAGAAGCTAACTTTTAGTTTGTTTCTTTTTTCTTAAAAAAAAAAAAAAAAAAAAAAAGGAAATGAACAGATGAAACCACGTTGCTCTCCAAGCTTTTTTTCTTGTTAATAAAATTTGCCATCCCTTGTGATGCGAACTTTTCCCTGCTGTACTACCAGATATGACAGCACAAGGTAACACTGAATATGAACCAGATCCAGTGAGAAATTCTCCCCTCAGATCATTTTCCTGCCAGGAAAGGCAGGTTTACTATGATCTGAATGCTTCTTGGAGGTGGTTTGGTTTTGGAAAATCTTGTAGGAGAGCTAAACAAGAGATTCCACTGGACATCTGTGTTATTTTCTGTCGACTCAGAAGGGTGCTTCTGACTTCTTCTCAGCGGCAGCCTTTAAGATAACTTGATGAGGACGTGGGTGCTCAGTGACCAGCATCTGTGGGTCTTTCTGTAAGGAAATTTGGTAGCGAGTAGGACTGAGTCTATATTTGATGAGGTGCTTTGAGGTAAAAAAGAAAAAGAGAGGATATTAAGATGGACTGTTTTACTACAATTTGATATGCATGAAAGTAATTTCCACAGCCGTTGCTACAATTAGAGCATAAACATTTTTAAACAGCCATCTACTTTATTTATTGGGGAAAGAAAATACATAAATAAATAAAACCAACAGCAGTGAAGAAGTAGTAGCTTCCTGGCTTCTGACTAGCAAATGAAAAAAAAAAAATAAAAAAGAAAAAAAAAAAAAAAAAGAGAGACACAAG
>VFFE01007200.1:1109193-1157075 GCA_008921705.1 Burhinus oedicnemus | reverse complement strand
GATCATAGAATCAAAGAATCATAGAATCATTTAGGTTGGAAAAGACCTTTAAGATCATCCAGTCCAACCATTGACCCTACTCTACCAGGTCCGCCACTAAACCATGTCCCTAAGCACCACATCTACACGACTTTTAAACACATCTAGGGATGGTGACTCAACCACCTCCCTGGGCAGCCTGTTCCAGTGTTTGAGAACTCTTTCAGTGAAAAATTTTTTCCTAATGTCCAGCCTAAACCTCCCCTGGCGCAACTTGAACCCGTTTCCTCTTGTCCTATCACTGGTTACTTGGGAGAAGAGACCAGCTCCATCTCACTACAACCTCCTTTCAGGTAGTTGTAGAGAGCAATAAGGTCTCCCCTCAGCCTTCTCTTCTCCAGACTAAACAACCCTAATTCCTTCAGCTGCTCCTCATAAGACATGTTCTCCAGACCCCTCACCAGCTTCGTTGCCCTTCTCTGGACACGCTCCAGCACCTCAATGTCCCTCCTATACTGTGATGCCCAAAACTGTACACAGGACTCAAGCTGCGGCCTCACCAGTGCTGAGTACAGGGGCACGATCACTTCCCTACTCCTGCTGGCCACACTGTTCTTGATACAGGCCAAGATGCCATTGGCCTTCTTGGCTATCTGGCCACACTGCTGGCTCATGTTCAGCCAGCTGTCCACCAGGACCCCCAGATCCTTTTCTGCTGGGCAGCTTTCCAGCCACTTCTCGCCAAGCCTGTAGCGTTGCCTGGGGTTGTTGTGACCAAAGTGCAGGACCCAGCACTGGCCTTGTTGAATCTCATTGCAGTTGGCTTCAGCCCATCGATCCAGTCTGTCCAGATCTCTCTGCAGAGCCTTCCTACCCTCAAGCAGATCGACACTGCCACTTAATTCGGTGTCATCTGCAAACTTACTGAGGGTGCACTCAATCCCCTTGTTCAGATCATCAATAAAGATATTAAACAAGGCTGGCCCCAAAACTGAGCCCTGAGGAACACCGTTTGAGACTTGCCACCAGCCAGATTTAACTCCATTCACCACAACTCTCTGGGCTCGGCCATGCAGCCAGTTTTTAACCCAGCAAAGAGCACACCTGTCTAAGCCACGGGCTGCCAGCTTCTCTAGCAGAATGCTGTGGGAGGCTGTGTCGAAGGCCTTACTAAAGTCCAAGTAGACAACATCCACAGCCTTTCCTTCATCCACCAGGCGGGCCACCTGGTCATAAAAGGAGATCAGGTTGGTCAAACAGGACCTGCCTTTCATGAACCCATGCTGGCTGGGCCTGATCCCCTGGTTGTCCTTCACATGCTATGTGAGTGCACTCAGGATGAACCGTTCCATGATCTTTCACGGCATTGAGGACAGGCCTGTAGTTGCCTGGATCCTCCTTCCAGCTCTCCTTGTAGATGGGTGTCACACTGGCAAGCTCCCAGTTGTCCAGGACCTCCCCCGTTGACCAGGACCGCTGATAAATGATGGAGAGTGGCTTGGCAAACTCCTCCACCAGCTCCCTCAGCACTCGTGGGTGGATCCCATCTGGCCCCATAGACTTGTAACTGTCCGGTTGATACACAGATCTCTGCCATTTCCATTAAAGCTGGTGCATTTAAAAGTATTTAAATTATATAGATAATCATAGTTGCATTGCTCCAGATCCAACATCACCTTTTGGGTCCTAAATCCAGTTTATTAAGAAGGCAGGCAACTAAACATGCTGCTGAGACTGGGTTGGGACGTTCACATTGAATACGGCAGCAGCCCCAAAAGGGTGGAAATGGCACGACTCGAAAGTTTTACAAGTGCTTGGGAGGGATGAAGGCTTGCAAGAGCCAGGCGAGATGCCTAGAAGCTTAAACAATGCTGAGTGCGGCTCAAAAAGCACTCCCTGTGGACAGACCATCTTTTCGACACAGCCAGAGATTATCCATATGTCTTTAAAGCCCGTGGCACGCTACATGTTGCATTGATTGTGCACAGCAGCTGAGCGCCGAACAAATAAGCTGCCGCTGCTGTGCTGGATGGGGGAACATCCTGGTGTTGCTATGACATTTCTCGTCAAGTTTTCAGACTCAAATGGATCCCACATGAGTGGGGGGGAGAGCATCAGGCTCTGTTGGCAAGAGGGAGATTTGGAGGCTGGAGTGCTCCCCATCTCCTGTTCGTGGAAACAAAGCATCTTTTATGCTTTCTTCCAACCGGGACAAGGGGCTGAAATAAATCATCGAGTGACCCAGCCACTCCCCTGCTATTACAACAAGCAGCTGGAGGGCCACCAAAACCGGGCACCGCTGCTAGTCAAACAGGCGCTTTCCCGTTCGCCGTTTATTTGGATTCACTGGTGGCACTCTGGGGGTTTGCCGCTTCTTTCTTTGCCTCCTACGGGCCAGAGACACTACCAGTAAAACCCCAAAGTGATACTAAAAAAAGGGAGGCTGGGCTCGCAGCCAGCTGTTGCTAACAGATGTGCCTGTGAGCATCGCAAAGATTAAGCCAATTTAGCTGATCCAGCTTGCTTGCAAACCAGAGTCCATTGTTCGATGGGACACAACAAGCAACTGCAGGAGGTTAAATAAATCCCAGGATACAAGTTCTGCAAGCTGTGGAAAGCTTCCAGAAAGGTGCTCGGGACTCCCCTGTGCTCATTGCCGGAAAGAAAGGTTGGGGAGCTCTCTGGAGCAGATAGTAGGTGCCCAAACACTGGTACTGTGGCACCAAAAATATACCTCTGCATTTTTAAGCTCTTATGCACCCACTTTGAAGATAACAGAAGTTTTTTTAAGAGGTCAAAGTGCAAGTTCCCAGGTGTCCAGGTTGGATGGGGTTGACTTACATGACCTTGAAGATGAGCAGGTCTATGGCGGAGCCAAAAGTGGATGCCCAAGCCTTTTGCTGCTGCTTCAAAGCCACCCTCCCTCCCTCCATCCCTCCCTTCGTCTGTCCTGCACTACGCAGAAGTGGCGGCTGCTGCAGCCCGCTGGGGCTTGTTTCCTACCTCGAACCACCACAGTCTCCAGGAGCAGCAAAAAGATGGATTTGGCGATGCCCTGCAAACCAGCTGCTTTTCTGGGCCTGCTGCCTCTTCTGCTGGAAAAGGAGAGGCGCAGCGGGAGGGAGGAGGCTCCAGCTGGGAAGGTGGGGAGGGCGAAAGGAAAACCGGGAGGGAAGTGCCTGAGCAATTTCACAGCAAAAGCAGCGTATGAAGTTGCTTCGGTTCGTGGTCTGCACTCTGGGGTTTGTCTGTGGGAAGCCTGCAGGGGTGTTGCAACCTGCCAGCGCCAATAAACATCACCACAAGACCAGAGGAACTCAGGGCCTGCAATATGAAAGGCAAAGAGAGGAAAATTAGAAGCAAAAATATGAAGTTAATAAAAATCCTTTATCCAATCAGACTCTAAAGAGAGCACAGCCATGGGCTGGAAGCAGCAGCCGGGCGCTCCGAGCCCTCACTTTGCTTAATTACCTAATAGCTTGCAGAGCCCCTTCAGCTTTATGAGTTGCACATTTATTCGCAGCTGTCCTGCCTTGCAGGAGCCATGGTAGCTGGGGGGGGGGGTGCCCCTGCCCGTGCCCCCTGCCTGGATGCAGGGCGATGGGGCTCCACAACCCAGATGCTCCAGATCTCAAGGTCTGAACTGGCTAAAGCTCTTTAGGTAAATAATCCCTCTTATTAAGTACATAATTTACCCGCTAAGGGAAAGAAATTTCCCCCTCCCCACTGTTTGCACAACAGGTCCTCTGGGAGGTTTTTCCGAGTCCGTAGTCCCAGGACAGAGGGTTGATGATTACACGAAGATCAGAAGTTGTGCCTGTGGCCAACTGGGGGCTGGCATGGGGTTTGCTTTGGTTTCCCTGCCCTGCTATTACTGCAAGAAAACCCTTTCTCAGCTCAGCTCCTCTCTCCTGCTGGGAGCAGCTCCCAGAGCAGGAGGTGGGTGGGATGCTGGAAAAATCTTTCAGCACTGGTGGGTGCACTTTGGAGTGCTGGAGTTGGGCATGGACAATGTAGGCACACAGCTGCCACGGGTATGGGCAGCACCCCGCACCCTGATGAATAATGGGGCTGGGCACAGTAAATCTTAGAATCATAGAATACTTTGGGTTGGAAGGGACCTTTAAAGGTCATCTAGTCCAACCCCCCTGCAAAGAACAGGGACATCTTCAACTAGATCAGGTTGCTCAGAGCCCCGTCCAACCTGACCTGGAATGTATCCAGGGTTGGGGCATCTACCACCTCTCTGGGCAACCTGGGCCAGGGTTTCACCACCGTCATTGTAAAATATTTCTTCCTTATATTTAGTCTGAATCTATTAATTTAAAAGCTCCAGGTCAGGCTGTTGCTGGATCCAGTGAAGTTTTTCTCCAGGTTGGACTAATGAGAACTGCTGGGGTGCATTGTCTTCCCTTGTGTCATGGGATCCTCACTGCTTCCTGGGCATTTTGTCCGCATACCCCATCCCAGTATCCCAGTTCTGCCAGAACAGATCCCTGCATCCCCATCCAGCAGCCGAGCTGCAGGCGTAAGCATTTCAAAACTTTGCCAGCATCCTGACACCAGGCTCTGCTGATGGGAAGGTCACGGCAGCTGTCACGCAGGCAGAGAAAGCCAAGCCTTGCCTTCAGCAGATTGTGAGAAGCCGGGTAGAATTCTCCGTGCTGACAAAGGACCGCTTGATACCTGCTGCCTCAGCGTGTCCCAGGAATAAACAGTGCTTGAAGACCTCTCTAATCAACAAGAATTTATTTGCAAGGTGCTCATGACTTCAGCTTTTGATTAACAGCTTGCTTAGCTGGGCAAAACTTAAAGGTACCGTATGCAGGAGTGCTTGTCCCCCAAAGCTGGATGATTACTTCTGGGGTTTGTTTCTAGCCCTTTTGCAGGGGAGGATGTTTGCCTCGATGGCTACGGAAAAACATGATGGCTTTTTCCAGGCTCTTAGACCCAGAGGACAGCAGTCCTGACTGACATGCAGGGATAAACACTGACCATCTGGGAGGAGCTGATGGCTTATTTTGCAGCTGAGCACCATTAACCCCACCTGGTCACTAATCCCCAGGAAATTGAATCATATCACAGAGCCGGAGGATAAAGGAGTTGAGGGAACCTTGTGAGATCATCTTATCTGACCCTCTGCAATGTGACAGCATCAGGAAGCCCCTGTTCCAACACCTTTTGGTGTTACAAGCTAAAAAATGGAGAGGGAAAGGAGAAAAAGAAAATAAAAGAAAGTGTTTAACAAGAACAGCAGTGTTATTCATTCAACACGTACCCCGTTGTTGTTCTCTCTGCTGGCAGTTAGGTCTTGGTATAACTGAAGAGGGGAGATTTCTTATGGCACAAATCCTTGTCGTGAAAATTTTAGGTCGAGCATCTGATTTCTGTTTGTGCATTAGGAAGGTCTTTCTGCTCCCCACCTGTAGCGTTTTACTGCCAAAAGGAGATGGGCCTTCAGAACAAAGCCTGCCCACAAGCCCTGGACTCTCTGGTTATGGGGCGGCGCCAGCTGTGTTTTTGCAGGGTACCTGCACTGGTCATGACTGTGCGTTCACATACCTACAAGGTGACGATGGTTGATGGATTCGTTGCCTTTTCTCCTGGGCAATTGCAGTTGGGCTTCGTATGGTGATGCTCCTGTGACTCTGTCCTGTGCCCCACTGCCTCAGCGAGACAGCAGAGAGATACCTCATTCTCTTGACAGGTTAAGCTAGACCTAGAAACTGATATGATTCTGCACATGAAGAACAATGCCTGACCTCCGTCCCTGCCAAAAATAGTGCGAAAGGTAGGTGTAGTCCATCCTCATACACCCAGCCAGTCAATGGAGCAGGTGGTGGGGTTTCAGAGCCCCTCCTCCCAGATGTTCGGATGTAGCCACAGCTTTGTCCCAGTCATAGAGTGACCTCTACATAACTTTTGGGGTGTTTCCTGGACCTGAGCACAAGGTGCATCATACATAACCAGTTCACCAAGCTTCAGCTCATCCTTCATTGCTTTGCATGGGGTACCACCACCCTGAGTGCTCCTGGTGCCAGATGCTGAGCACTGATATGGCCTCGATGCCTTGCACTTGCCAGGAGCTTGGTTAGACATGGCTGGCGATGGGCACACCACCCCCTAATTTCCCTGCTGAGGTTGTGAAGTCTACCTAGCTCTACCTACCAGAGCTCACGGAAGTGCCCAGTGAAACTCGAGGCTCTGCAGAGATCAACCTTTAAGAAAGGTAAGATGTTTTCCCCTAGGATTTCATGGTCCACGGGACCTCAGTCTGAAACCTTGGGCCACTTACTGGGGCACCTACGTAGGACCCAGGGAGCCCAATATAAGATCTTGATCTGGCTATGATGGTTTTTGGCCTGATATTATTACTGTGGAAATCCACTACATGGTCTTTTCTTGGCGAAAGAATAACTAAGTTATGTTAGGATAACAGATACAGAATTTTTTTGTTCTACTTGAAAGAAAAACAGCAAAAATTCAAATCAATATTGTGATTTTAGTAAGCATGTGAAGAAGGTTCTCACAGATGTCATTTTCTGCATTTTCCAGCTCCATTTTCCTAATATGGGCTCATTGTGAAATCATTTTATAGGACATGGAAAATATAAGTAAAATAGATATTTTTTTCATACTCATTGATATTTTTGAAATAGGAACTTTAAGGCTTCCGTTAAATCTCAGTCAGTTTTAAAAGGGACATAGATAAATGAAAAGGTTCAGTATTCAGAATGAAACTGAAAAAAATAAGATGACCTGGGAATAAAATATAATAAAATAAAAATCCTCTTTCTGTAAATATTAAGCAGAGATAGAAAAATTCTCTCATTTCCCCAAACTGTTCTGTGTAGGAAACTTGATGTGAGGGGAAGAAAAGGCTACCCATGGTTTTCTATGTTGCAGAAGAGGAAGATGGTAGATACTTGCTTAATTTAAATTAAAATGAATAATTGCTTCATAGAAAGGTTTTTGATTAAGTCCAAACCTATAATCTCAAGCTGCAACTGATAGAGGCCGTGTAAACCTGGTTTTTCATACCCTCAGTGCACATTTTGATTCTTATTTCCATTTTTCCAAAACATCTCAAAGCCCCACACTGGGCAGTTTTGAAAACCCGCCCGTTGTCTAATTAGGATCTGAGCTCTTTTGAAAACGTATCTCCAGTTGGGAGAGCTGACCACTTCTGTAAATCTGGAACAGGTTTTCAAAGGGAATTACATGTCAAGTTTTGAAAACACCAGTAGGCATTTAAATACCACCGAAAGCTTGGCCATAGGTGCTCTGAGGATAATAACCCTTTCTTCCCTTCATCTAGTCTTTCTTTGGTGTCCTCTTAGATTGTAAATCATTCTGTGTACAAGCTGTCTCTACCGCGCGTGTGTGCATCAGAGCCCTGCCTTCGGTTAGAACTGCTAACCATTGCCAGAAATGCATTTGAAAATATTGATAATCATCCCTTTCATGTCTGTAAGTGAAGAAGGATGCAGACTTCAGGCATAAATTGGCTTTAATCTTAATTGGGCCCATTATGCCCCTTTTTTTTACAGTTTCACGCCAGGCAGCACTGCAGTAGCTATTACTTGTGCGCGTGACTTAGAGCAAGCAAAACTTGCAGAGTGAGTTTGATGTGAGCTTAGTGGTTACACGGCCTGAAACCAGGTTTAATGTTCGATCTGACACGCGTGGCTTCGGCGGAGATGCGCGGATGAGCAACAAGTGGATATTTGCTCCGGCTCCCCTGAATCTCAGCCCCCAAACCCGTCCTGCCGGCGTGTGATGCAGTGAGTGCTGGGTCCAGCTCTTTTACGAGCTCATCACGTGCGAGGGTTTCTGGAGACAGGGGGGATTTGCAAGCTCCAGACACATCTCCGCGGCTGCAAAGGGTCGGTCCATCTGCTGCGCGGTGTACGCTTACGCGGAGTCGGCGGAGCTGGCTGCCAGCTCTCAACAGACAGATCAAAACAGCATAAAACTAGATTAGTATCTGAAGTCCGGATGAAATTCCCTGACGTTACCCCTTAAAAGTTTCAGGTGGAGGATAAAGAAAAATCTTGTAACTCGAAACCTTCTGATGTCCAAATTGTTATGTTATATAGGAAATCTCCTTCTTTCTTACAGCCCCTGGTGGACTTTCACTGATGAGTGACTGGGCCATCTGTTTAATTTCACGATTAACATGTGTGTCGTGCAGTTACGAACGCTTTCCTCCCAGCGCTGTCCGGCTGCCCGTATCTGAAGTGTAGCTGATTTTGGTCCAAAAACCACAGCAGGGCGTGTAATTAATAAGGGTAATGTTGTGATATGATAAGTGCTGCAGTTTAGTGTGTGGTTGAGCCTATTGTTAACCCCAGAGCTGTTAATTTCAGGGTAATGTTTTAAGCTGATTTACATGAGAGATAAGCAAATTCATCTGTATTACAGCAATAAGACTACTTAGCACTTATCCAGCTACAGATCTTAAAGCCCTTTATAAACATCAATGAATTAAACTCCATGTTCAACGAGGCTGCAAACAAAGTTAAAATGTTATAACCCCATTGTTAAAAACAAAATCCAGAAGAGTGGGAGAGAAATCACTGTTTTACCAAAACGAGCAACTGCCTCCAGTTTTTATTAGTAGTTGTAACAAGTCTATTTTGGGGCTCTGTCTTTCTTTTGACACCTGGGGCAAAACTCCCTTTACCTTTGATGGCCGTTCAATGCCAGCTTTCCCCTTACAACTTAGTAGTGAAATATCTCTTTACCAAAAGCTGGTGTTCGAAACACACCGCTGGCAAATTAAGAAGAGGGAGTGGGTGAGATTTTTTCCCATGGTGTTCCAATCTATACTAGAAAAATGTCTTTTATGCCCAATTTATGTATGTTTGTGTCTTTTTTGTCTCTACTCGACAACAACATGACAAAGAAGGTCTAAATTTTTGCAGCAGTCAGTAGGGGTCTATTCCCGGCTCTGTGCAATCAGTTAAAAGGGTCCTGGTGCTTTGCAGTGGCTCTAGATCAGACCTGGAGGATAAATGCTCCTTCTTGTCTCAGGATAGGTAACTCCACAGTAAGCTAGCCAAACCCATCGAGTGAGTCGAAGACATTTTAGCTGCCCTACAAAAAAGCCCTCGTTGATCCTGATTGCTTGTGCTAGGCATTTGACTATTCAGTAGAAATGGCAAATGAGAACTTTAAAGTCTCAGCAACCTGCAGAACAAATATAACCACAGTTGAAGAGAGCCCATGCACTGGGGAGCACGCAAGGAGATGGACAAGAAAGGAGCGGTGGGCATCCCCCACACATGGAGAACAGAGTCAGAGAAAGATCAGGCCAGATTTGCAGTGAGCTCCTCACCCAACTTCAGTAGGACTCACCTTCTAGGTGCCCAAAAAAAGTAGTCGTATTTTCTACCACCTGCACTTGCCATCTTTTGCCACCAGTGTCACGTAATGACGATTCTCACACGCTCTGCCCTCACTTATACATCAGGGCAGGGTCACAGTCTCCTGACGAGCTCTGAGGATGGATTCTACCAAATGCAATGGTGAGACAGGATTTGCATCCTCCAGTCGTGTCCTAAAGGCCATTTCTGTGCTGAGTTGCCTGTGCCCATGCCCGCCATTGCTGCATCCCAAAACAAACCCAGGGCTCTGCTGGCGGGGGAATCACAGGGAGATGCAAAGCTTTGTCCTCGTGTGGTGTTGGCAAGGGTCTCATTATCACAAGCCCTGATTTAGTTTGCATCAAGGCATCTGGGTACAAGTCTGCTATAATGCCACCTTAGTTATTGATGAGAAGGGAGCAGCCAAGTTGGAGAATTCTTACTGAGGAGACTGACCACCATAGGCAACGGGGTCCATAACACTGCAATTCCAAGTGTCTTCCTCTAATGTCTGAGGCCAGCCCTGGAGAACACACTTGCACCAGCCATTTTTTTTTTCTCAGATTCAGCGTAATTTCTGCATAAATCCTTATTATTGTTGTCTGAGATTCTTGTGGGCATCACCTGCGATTTGCATTTGCGTGGAGCACTGTCAGGGAAAGTGTGAGGTGCTTCCAGCTGTGGGTTTTTAATTGCTGGTGTCACCAAAAAGGATGTCTTAGGGATCTTTGTAAAGCTTGCTGAGAGATAGGGACCCACAGGGAAGAGGAAAGCTGCATTTATCTGGCTGGCATTCCCTGACACATGAGCTGGGGCACGCATCGTAAGCCTTTTGCTCACAGACAGAAAATAATCACTAACAGGAACTTTCCTCCTTCAGCTCATCTGAAAAAAAAAAAGTGTGCCAAGAAAACTCCTATCCAGGGCCTCCTAGACACTCTCCTGGTGCCAGAGGATGATCTTTAAACATCTGTTACAGCTCTGCACATGAAAGGCTCACAAGCACATTAGTTTGCATGCTCAGTCATCCCATCTCCGAGGGGAATGTGCTCATCGGCTGACGGAGCTATCTGCAGGATGCGATTGTTCATGCTGCATCCAGGTACTTGGCAAGCGAAGCGGGTGACGATGTTCTTGGCATCACACCTGCCTTGTGTAATCGGCCACGGGCGGCGATTTCTGCATTGCTATCTCGCTTTGCCCGGGGAAGAGAGCGGCTGCGAGCTCACAGCTGGAGCTGGCCAAGCCGAGCAACTCAGGAGGAAGGATTTTGTCTCCCCTTTCAAGGCAGAGCTGTGAAAAATCTTGCACTTGATGGGTTTTTCCTTTCTATCTATGAAGATGGTCAGCAAACTTGGTGGATGGTCTTTGGCTCCAGCTTCTGAAATAGTTTTTAGGTAAAGTGTTCTTCTTCCCTGGGCAGGGAAGGAGGTGACTTGCAGGAGGTGACACACCACCCTTGCCCCACTGAATGCATCTGTAGCTTTCCTGGTGGTTTCAGAGCCGCCTCAAAATCACCAAGGCAATGTCAGGAGCTGAGTCCAGATGTTATCAGCTCCATTTGGTTTGCTTTGATGGCGAAACCCACCTTCACATGCTGCCGTATCTTGTGACATAAAACCCCACTACTGGCAAAAGAGTTAAAAGAAACATAGAGTGTCACAAAAGGCCAATTTGCCACACGCATCCTTTCACTTCTCAGCCTGGACGCGGAAACTCACCACAAGTGAGCGCGGACTCCTGGGACCTGTGAGACATCTCCAGCCTCTTCTTCTTGTGTGTTAGTCCTGCAATTCTACAGTAGCGTAAGCGCCATCCAAAGCTGCATCCTCTCCTCTGTCTGCCACCAGAGTAACAATTTAGGTTGTTGTGAGTTTTCTAACCATGTTTTTATACCAAATATGCTAGAAATCACCCCAGAAGAGTCAGCTTTCTGAAATGTATTGTTTTTCTTGGTATTTGCCCAACCAGAAATGCTTGCAGTAAGCAATGTCTCCCAGGCCAGCTCTTTCAGGTGAGGAGGAAACAGAAAAAGAGGGTTGCTGAGACATCCTCGGGTCTGTGTCACATGAGTGTTCAAGCCTGGGCTTGTCTTACCTAAAACTCTTTGGTCGATTCTCCCTGTATCTATCTCTTATCTCTTCTCCAGGTTTATTTCAAAGAAGGTATTTGGACTGTTCTTAGGCCAAAGTCTCCTGTTCAGTTCAGTCCCCTGCTATATATAGCAACGTGTCCATCTTATGCTTGGATTTAAGACTTTTTGCATGGTGCAAATAATTACCTGCTGGAAACCAGGCACAGAACAACACCTGGTTTCATGGAGTGCACCAAGCAAATGCTACACAAATAACGGCTTTTGGTCACCAATGGTAAGGGCTGGCGTTACAGCTACTTGCCTGGAGATGAAAAAACATTTCTTCCTGGGCTGATCTGCTCATACCATCTGCATGGTCGGGGGACTGCCTCTTTCAGAAAAGGCAATACAGAGATGGGGCAAAACTCAATCTTAAATCTTACCAGAGCTTCGCTTTTTCTCTCTCTTTTTCCTCAATCTCACCCCATTTAATTCAACTCTTGCTTTCCAAATTTGCAATAGCGGGTTATTTTGTGTCTGCAGACACAAATCCAAATCCTGATCCCATTAAAGTTAGTGGCAGAACTTCCAATAACTTCAACTGCACCAGGACTTGGCTCGCTGTGAAGAAAATGTTGTTCTGAAGGCAATATGTACTGCCACAAGGATTCAGACATCCATAAATCCATCAGGGCAATGAGTATTTCCATCTGCCATCCAGCATTTGGAGCCGGGTGTGTTAACAATATGAGCTAGAGAGTGAAAGTTACTAGCAAATGCATTTCTGCAACCATTTCTGCCACTCTTATTAATGAGGTTTTTGCATTTACTGGCAGAAGGATAAAGAACAGCTTCCAGAGCACAGTGGTTTATGTGCAGGTTGGGCTCTTGGGAAGGGAGCTTGGATGCCAGTGTGATGGACACCTTAAAAATGTTGTAGCTAGACCTGTCTTAAAGAGGCCAGTTTGGGTCTCAGGAAAGCTGAGCTCATTTCCCAGCTCTGCCACCGACCTCCTCTGTGTCCCAGGGCAAATCATTTGATCTCACTGTGTCTCGGTCCCTCTGCTATAGCATTTCTAACTCCTATCCTTCGCCTATGCAAACTTTTGAGCGAGGCTGTAATACACATAATAATAATAATAATAGTAATAACAATAATGACAATCTGGTATATACACTGCATCAAATCTCAGCCACCCGCATCTGGCCAGCTGCATTCTGGCAGGACTCTCACAGCCGAGCAGCACACACGGGAACCCTTTAGCTGGGGAAAAAAACTTTCCCTTTCCCGGTGAGTAATTTCAAGGACTAGACTGGTAGCAAAGCCAGAGTGAAACCTGGAGGCAATTTTGCTGGCTTTCTGAAATGAGTTTTATTTAAGTCCATAAATGTTTTTGAAAAGTCTGTTTTAACAGAGGCCAGAGTGCCCTGGGGTGACTCTCTTTAAAGTGCTTTGTTTTGTTAATAATGATTTGTAAACGGCGTCTGTCGGAAGTGTCGCTACCACTATCTTGGAAAAGTCTCGTCTGGGAAACACAGGTACCTTGTGTTACTTAACGTGCTTCCAGTGTTTTTCCTTGCAATAGCGCCTGTTAATGCTGCGAGCCTGTGTGGCCACAGCTGCCAGGGAGAAATGATGCTCTGCTGAGTGGCCAAGGTCTCAGGCTAGATTCAGCCGTCCCTTCCTCTGGTGACATATGGGAGGTCACCACGAGGAGGAGACGGCATTAGCCCGGGGTGTGGGGAGCACAACATCTTTGGGAACTCACCATGTCATTTCTGAGTGAGGGCATCTCAACCCTGGAAGATCCCTGCTGCCACCGCAGCTGGACGGTGCTATCCTATGAATAAAGGAGCCATCTCACCTGTCAGAAGGAGGACCCAATTCATGGCACGGAGAGTGTCCTGCTGGGATGAGAAACATAAGCTATGGGGATGACCTGAACAGAACAAAAAGGCCAAAGTCCTGGCATTAATTGTCAGAAAAAGGAAAAAAACTCAGTTATTTCAATGTCTGTATTTGTATTTAGTGGGAGTTAATATCCTTAAGTGCCTTTAGGAAATACTCAGAATTGTATCTGCTGCAGATACGTCTCCAAGCATGTACTGCATGAAAACACCATCACTGCTATTTCCTTTTAAAATCCCACAATTTGGTTTGCCTACAAGCACCGTTTCAAGCCTCTGGGTCCTTTTGGAAGACCCTGCATCATCTTCTAGGGATCCACAGCACTATTTCTGCCTCTCAAATCTACTCCAGCAGCTTCAGTTGGGATAAAATTACAACGGCCGTCAATCCAGCCCTCCTACTTCAGAGCATACACTAATCACCACAGAGGGGAAGGAAGCAATTTTCTTCACACTTTATTACTGCACAGCCCCATCCGTTACAGATCGCGGTGCTGCTCTTTGTTTCGCATCCTTGCGGAGCATCCGTCATCGTCTGCTGACAGAATGCCTGACGGAAAGCCAGGCTGGACAGACCACCGTGGTGCCCAGGCGGGATTTGCCTGACCTAATGCAACTGCCTGCAAGCTTGGCTGACACCAGATCTCCTTCTCCAGTAGATGGAGAGAGTGGGAGAGGGTCAGGGGATGATTCATCCCATGCTAAGAGAGGTGTCCAAGGCAGACGAGGTAAATCACCCTTTGGAGGCCCTGACTCTCCGCGTTGGCTATAGGTGGAGCCCGTATTATTCACCCACGTGAGATACTTAACTTCTAGATGGCTGAAGTGAAGAGAGGTGTCTCTCGCCTCCCTTGGCCATGCTCCTCTGCAGGATTTCTTCTTCAAATGAATGAAGTACCAGAAGGTTTGCTTATGCTTAATAAAAAAATATCTCCGAGCACACTGCCTTTTAGCAGGGTGACACCGGGACACTAGCACAATATGGATGTGAAATGATAATAATAATTGCTATTTTGGAATAGGGGGAATATAACTGCTGAAATTCAGCGGAAGGGGCCGGCAAGAAGTCCTGTTCCGAAGTGATTGTGCACTGAGATGGGGTGGAAGAGGAGGGGAAGTTTTATTAATTATTGTGCTTAAACCTGAGTGAAACGGCAAACGTTGCTGCTTTTAAAACTTCCCAGCTGTTCTTTCCTTTGTTCTGGTGACTGCTTGGAAGTTTGAGCAGTGATAAAAGCAAGGACTCTTAAAGCAGTTTGCAAAGTTGTAGGAGACTTTAAACAGCTGGTATGATAAAACACCCACATTTCCCCTGACAAATGTAAGCTCCACCAGTAGCTTTTAGAGAAGGGATCCATACCAGAGCCATAAAAGAAATAAAATGGTTAAAGTGTAGAGGTGACGTTCCGGGTTTTCCCAGCTCAGGAAAGATATATCTAACCAGCCATTATCACGCAGGTGCACGTATATCATTCAACATCAGACATCAAGGAAAAATAATCGCCTGGAGTGAGAGAGTAAAGTTCAATGAAAGTTTGAAAGCATTACACACCAGCACTCCTAGAAGTACCGAAAAAAAAATGACTCCCATGCTTTTGTTTGGTTGATGAGTTTGGGTTTTCTGGCTGCATCAAATGAGATCTCATACAAATCTGTCTTCATTAGAGTTCTTCTAAAAACAATTGCACGTTTCCTGGAAGCTCATTAACAGGGGAGCATTGCCAGGCTCTTATTCATAATGGCCCGGATTCAGCAAAGTGCTTAAACATGTGCTCTGGGCCCAATGATTTATAATAGAGGGTATAAAAGTAACCCAAACTTTTTCTAAGTTGTAGAAAATACTGAGCTTTCATTTGCATTTTCAGTGAAAATGCTGGTCAATGCCTCTTATCTGTTTTAAATAATAACATGTTCAGTATCTACCTACCTATGATTCCATCAGTCAGCATAAAGCCACGCTGCGCTTAAAATTGTTGGTGACTCCACCTCTGCATTTGCTGATTCCTCCTCGTCTCTTCTGGAATACTTCAAATTCCCTGGCAGGCTGGGAGGGCACCAGCTATCACCTGTTGAGCACAGGGACATCTCTGTCTGGTGTTGTCCTACCTGGTCAAAAATTCAACACAAACACTTGAGCTAATTAACTCTTAGTCTCAGTGTCTCCTAATGTAAACGTTGTTTTTCCCCACCAGCAATATACATTCCTTGCAAATTTTTTCTCCTGCATTTCCCTGCCGTAAACAGTCACCAGCGTTGAAGGACCAACTCTTCCCTGCATCAGTCATTGCTTCAAGTCTGCCCCCTAAGATGCATGCGTTAGAGGGCAGCTGCAGAACTCTGTGGGGGTGTTGGGTTAGGTCGTTCTGAAGTTCTCCAAGTTGTGCAGTATGTTCAGACATCAGGCAGTTTTTGAAGTCCTTTACAAGTGTCTTTCCCCTGCTTCACTGCGTGTTTTTTCGGCTGTTCCCAAGTGAGCTGTAATGGAGATGTTGAAGGTGCTGTAGGATGGCAAAGCTGTGCTGCTACGTGTACCATGGGCCATCGAGCTCTGCTAACCGTCCTGCTGGGACATGCTGAAAGCCTCCAAAGATATTGCTTTTGGGTCCCTCTGCTTTTCATCACCCAACTTGAGGCACCTGTGCAGGAGGTCTGTCATTCTTGTACGTGTCCATTTCTCACCCCCCTTCAGCTCTCAGGTCTAAGGGATGGCTCCTCCGTGAGATGGATGGCGGGACATGCAGGGGTAGCTGTCTCTCTGCCCTAACACTGAGCCAGCCAGACACTGAATGGCAGCAGGACTGCTCCCAGCTCTGGCCAGCACAGGTATGGCCGTACAAACACACAAAATATTTACATGTTCACCAGACTCCAAAGGAGAATGCAGGTAAAGGTCCTTCATGTAGTTTTATTTTTTTAAACAGTTTAAATATATTTTCCTATTGCACTTTCCTCACTAGAACAGATTTGTTGTTTCCTGCTAACTGTGATCCAGCTTTAGTCATAGAATCATAGAATCACCTAGGTTGGAAGGGACCTTTAGGATCATTAGGTCCAACCATCAACCTCACACGCCAAAACCACCACTAAACCACGTCCCTCAGCACCACATCTACCCATCTTTTAAATACCTCCAGGGGTGGTGACTTCCCTGGGCAGCCTGTTCCAATGCTTGACAACCCTTTCGGTGAAGAAGTTTTTCCTAATGTCCAAACTAAACCTTCCCTGGTGCAACTTGAGGCCATTTCATCTTGTCCTATTGCTTGTTACATGGGAGAAGAGGTTGACACCCAGAGTCCTTCCCTCCAGTGGAGGACCTTATCCCAACCACCTCCAAGGGACTGACATCTACTGCTGCTTTGCCCAGTTTATTGCTACTTCACCGTTCCCATTGCTGTAGGCTGATAGCCCCAACTGAGATTAAGTCCTTACTACATACTAGGCACTGTACCAACATGTAGGCAGAGATTAACACCCCTCTGAAAAGCCTATAACCTAAATAGATGAAATAAATAAGGAGGTGAAATGATTTGCCAGGAGGAAAAGCTGATTTTCAGATTTGCACCTGATGGCGCCATGTCTCGGTACCTGGTCATTAATCCCCCGTTGCCCGGGAGAACACGTGCGTTACCTGCTGGAGGTCCACAGCTGGAAAGCCTTCCAGCTACAGAGTTCCTATTGCAATTCTGCAGGAGACAAATGGCTCCTTGCGTGACGTGCAGAGTTGTGTGAAGTCTCGTTACAGAAAATGTTTTATGCTGGTCGATCTTCCAAAGCATCGTCACTGGCAGCAGGGCACCGGCTTCAGAATGGGTGGATTGTGCTTCCAAAAGCTAATTAAAATCATTAGCAGCTCTCTCAGATCAGTTGCCAGAAGCTATCCTTCATGACAGTAACCTCATATTCCCCCTTGTCTGCTTGGGTACATTTAAGAGTTATTCTGAAGTTTATTATCTACCTTTTAAAAAATAATTCATGGTTATTTTATAGTAAGTAAGGGGAGACATCTTAAAATGATTATGTATACCCAGATAAGCAATAAAAATCACAGAGGTCAAGAAAGAGAGGGCCTGTTTTGGATGTTACGAGTGCTCTGTATCTGCTGCTAGGTTCAAGCCCAGAATCTTTGCCAAATCCCCTGAAGTCTTTGCGCTCTCTGCCTGTTACAAATGGTAGCCGCGGCGCTGCTCAGTGGAAAGGGGGTAGAAGGCTGAAAGGGGAATTCTCAATCAGCAAATAGTCACGAGACAATACCACCATTTAGGATTTTTCTTCTTTGCCCTGATTTTCTAATTCTCTTGTCCTTCACCATTCCCAGCTTTGTATCCTTGGGAAATGGATAGAAACAAGAGTTTCATGCAAGTTAGTATATGTGTACTTGTGGTATGGATAAAAACTTTGACAAGGATTTTTACTGCCTACCTGGATACTTGTATTAAGAGCGCAGCTGCTCTGTGTCCCTGGACAGAGAAGGGCGCTTCAGTTCACTGAATATAGGCTGTGACCCTCAATAAATTGAAATAATAGTGCTCTCCTCTGAACCCTTATTTGTCCTGTCTGTTTAAAGTATATTATATTTGCCTTTGCCATGCTGCACAGTGGGTTCCCCAGATGCTGACACAGAGCATTTCGGGATTTGTAAGCCACGTTACACCTGCAATGTGCCGGGTAAATGCTGCGAGAGGTGCGTTAGTTTTAGCCATGCTGAGAGCTGCTTGCCACAAGCATTTTGGCAGTGAAATCAAGTGGCTAAAACAAAGGATTTTGGGCTACTGTGGGCAATTCTTTGTGTGGCTGATTGCCTTCATAGACATGGAAACCATGCTGGAAACATGGTTCTAATAATTAAAATCATTTGGATATTTAATATAGAGTGTTGGTTTAGTTCTGTAATAATAAATTCCAGTTTTTCTTCTATTCTTTTTGCAGCAATTTAACTCTTACTGGAAGAATAATTTCTGCCGTACTTCTGCTTCCCACTCTCTGGTTAGCTCCAGTGCCGTCTATCAAATGGATTCATCCACCTATGCAGTTTTTAAAACGCAAAGAATCCCAGCCATTTCTCTATATTTGTAACTGTATCAAATTAGCAAATATGAATCTATGAATCCTAAGTGATAAAACTGTGGCTGAAGTTACTTAATGATGCCCTTGTTGTGCTCCGCCTCTTTAGGTGGGCAGATTTTTCAGGTCTCATGCAGCTCTGCCAAAATCTGCTCTTATTCTGGTACTCTTGAGCAAAAGGCACAGTTCCCATTAATGATGATTATTGGCAATAGCAGTGGTAATGAAGAACTGAGGTCTGTTAGTGCAGCCCTGGCTGTAGGAGGTTGCTGGCAGTGCCTGGGGGAGCAGCAGAAGACCCACGGTCCAGCTTTGCCTCCAGCAAAGGCTGGTTGCTGCTGGTGCTGTCCTCAATAAGCATCTCAGGGTGCATTGGTGTCCCTGTTCTAGGCGCCGGGCCACAGCAAGCTGCATGCAGGCCCCCATTTTTTTCTCACCAAGACCTATAAAACTGCAGTGTTTGCTGGGTTTGAGCACTGGCCATGCTCGTGACACTTGTTGTGGGATAAGGGCCTGGCCCACAGGCTCCTGATGGAGATTTCAGAGGTCTCCTTTCCCCTGTCCCCTGTGCAGGAGGCTGTTGGCAAGGCTCACATGCTCCTGACAGACCAGCTTTTCCATGCTGAGGAAGCAATTTCAGTGCCTACGAGAATATTACTTTAGGCCTGAATCCAGTGACCTTTATTCAACTTTTAGTCCATCAGGAGAATAATGATGGAAATTGGAGGAGGAGTAGATATTGAAAACTTTCTGAGGGAATGTTTTCCCATATGGTGCCACCAGGACTGTGATGGTATACCCCACCGTAGGGGCACAGTTTAGCCGTTGGCAAGAGCTTCAGCCCTGGCTGGTACACCGTCCTTGTGCCAAGTGAGGCTTTGAGGGATCATACCCCACCTGTGACAACTTACACATGGATATTTTGGTACTTGAAGTCCCCTTAGGAAGAGGAAGGGAGTCCAAAGCTGGCTAAGTCACCCAAGAAGAAGGCATTCACCCAAGTGAATGTCCTCAATTAAAGGGTTAACCCCCTTTGCTCCTTAGTCTAGTGCCCACAGCTGCAGATATCTGCCTACTCCTCAGTCCAGCTCTCTTTCAGCTGAAGCTCTGTTCTCCAAGTGCTCCACATGCTTGGGACCATCCCAAGGCACCCGGTAAGATAAAGCTCCCCATTGCCCCTTGGCCAGCCCAGTCTGTGAGCATCGCTCTGGCACATGGGTACCAGTGATTCCAGCACAGCGAAGAGCAGCTCTGGATGGTTTTGTTCAAAAAGGATGATGGAAATAACGTTCTTTATGACTGTCTCCTACAGTGAGAATTTTCCATGGTGATGGAAGGTCCTGGTCCAGTTCCTGCTTTTGTTTGAGGGGATGCAATCTTTCTCTCTCACCTGGACAGGCTACAGAATAAGAAGGTGGTTGATTTTTTTTTTAATCTTTGGCCTCGCTGCAGACAGGACTGAAAGGTATTTGGGGACAGGAGGAAAACAGGCAAGAGAAAGTGGGTTTTTTGCACCCTCAGCTGGGATAGGGGAACCCTAAGGCTCTGCTCCCTGGGCAAATAACGTACTGCAAATTGCCTTCCTTGGATACAAGACAGAGACTATCCCAGGAGTGTGTTTGGGAGGGTAGGATCCTCTCCTGGCCAGACGTGGGCCCTGCGGCTGTGAGCAGGAGCCGTGTGCTGTCTGGACCGAGGTGTCTAAATCCATGTGCCAGCGCAGGCTTCCCCTGTGAAGTTCACTCCGGGGGCTGCTTGGTGGCCATTTGGCTGGGATCCCTATCTGCTCGGTCGAATCCAACATTTTGAAAGCTGTGCCTGAGACTGCTGGATGAAAAGATAACAACTGACAACGTTCCCAGGTTTTAACTGAGTTGCTGCTAAGCTGAGATCCGCTCAGATTCCTTGAAATAGCTGATTCACCCCAAACGTGCCCAGAAACTGACCAAAAGCTTTTGTAAGCCTGATCCCTGCCATGCGCGAAGGCTGTACCTGCAGCAGCCGAGCTCAGGGACAGCCACCTCCACAGCCATCCTGGAGGGCAGAAGCAGTCCAGCCACATCCGTCAGTTCATAGTGAATAAACATAGCAGTTCTGTGCATCATTCACCGAGCAGCAGGCCGTTTTCAAATGTTTTACAGCTTTTTTGGTTTTTTTTTTTTTTTTCTTTTTGGTAGTAGGAAGCGTCCTTCGAGTGAACATAAGATCATTTGATGTTACAATAAACCATTCTGCTGGCTCAATTCAAAGATGAGGCACCGAGGTGTTGTAAAAATCTTTGAGTCAACGAAAGACAGCTGGTTGAATCATTTCCCAGATTTTCATATGACTCATAAATTTGTTACATAGTGAGGAAATTCCCTGAAAGCTTCTTGGCAGGCACTACCAGTCTGACCAGTAGCTAAGAAACACATAACCTTCCAGTTATAGGGGGGGGGAGCAGCATGGCGAGGAAACAAAGAAGACTCTGCCTTCAGGTTTGAGCATGGGGTCAGCTGAAAATGTATTCCTGCCACCAAAGTCAGAATCCTTCTGCACAAGAGGCCAGGAGATTTAAGGGACAGTTTCTCGGTTGTAATGCATATGTCCAGAAGAGTCTGCCTCCACCCCCTCTCTCCTTCCACCTGTACACATGTGCACGGAAACACGCACAGCCAGACTCCACGGGGGTGACCTGGTGGTGTAGATACCTGCATATCAGTCGAATGCGTGAATTTAAACCTTGTCCCCGTTAACCAAGAGCATGACATCCGGTTTCATTTCTTGACAGGCAGCCTAAATCCTCTCGCATTCAGGCATCTAACTAATGGCAAAATCATAGATGTTTCTGTCATGGAGACCCGCATTTCTTTGGGTAGCTGACGGTGAGCACCTTTGAGAGCCTCTAAAGAACAAAGCCTGTCTACCTTGGGTAGGTCAGTCGGGCACTTGTGTTTGGGTGTCCCTGCAAGACCTTCAAATGCTTTTTCTCTCACCACTGACTGTGCATGGAGAGGAATGTCTGCCTTCACGGGGACCAGTTACTTAGACACGTCTAGTCTTGGAACAGATTGGAGCATCAGTGATGTGGACCTCAGCTCCCTAATGTAGTCTGCCCCAAGTTAAGCAGTGTGAATAAGCCCCAGTGTCCATCTGCATTAATGCAAGCACTGGGACAAGGTCTTTCCTGGTATCTCAGAGACTTTTTGAGCCTAGAGGTGTTTCCATTACCCCAGAAAAATGCAGTGTTACCCACAAACCTCACTCAACTTCAGATGTCGCAGTTGTAGATATCTGCATCTGAATTACTCAATTATCTCTTCCTCATGGCCAAAGGAAGGGAAGGGCAGGTTTCTCTCATCCCATGTCAAGCGATATGAAGCTCCACATGATCCCTGGTATCATATAGATAAGTTCATGAAAATTTTTTTCATGTCCCTGTGATATATAAAGAATAAAACAAGAGACATATTGTTGAAAGCAGTGATGGAACATCATTAGTACCTCTATAGTGAGACCCTATGATGCAGCTTTTGGTTGTTCTGTTGGGTCTCTAAACTCTGCACCTTGTTATATTTTGAGGAAACACCAAGGCATCTGCAGGGCTTGGTGAGCCAAACTCTTGTACAGCTTGGGCGTAAGCGCACTTCTGTGCTGGGCATGTGCGTGTCAGGTTGTAGAAGAGAAGCCGTGCTGCTTTGGTGTGTCGGCGGACTGGTCATCTCAGGGTGGTTCCCTGTCACTGGGACCACCGGAGGAATACATAAACCAGCTGCAGCAATTGACCGCAGAGCATTGGGTTGGGTGATAGTGAGACAGTGTCCGGGTTGGAGAGCGTGAAGATGATGAAGGCCACCTTGCAGAGACCTGGGGACCACCAGAGAGGCATGGGCTCCAGTTTGAGAACCATGGAGCGGAGATAATTTTAACTAGTGCTTCAGAAGCGGTGTGACCTGGCAATTTGCCCCATGGAGTTTGCACACATTTAATTAATTCATTAGGTAATTCAACAGCCGCGGACGATCATGTATAGAACTCCCACTAATGTCCCGGTGGGTGAGCACACGCGGTCACACGCACGTTTAATGTAACGCCGCTCCCCGCTCCCCAAATCCTGCTGTGCTTAAAAAGGCCGAAGGAAACACAAATGACATTTTGTTTCTTCTCCGTGAAAAACACTTGCAAACTCTGACCGGCAAGAATGGATTGCGTTTCAGGGACTTGTTTATTCATCCAAAGCTCAAAAGATTTAAGAGTTTAAATAAAATGCCTGAATGAGGCTCCGTGTATGTGAGCCTCTGAAACGCTCTTTTTAAGAGACAGACGTCTGACGCCTTGGAGGAGCTCCTCAGTGGCAGAGGGGGCTTTAGCGGCTTCGGTCGTGCGCAACTAAAGCTGATCAGGGCTTCGGACTGGTTGACGACGTAGAAAATCATGCCCGATGCAGCCCTCCAAAGTGCTTCTCCATCTCACACGTTGGTCACAGCTTTAGCTCCAAATTGCAGCCTGAAATATACAGGTTTAGGAGTAAAAACGTTCCTAGGAATTCACGAACTTTACCAAACCGTTATTCTGACTGCTTTCCAGATTGACTCTTTTTTTTTTTCTTCTCTCTCTCTCTCTTTCGGTTGCTTTAATTTAGTAGAGGAAGTGAAGGCAAATAGTTTAATCATAACCATCCCTAGGGGCAATTTAGAATCATTTTCTCATTAGTGCATATAATATGCAGTATAAGTAATGTTCAATCAGATGGTTGCTACAAAGGCCTGTGCAGACACCGAAATGAAATGCACTCCCATGCTATGAATAGCTGAATGAGAATAATCTTGTCTTTTTGTATCTTGCGTCTTTGTTGGTGGGTGAATAGGATTTTTCCCTCTTTCTTCTTTTTTTTTTTGGGGGGGGGGAACAAAACTTTCTTCTAAATACTAAAATCAAGTTATAAAAGTGGAGGGATTCCAAGACTATTAAGGCTCCAGGGAATTCAATCACAGACAGCCAAAGGCAGGAAGCATTTGAAGAGGGAGAAGGAAATAAAAACATGAGGGAGCAGGAAATACATGCTCCATAAAGATGACTTAACCGGGAGACGTGTCACACGTCAAGAAGGGTCCAACAGGAGTACGTGAGGGTATTTTGGGGGAGACAGTAGCTTCAAAGGCTTTTCCTCCCCCAAAAGCTCCTCAACATATGATGCCTTTAACTCCTCCCCAGATTCACCATGCCACCTTAGAATCACAGAATCATTTAGGTTGGAAAAGACCTTTAAGTTCATTGAGTCCAACAATGAACCTAACATTGCCAAGTCCACCACTAAACCGTGTCCCTCAGCACCACATCTACATGTCTTTTAAATACCTCCAGGGTTCCGAATATCCTATCCAAACCTTCCCTGGTGCAACTTGAGGCCATTTGTGTGAGTCAGGCTTTAAGCTGGATGACAGAAACGATCCCGGTTAAAAAAGAAACCATGAAGGTCCAAGATAGCAGGGCAGGAACTTCTTGCACCATCTCTCCTGCCAAAGCTGGCGCAGGATGGGGTTACACACCAGGGTGTAGGTGGGTAGATAAGCAACAGTAAAATGTCTCGTACATGGATGGCCAGGCAGCTTGATGATTGCCCTGTTGCTCCTATCATCTGGGGTGGGCTGCTCAGTGACAGGTAGGCCATGTAATTGCGATCTCATAGATCGTACTGGCCATGATGGGAAGTCCAAAGTGCGCTGCCTGTGATTTCAGCACATCTGGGAGCTGCGGAAGGTAAATGCTTTCCTCTTCCTAGAGGAAGAAGTTAGTAGGACCCCTAGTTGTCTGCCTCTTTCTGCATTTCCCAGTATGCTTATGGAGTGCTCAGGGTGGTACCTGCTGGATTTGATGGACCTTATCTGGGAGAAGGGCAAACTCTGGGATTTCCTACTTTCCAGCTGGCCTCAGGGTGGTGACTGGGATTGGATGTTGTCTCTTGGATATTGAAGTCTCTACATAAAAATGTAGTGGCTTCACTGGCCTGTTTTTTATAGGTTGGAAGAGACGCGAGTGCTGCTCCCAGTATCCACAGAGATCAAAGGTATGAAATAGGACTCCATAGCAAGGGGGTTTGCAGATCGTTTTTCAGGATCATTCAATGAGGGTTTGAACCTCCCAAGTTTCACTTAATTCTTCATAACTAAATAAAACCAAAAATTCAAAGTGAAACTCAACCCAGAAATCCACGTTCAGCTTGGTTTTGGATGGAAACCAAAGGAAATCATTTAATCCCAACATGGTTTCCACCAGAAGCTCTGTATTGGTCTGGGTTTGGTTGAAACTCAGCTTTTGCTTCCCTTTGCTGAACAGTTCGTGTAAACTATGGGATAAGAAGAAACAAATTCAGGAAATACTTGTGTATTTTCCTTTAACGGTTTAAAAACATCTTCTGAATTCTATCAAACACATCAGTTCCATGAAACTCCAGGAAATACAACAGTCCAAATTCTCTGTAAATTGGAAATAAGAGAAATTTGTTACTGTTTATCTTCAACACAAATACAGATATCCCCACACTGGAAGAACTAGGAATATGTAGCCTGCAAACTTTTCCCGTAAGTGAAGAAAAAAGGCAACTCCAAAACATATTCTTTGTTTTGATAAACAAAAATGAAAGGTCCAGACAATGCTGTAAATTAGTTTTTCCTCTCACATTTATGAAGTCTGAAGGAAGCAAACACATGACGCTTACTGCTACAACAGACTTGGAGGATGTTTTCTGAGGTCTTAAAAATTATGGTGTTATACTAATTTCCAGCAGCAGACTTTGAGCGATTAAGGACAAGTCTAATTATTGTCTTATCTTACGGGTCACTGCAAAGAAAACTCTATTAAAGGTGACAGGGTAGTTCAGATAGTAACTAGTGGGTATCAAAAATGGATGTTTCTTATTTTAGGATGTGCTTGTGTAAGTCCCAGGAGAGACTGTCATACAACAGCAAGTTTACTAGACAGGCTTGTCTAACTCATATCCTCCAGACCATGAGAACATGCTGCTTCATAGGAAGGGACAAGAAACCATAATTTATGCTTACGGGATGAGCAGTCCTAAACAGGAGTATTTTGTTAAGCCGACAATTAGGGGCTGCCTGAACTCAGAAGATGAAGTACTTGCTCCTTTGAGCTCATGGATGAGTTAGTACCAGTAGATCTGGATGACCACTGTAAATTGGTATTCCCCTTCAGGCATGCTGGGTGGCAAAAATATTTGTTTCCAGCATTTTGGGTATGATTGTTACCCCATAGGGAGCGCTGGGCATCTGCAAGCTGTGTGCAAGGCAAACTCCCACCCCGGAGATATGTCGTGGAAATCCCTCTCACTGACTTCTTGGTCGTTTCTCCTCAAATTCCTCATTAATATATTCTCCACTAATAAATCTTTTCATTGCTCAACCAGCTCTGTAGAAAACAAAAGTACTGTTGGGGGAGTGTTTGATTGCAACATTATTTTCTGTAGAAATAATTATTAGCCAATAAAGTTGGAAGGAGCTTGGCAGAGTTAAATCTTCCACTGGGATTGGGTGGTTTCTCATTGGATCCTCTTGAAAAGACTCAAATTAATTTTGCCTTTGCCATGATTTGATTAGCTCTTGTTTCACATGTGGTTGAGCTTCAAAACAGAGATTTATATCTGTGCAGCTAATCTGTGTAATAGCACTTGTTTCTCCTTTTGACTTTATTTAATTCATTAAGTACAGTACACAGGCACATTTTAAAGACACGTAAAGAAGCAAACATGAAGAAAAGATTTAAAATACTGATTCATACACATGACGTTGTTGTGCTTCTCTCCTTACTTTGACTGTATGCAAGAACATAATGCATTTTGGCCAGGTCATTGTCAAAACAGACAGAGATTAATTACCCCGGCCATTTGTTCTGTTACAAAAAAGATAAAAATAACTCATGAGTCATGACAACAGCGAATATTGTGGAGCCAAATCCTACATCCTGTTTGCCATTTTCTAGCCTCAGCGTAGAAGAAAAGATGTGATTTTGAGAAATGATCTGATGCTATCTTTAGTACCTCTGCAGTGTTTACACAGCTAGGGAAGTCGGTGTCTGGCATTGCCTTTAACGACATGCAGACGTGGTTCAGGAGGAGGGTGTCCTGCTGCAGGCTGTGGAAATAGAGTGTTGCTGGATGGGACTGGGAAGGGTTTGTGTACCTCAGTAGATACGGTCGCAGGGCAGCAACATAACCTTAAAACACATCAGGACTCAGAAATTAGGAGAAAACCCATAGTTTTGGTCAAGCAGAGTTCTTCAACATGTGCTTGGCACTTACTAGCATGTTGTCATTAGGCCTTGACCACGTGCTTAGGCGCTATGTGGAGAGGACCTCCAGTCTTAGAGTGAGCTTAGGAGGGTTGGGCTTCCTCCCACCATGTGGGACGTCCTCCCATGTAGGGGACATGAATAAGAGTATTCTTACACATTTGCTGGTATCACCTTAGTGTTTCTGATGTTTCCCGCCCTTCTGTTATTACTAGCATGTACAAGCAGATGAACTTCACCTCTGAAGCATTTTGATGGCTATAGATGAACATCTTTGCATGGGCAAGAGGTCACTGTAGTATCCCAGGGAGTGTTGTCACCATCTTTCGTGCAGTCTTAGAGCTTCAAATCCAGCAGTGATGCTGCCCACCAAAATACCACAGAAATACCAGCTAATGGGTCTGCATCCCCCTGCCACAGGCTCCACACACTGATACAGGAGGGAGGACACAACGGTGATCCTGCAGCTTAGCCCCAAGGAGCTCCTTAGCAAATGGTGGGCTCACCAAGAACCAACACTGGTAGCACAAGTGAGCCTCATCTCCCCTCCTGACTCCTGCAGGAGAGATGGAACTTGCTTAATCAGCTCCAAATCTTGGGAGTATTTTACGACCGAAGATCTGAATGCAGGGTGGGGGAAATCAATCAGCTCTCAGGTAAAGTGGGCGCTAAGCAAATAAGCTGATAACATTGGCAGAAAAAAGGAAAATTTTAAAACGTGAGCCAGACATGCTTGAAACCATCTAAAACCTTAAACCATGTTATAAAAGTCATTCACAGTGTTTTGCTTCAACATTTGTAGCTGTTTTGCCATGGTGAAAGACCATCTTTTAAGAGAGGTGAGTCTATCATGAATTAATCATGAATTAACTGTGCTATCCCACCTGATAGCACTAGACTGTGGCTGTGCCAGCATCTACCGCGATGGTCAAGGACCATTTGTGGCTGTTCTCTCACGAGGGAGGCACGAGCCAGCCCAGGGAGGACGTGTTTGGGTCTGTACGTGCTGGAAGTGATGGCAGTGGGATGTGTAACGTGGCTCTGCCACAGAAAAGGCTCCCATCACCTTGTCACTTTTTGGGGTGAGGGAGCAGCTCTTCCTTGCCTACTTTCCATTAAGCAGTTACAGACGCAGCACAGGGCCATGTGTCACCAGCGCACTAGACCTGGGGGTCCATATTGAGCCACTAGTAGGATGCTCCCTTTGCACCATTGATTCCCAGGCTTTCTTCAGGTGTTAGTGGGGGCCAGTGCCAATTTTTAACACAGTCATCATTCTGGGAGTATGAATTTAATAAGGGCACAGCCATGCCTCACCTTAGGGACAGGGATAGGCATCATTTAGTGGCCATGCACTGGAAGGAGGGCCCTGTAACCTCAGTGGGGCAGACAGCAAGCAGTGAGCAGCTCTGGACTCTACATCCAGGTCCAAGGACTGCTCAGATCTTTTTCATTTAACAGTGGCTGGATATAATAAACAAAGACAAGCCCAACCAGAGTCTCCTAAGCCCTTCCTTGCGGTGCCACCGTCTGTCTGGTCTGGGGAGGTGGGAAGAGGAGCTCGGTGCCTTGTTGCTAGATCGCAAAATTGGGCAGCTCCTGGTCCAGGTGTTGCTCCCCGGCAGAGAGCTACGGGAATGAGACTCTTCCAACTGGGGCTGTCCCTCCTTTTGGTTTTTATCGAGCCAAGTGCTCTGCTGAGGAGCTTGAGCCAGAGATGGCCAAAGACCAAATACATCACCTCAGTCCCTTCGTCTCTGGGAGTGTGGTGATGCCAGACAGAAGGCATTCGAGGTCAGCCCTGCACGTGTGACAGGAGCAGAAAAGCATCAGGACGCACTATTTTTTATTTTTTTTTTTTAATTTCGCTGGCACACGTCTTGTGTGTCAGGTCATTCCTTCACACATATGCATGTGTGCACTTCATTACAACTCCTTGTCTCCCTCCCTTCCTCTGCTTTGCCCCGCTTCCCTGCAGTATCCTCCTTCCACCCTGGGGCTTGGAAGCTGTGCTCAGCCTCTGCAAGAAAACTGCTTCCAGCTGTGGGCTGTGAGAGGCTCTCAGCCGCTGTGCAGCTGTTCTCGGGCTTCTGCTCCCTAAACCAACGGGATGGGTGGGGAAAGGCTGAGACTTACTGCTGGCTGTCTTCAGAAGCAGTTACCCGAGCCTGGGTTTGGAAGTTGCCTTTGGACACTGACAGCAATAAGCACAGGACCCTTCTGACAAGCTAAATCGATGTGCAGGGCTGCAAGAGCTAAAGATTTCAGGAAGGTGGGTCGTAGCAATCTGGTGTCATCCACGTCGTTAATGCAAGAAGGATCTAACGGCTGCTTGGGGAATCTCTGCTTCTTGCAGCAAGTTTGGTAAAAAGGGATCTTGTATGTGCTGTGCCCATGCAGCCGGCAGCTCTGTTTCTGGCACGTGCTTTCTCCCCGTTTGGTCACCTTCTCAGCCTGCTCCTGACTCGGTCTGGCTGGATGTCAAATACCATCAAACTCCGAAGGAAGCTGTTCAAACCTCCTTAAAGCACTCTCCCTGGCTTTGGTCATACCGCCTTGGATACTCAGGCCACTGCACATCAAATTTCTCTGTCTGAAAGGTTAAAACTCCTGTGAACCATTTCAGCCAGTTTCCTAAGGCAACTTCCCCTTGGTGCCAAGGGCTCTTCTCAGCAACGTCCAGACAGGTTGCATGTCTGCTTCTCCTTGAAACCAATGAGACAAGAGGTGCTGGATTCATGTTCCTGAAGACACCAGAAACAGCTCAAGTACATTGGGTGAGATCAACAGGAAGACCTAAGTGCTTGCAAGTGGGACTTGCAGAGAATTTAGCTAATTTGGCCCAAAAAGCTCTCTGCAGTCCTTAGGCTCCCTCATTTCTTTTCCATAAATATGTCCAGAACTGGCCTAGGCTGGAAGCTTCTTTCTAGTCTAAAAACGGCTGCAATTTGCACAAGCCAAAGTGTCCCCAGAAAGGGCTAGGTACAGGATAACCCAGCCCCCACTTTGGAGTTCAGCACAGCCTAAGTGGCCATGACTACATTCATTTTTACGCTTCAAGACTTTTGGAGGTACCACTCAGTATCTCTGCATCCAAAGGCAAAGAAGTCCTTTAGAAAAATCTGTCCCTTATAACACCAAAGGGTTGGTAACCTGCTGTCCTGCTGAAGAGAACTTCCCAGTTGGTAGGTAGGTGCCTTCTAACCAGCTGGCATCTCTTGACCTCTCCTGGCCAAGTCTCCATCATTATTTGTGGTTATCCTTTTCATGGTATTTCTAAGACACACGTCTGCCTGCCTCAAGCTTTTGCTGTGAACCCTTGTTCTTCTGGCTGATTCGGCAGTTTCTTCAATTACCGTCACAACCGCCCCTTGCGTGGCCGCATCGGCTTGGCTGTGCTCCTGCGATCACTCATTACTGCTGGAACAAGGGAAGGCAGACAGACGTTTGTGCATTCTCTGGTGATGCACAATCTGCGTCCTGTGGTCACTGGGTAACTGTAAAATTAAAACAGATCCTTGCTGTTAACCGAAAGGCATTTGCAACAAAAGGAAGTGAAATACAGTGCTGGAGGGGTTGTTTTGCTGTTAACAATACATTCTGGGACCTGCTAGAAAATTGGGTTCACTACTCTATCCTCACCCCCACGATTAAGTTTACCCCTAGTTTACTATGATTTAGAATTAGGTGGGATATTTCATCTTGATAGTAGGCTCAAGGACCCTTTTTTTTTTGCCTAGACTTTGGTAGCACTGCCATTATTAAGAATGACAGACTAAAATCCACAGGATGCGTTGTAGCAAACATGAAATACATAACACGTAATTCCTGAGCCTCCTCTTTCCTTTCTCTACAATCCTTTTGTGCCATAGAAGATGCTTAGCTACTCCAGCTTTCTTACCCAGAGACCAGGCAGGAGACCAGAGCCAAAACATGCTGCTTTCACTGGAATTTCTGGGCGACATAGTGATGCTGGATGGTCCATCTCTGGGATTGGCAAAAGTGAGAGGGATCTTGGTCACCAAAGGTCTGGACCTTCAAACTCCTAATGGTGCTGAAGGTTTGGCATCTCCTGCAGAAAGGCGCTTTCACATACAGAAATGACACAATTGCGTGACTAAACATCCACTAGCGCAGGGACAGAAATGGCCAGAGCCCTCTAAAGCAGTGACAGCCTATTTGATACATGGGGTGGAAACAGCCCATGGGGGTGAGGGAGAGAAGATCCGAGAGATGCAGGGCTGGGGCTTTCCTGGCCTGGAGAAAAGCAGGGTTTCTGCTCTGCCTCAAGTCATGTCTTCAAGATTTGAGGCTTTGAGCAACCAAGTCTAATGGGAGGTGTCCTTGCCCATGGCAGGGGGGTTGGAACTAGATGATCTTTAAGGTTCCTTCCAACCTAAACCATTCTATGATTCTATGATTTTCGCTCTGGCTCCCTAAGGGAGTGCTTCAGCGCTGACACAGCCAGGGATGGTGAGGCTTTCCTTCTGGGTCCCTTCTCCATTAACTGCTATGCAGGTTGGTGTCCTTGCAGGACTCAGCTTGGCCAAGGCTGCAAGCAATGCACATGTGAGTCCTGTTAGGATGCTGGTCAGAGGTGCACGTGGCCAAAGGAAAAACCATGGAGCCATTACGTGGTAATGAGGCAGGTTTCTGTAACACCACAGAAAGCCCAAGGCTACATTTAGACATGTGAAGATGCACCACAAAGCATAACCTTTGGGATTTAGCCCACAGCGCTGAGACCTGCCAAACCCACCTCTCCCATTTCCCAAGCCACCAGGCGATGGTGTAGTCAGGGTATTGAAGCCATGTTCAGCTCATCAACGCTGATGAAAAATAAGCAGATTGAGCAGACGGGATCCATCAGTGTCTGAGAGCTGGGGGACTAGTCCTTCCACCAAAGGACTTACTGCTTCTAGGATTAGTCTCTTTCCTCTAAGCTTAAAGCAAAAAGACCAATTGCCTTTTCAACTAACGCATCAGAAAATAAAGGAATGAAAATCTTTGAGGTCACTGTTGTAGCCAGGATGAGTTAAGGACATAGAAGCAGCATGGTTTGAAGGGAGAATATCTTTGAATAAACCAGCTGGAAAAGGGAGGTGAGATTCCAGTTTCAGAGTTCAGGACTTCATGAATATCTGTGTTCTCCACCTACATAGTCTAATGAAAGACCCTACCTCTTCCCAAACCTTTGAAAGTGCTTTGGTAGGAGTACAGACCAAGGAGGGGCAAACCTGTTCTGTGCTAGACATTGATTTGGTTGAGTTCAAATTAAGAATGAAAAAGGGGGGACGACCCAATCTATGGAATAATTTAACTTCTATTTATAGTTATTTTATGGTCAGCCATGCAGATTAATTAATGTGCCAGTAAGCTCACTCTTTTTTTAAGATCCAGCTACAGTGATGGTCCTGCCCACGCTCTAATTCATGAACATTAGTAGATAAGAGAGAGACAGCTTTGAAATCAATGCTTTACACAAGGGCCAGATATTATAAAGATCAGTGCAGTAATTATTTAGAAAAATAATCATACAGTTGAATTACTTCAGGGGTGCCTTTTTGTCTGAGGTTCAACCAGTGGATTCAGTCCTTTTAATCAGAATTAGTTCTGGAATAGATTTTGCTGGCCATGGAGCTAAAAACGTAATCCTGGCTGGCTTGTTCAGCTTTATTAAGCATCTACGACTATTTTTCAAAAGAGGATCTCTTTCTTCTCCTGACAGAAAGGCTCATCAAATACAGACAGGAGAGAAGAGGAAAGGAAATCTCAGCTTCATTGAAGTTGAAGCCAAATCTCCCATTGGTTTCACTGAGGCTACCATCTCACCTAAGCTGCACAGCATACTTTAAAATGCTACTGGCATGATAATTACACAAAATAGACCCCACATTTCTTTTTGGGAGAGGGGAGGGAGTGGGAGGAGAAGCGGGGAACCTAACACACACGTTTGTCTGATTCTATGAGGCATTTACCTGTAGCATGTACTTGGCAAAAGATCTGATATATGAACTGAATAAATAATAAAATAGTCTGTGTTTCCTCGCGTCACAATTCATAAATGCTTTCAATGTACATAAATGATCTTAAAAGAGGTACTTGCATTTCCTTTGAGGAATCTTTAAGGAATCCAAATACATCAGAACCACGGTTGTAACTTGGAAACCTGAAAGTGATCTAATGAGGCAGACCCTGTCTAATCTGATCTGTGAAAAACCTTTGACTTTGACTTGAAAGCGAGATTTTTCTAACCCTGACACTAAGGCATCTCTTAATAAATCATAAAGAAAACCCAGAAAACACCCCCCAACAACTGGCAAACAATCAAACCCACTATGAGTAACCATAACCGGCAGCAGGAATGATGCTGTAAAACTTTGCTTGTACCCACTTCTTTACCTTTTCACCTACTGCGGGGATCACAGTGACGCCTGAGGCAGCAGGAATTGGTTAAGCCACCTCATTTAAATACATCAATAGACTAACGAGCCATAGTCTAGCTGGAGGGAAGAGGAGAGACTTACCTAACGGCAGTGCCTGCATGCAACCGAAAAGTGCAGCTCCTCTTTTTACCCACTGCTACTCCTCTTCGCTTCAAAGTCATTAAGGTCCTGATTCAACGAAGCGCTTAGAGACTATGTTGAATTTTTAAAGCGATGGGACAACCGTACGTGCTTCAGTGGGGACAAAGGGACGGATTGGCTTACTTATACGTTAAGCATGTCCTTTTCTGAATCAGGGTCTGATCTCTCTCCCGTGTGAGTTAACGTGAGTACAAGTCTTCAAGACCAGCAGAACCAGGTATTCTGTTGTTCATAAGCAAAGGTACAAGCTGGAGTCCTAGAAAGGCAGAAAGTACAAGTCTGGAATCAGTTATAAGGACACTTTGCTTTTTGATGAGTATCTGGCTGTTTTTCAACACGCGTTTCACTCAACTAAGAAAATGGGGAAAACGCTATTTGATACTTCACTTTTAAATCCTGCTTGGAAGACAGGTGTTGCTTTGAAGCCACAGCATGGAAGACAACTGCAAGCTGGATTCCTGAGATGAATGTGAGGCAGATTAAGTCCAGACCACAGTCATGTCATCTTCTCCAGCAACATCACTGTCCTGGGATATCGAAGGCAAGCCAAAGTTCACACACCAGTTTAAGACACTGCTAGCTAGTTTGCAGCCAAAACAAAAAGTTCAGACATGGGTTTTGATGCGATTTATTTAGAAATCTGTGTTCAGGCTGTGTTTGCAAAAAGCAATGAATCTCCAGCATTTATCATCAGGGGCTCAGATCCAGTTGAGCCGGCTAGAGTGCCTAATTGTGGGTAGTTGCTTCATGTTAGCTACTTGCCTTGGAGCACTGCAGACCATGTTTCACAGTCACTTTAAGCAGACAATGAAGTGGGACAGCCTCTGACAGAGGCAATTCTGCCCCATTTCCACCTTCGCTTGCACTTCCTACCTCAGAAGTTGGCCCAACTCATGTCTGTACAGGGGATTAGACAACCAAGCTGGATTAACACATTTTGAACCAAATGGACAAGAGGTAACGGGCACAAACTTGAACGTAGGAAGTTCCATCTAAACATGAGGAGGAACTTCTTCACTTTGAGGGTGGCAGAGCACTGGAAGAGGCTGCCCAGAGAGGTGGTGGAGTCTCCGACTCTGGAGACATTCCAAACCTGCCTGGATGCCATCCTGTGCAACCTGCTGTAGGTGACCCTCCTCTGGCCGGGGGGTTGGACTAGATGATCTCCAGAGGTCCCTTCCAACCCCAGTGATTCTGTGGCTGCCCCAGTGCTTTCATGAGCAAACAAGGGTGCGAAAGCAGAACAAGCAGCAATGGGCAAAGACAAGATGCTTCTTCTGTTGGCACTCTAAGTCTCTGCTTAAGGAAGCCAGAGAACTACAATGTATCTACAGTGCAAGAAAGAGATGCACAGGCAGTGGAAGCAGGGACAGGCATCCTGGGAAGAGTTTAGGGATGCTGTCTGCTTGTGTAGGCATGGGGTCAGGAAGGCCAAGGCATGGCTGGAGCTAAACTTGGCAAGCGGTGCAAAGAATCATAAGAAGGGCTTCTACAGGTATGTCAGCCAGAGAAGGAAGGTCAAAGAAGGCATGATCCCCCCCAAACAAACAAGGCTCACAAACTGCTATCAACAGGTGAGGAGAGGGCTGAGGCACTCAACAAGCTTTTTGCCTCAGTCTTCATTGGCAACCCCTCTCCCCACACCTCTCGAGTGGATGGACAGCAAGGCAGGGACTGGGGGAGCAAAGTCCCTCCCACTGTAAGAGAAGATCAGGTTCATGACCGCCTGAGGAACCTGAACGTACAGAAATCTATGGGACCTGAGGAGATGCATCCCAGAGTCCTGAGGCAACTGGCTGATGTAGTTGCCAAGCCACTCTCCATGATATTTGAAAAGTCATGGCAGTCAGGTGAAGTCCCTGGGGACTGGAAAAAGGGAAACGTTGAACCCATTTTTAAAAAGGGTTCTGCCAACCTGCCAGCTTCACCTCTGTGCCTGGGAAAATCATGGAACAGATCCTCCTTGAAGCTATGCTAAGGCACATGGAGGACAGGGAGGTGATTCAAGACAGCCAGCATGGCTTCACCAAGGGCAAGTCCTGCCTGACCAACCTAGTGGCTTTCTATGGTGGAGCAACTACATCAGTGGACAAGGGCAGAGCTAAGGACGTTGTCTATCTGGACTTCTGTAAGGCCTTTGACATTGTGCCCCACAACGTCCTGCTCTCTAAATTGAACAGATGGGTGGACTGTTTGGTGGATGAGGAATTGATTGGATGGTTGCATCCAGAGGGTAGCGGTCAATGGCTCAACATCCAGATGGAGATCGGTGACAAGCGGTGTCCCTCAGGGGTCTGCGTTGGAACCAGTACTGCTTGATATCTTCATCGATGACATAGACAGTGGAATCTAGCGCACCCTCAGCAAGTTTGTGGATGACACCAAGCTGAGTGGTGCAGTTGACATGCCTGAGGGATGGGATGCCATCCAGAGGGACCTAGAGAGGCTGGAGAAGTGGGCCCATGTGAACCTCTTGAGGTTCAACAAGGCCAAGTGCAGGGTCCTGCACCTGGGTTAGGGCAACCCCGAGTATCAATACAGGCTGGGGGATGAAGGGATTGAGAGCAGCCCTGCTGAGAAGGACTTGGGGGTACTGGTGGATGAAAAGCTGGACATGAGCCGGCAATGTATGCTCGCAGCCCAGAAAGCCAACCATATGCTGGGCTGCATCTAAAGAAGCATGGCCAGCAGGTCAAGGGAGGTGATTCTGCCCCTCTACTCTGCTCCTGGAGTACTGTGTCCAGCTCTGGAGCCCTCAGCACAAGAAAGACACAGACCTGTTGGAGCAGGTCCAGAGGAGGCCAACAAAGATGATCAGAGGGCTGGAGCAGCTCAGCTATGAGGACAGGCTGAGAGAGTTGGAGTTGTTCAGCCTGGAGAAGAGAAGGCTCCGGGCAGACCTTATTGCAGCCTTCCAGTACCTAGAGGGCCTACAGGAAACATGGGGACAAACATTTAAGCAGGGCCTGTTGCAACAGGACAAGGGGTAATGGCTTTAAACCAAAAGAGGGAAGATTTAGACTAGATACAGGGAAGACATTTTTTATGCTGAGGGTGGTAAAACACTGGCCCAGGTTGCCCAGAGAGGTGGTAGATGCCCCATCCCTGGAAACATTCCAGGTCAGGTTGGATGGGGCTCTGAGCAACCTGATCTAGTTGAAGTTGCAGTTCATTGCGGGGGAGGTTGGACTAGGTGGCCTTTAAAGGTCCCTTCCAACCCAAGCCATTCTAAGATTCTATGATCTCGGCCATTGCTGGCTGGAGTGACTAATTATGATGTTAAAACAGTGCTTATTTCTCTGGAGATTTGCCATATTTTGAAGAGCTGGCTCCAGCTCTGTTGGATTTCTCACAGGGAACCTCCTGTGCTTTAGAAAAGTCTCCTACTTAACTCTAGCTCATGCTTGATTTTTGTTATCTGCCGGGTATGAATGAGACACTCAGCTGTTATAATTTAACGGTGCTGTCCTATTAGTTTTCCCAGGTATCTGAATCCAACTCAGTTGAAGTAAATGACAGTCTTATCAACTCCATGGACTTTGAAGCAGGCTCCAGCTACGGGATTGATCCAATATGTAAATGCCAAGTCCAATTCCAGAAAGGGAGGAAAGTCATCAGCTGAAATTCTTTAAAGACTTGCAGATACATCTTGGCATGCTAAATGGAAATGAAGGAGTTTCTCAGGGAGAATGTTAAATAATTCTCAAAATAACTGTTAACACACACAACTCCCACCCCACCTGTCACTCAGTCAGATAATGGTTTACCCACTGCAGTAAACTGTTAACTACTGTTTGTGGTTATACTTACTATTGTTCTTGGAAACAAAGACCAAATTAGTGGTTGGCTTCAGAAGTTCAAATTAAAAATTTGGTGTCAAGGTGTGCTTGTCACTCTCGTGTCCACCAAACATGTGTATTCAATTACAAAGCATTTTAGAAAGAGATTCAGGGAACATTTTTTGGGACATAAACTGGGCCTAAACCCAAGAAAGAGATCTAGAAAGCCCAAGCTCCATCACCACCTGCTGTTGGAAGCACTGACATCTCCCAGCACCCAAATATGGTTGAACAAATTTTCTAAGCGCTAAGCTACCACACCAGAATTCCTTGATCTAGGTACGTCCTAGACAGGCTCTGCTGCTCCATTCACATTCCTCTGGATCCAACAGACACATGCACAGAGCACACGCTGTGAAGTTTTAAGGGTGATTCCAGCAGATCTAAGGCTGGCTGCCTTAGAGCGGGCACTGAGGCTGTGAACGATACCCAGGACTAACAACCCCAGACAACATCTTTAGCATCTGCCAGTGCTAAGTTACTAGCCCACAGCATTGAAATATTTCTGGAAAAGGAGACAGAAATGGTGCCAAAGTCCCACCTCTGTCAATATCTTGTGTCTGCAGAACAAAGGGCAAAGCTCTAGTAGTAGTTACCTAGGATAAAGACAAGATGGGGAAGAGGGAGTCTCTCCAGCTTAACACCACCTTTGCACTTTCTGTCCTCTGGTTGATAGAGTCCCAATTACAGCAGGGCTCGTTTAGGGCCCTCAGCAGTGCGTGACATCAAGCCTTCTCCAGCACTCCTTCTGAGCTCAAGAAGCACCACAGGGCCTTGAATACCTTCTGAACCAAAAGGGTCTCTCCCTGGCTCACAGCAGGATTTCTTGGCAAGTAAAAAGCCAAAGCAAGTTACAAGTGAGCTTTAAATAAAGCAAGAAACTTTGTTGTTTTGTTTCATTATTAAAACAGGCAGAAACTTCAGGACAAAAACTCTGACTAGAAACAAGGAAAACAGTGAACTTGCTTAAACATTGTCTAAACAAACGGAACTGGAGAAAACTGAACAAACCTCCTGTGGGTACCTTTCAAATACAATAACCTCGTATTTGCTATGTTGCATACTACAAATGCATACCTGCCACAATTAACAATTGGTTATTATATGCATTTCAAGAAAGAAAAGTGTGTTTTGCGATAAAGGTCTCCAGGGAGACCTTATAGCAGCTTTCCAGTATCTGAAAGGGGCCTACAAGAAAGCTGGAGAGGGACTTTTTACAAGGGCGGGCAGTGATAGGACAAGGGGTCCAGCTTCAAGCTGGAAGAGGGGAGATTTAGAATAGATATTAGGAAGAAATTTTTCACTCCGAGGGTGGTGAGGCACTGGAACAGGTTGTCCAGGGAAGTCATGGATGCCCCCCATCCCTGGAGGTGTCCAAGGCCAGGTTGGATGGGGCTTTGAGCAACCAGGTCCAGTAGGAGGTGTCCCTGCCCACGGCAGGGGGGTTGGAACTCGATGATCTTTAAGGTCCCTTCCAACCTAAACCATTCTATGATTTATCAGTTTCTGAATTTGCCATTAAAAGTATTTGCTAAAGTATAATGTTTGAATACCTGTCTAGCTCTGAAGCTGTCAAAAATACAGGAAACATCAAAGAGGCTCTGCTGCAGCTCTAAAAAGAAAGGAAATAATTGTAGTTGTGGTATTGGTAAACCTACAAGGGTTTTCTGTTAATATCTCTAGCTACCACACAACCACAAGAACTGTCATGATATGTATTTATATGATTTTTCCTTTTGGGTATAACCATCCAAGCTAAAATACCCCATATGCTAAAAGATTGATGCCTAATACTTCTTTCCAGATGTGCTCTGGTTTAGTTAAATATTTAACACATTTTTAGAAGCATCTAGTCTATAATTGCATTAATACTTCAGAAGAATGATGTCCCAGTGAACAAAGGGAAAGGTATTCCAAGGCTGGCTGTGGAATCTGCTTGTGCCAGCTATCAGCAGAAATCAGACACGCTGCCTGATAAGATGGATCCCTGAAGAAGTGATGAACACAAAAATAAAAACATGGAAGTAATCCTCTAACAAGATGCCTGAATCTGGCAAATGCATGTACTAGAAGCACTGGGAATAGCTGATAAAATTTTAAACAGTAACATTTAAGTCAAGTGCAGTCTGACTGAACAGTACTCAGAGAAAGATTTTGGATGAGATTTGAAAAAGTATCTCAATGAATCAGAAAAAAATGCATTCACCCCTTTCTATAATCCCATCCTTACCCTTTAGAAGCACAGTCAAAGCAGCAAGAAAATGAAAACCTGTTGAGATGTGGTGAGAGGAGGAGTAAATAGGGAGCTTTTCTCCACCCCACTCCACGGCTGCTCCGGGCAACAAAGCATGCTGACTAACCAACTCTCAAGGAGCAACAGGAAATAGCGCCAAGGATCTCAAAAGTACTATGTGCTCAGGATGCACTCCATAAACCCCTACATGATGGAAGGTGACCTGGCAAGATGATGTGGCCACTGTCTGCAGGAGGACACCCAACAATGTTGAGGGCATGCGCCCAAGCACTCAGGCAAACTGGCACACCATGGACACATGCAATTAAGCAACCAAGACTGGCTGCATTCCCACTGCCTGTTGAGTATTTCCAGTGTCCCTGGCCTACGCTAATTCACAAACCGCAACCCGGAGGTGCTTCGAGAACGCCCGTTGATCAGAGCCAGAATGGAGCAAAGGACAATTCTAAAAACTCAACAGAACAAGCAACTGAGTTCCAGTCCTTGTAATGTGTAAGACGTAGCCTCCGCAACCACCTTCCACAAGGTTCGGGAACTGTGATGTTACCCAAGTCCTTCAGCCCACTGTATAAAAGTCAAACTGCAAGGAAAGGTTCATCAACCAGGTGGAGGGAACATGCATTACACACAGATTATTTTAAAAGCATTAGCACTGAGAAAATTTAAGGGTACGTTTTCTGCTGAAATCTATGGGAACAGTTAGGCTATGCTTGGTGCTTTCATAAAACTTAAACCTGCCGTGTTTCAGGATGGTGAAGTTATGCGTACTGCCAGTATGATCATTTGAACATCTTGATATAAATGAGAACGTTTAGTCACATGCACAGAGAAGAATCAGGAACATGGTATTACATGGGTCACGATTATCCTGCACAGGTGCTTCCTATTACAAATTACAGTCTTAGAAAATAAAAGGAACAAGCAGGGCAAGGGAAGAAAGACAATTTATCAGAAACATAAGAGAGGCCTTGGATAGGGGAGGATTCCATTTTAGTTAAAGGAAAGGCATTTTATTTCTTAATTATTTTTTAACATTCCAGGTTTATTCAAAAGACACTATTCTGCAGGCATGTATCTTACAGGTCTTAAGACTGATAAAACACTAGGAATAATGTGATAATCCTAGCAAATGAAGACATGGCTAAAATCATACCAGAGTAATTTTTTTTTTTTAATAAAATTTTGGACATTTCAATCCAATTCTTAATACTGGACAAAGCCATTCATGCCTAGAGCATCTGGAATAGTCCATTAAAGGAACAAAATTTGACACGATGCAAACAGCAGACTACACTTGATTTCTACAACTGATGGCAAAAGCTGCTGGAGAAGTATCTGTACACTTTAAAAATGTTACATCAGTGACGAATGGAATTTTGTGCTTTAATACTTTGCTTGGAAAGTCTCTTTATCCAACATGAAGTCAGCAAATCTCTGCTGGAGCTCCTTTTCTCTCTCCTGCTGTCGCTGCACATCTTCCTTCAGACACTGAAAGTAAAACAGAATTAAGCAATTGGTCAGTTCTTCCAATAGTCATGCCCATGATTATCTTTAGCAAAGGTTATATAATTTTATTTTCTTCAGAGGAAGGGGTCAGAAATGAGACAGGAGACTTCTGAAATTACATATTTTAAATAGAAATGAAAAACAGAGCAGTTGAAGTAGAGTATCAAGAACCACCGTTATCTTACTTCAAATATTAGGTATCTTACCCTGGTTTTGATAGCAATTAATACCAAATGCTTCAAAAAGAGAGATTTCAAATTGGAAACCTGCCACAAGCAGTGCATTGCATTTAACAGTTCTCCATGGATTCTTATTTCATGAGTTTGTTCCAAATCTTTTATGGGTAACCTTCCTAATTAACTCAGCATCCTGCAACAAAGCCTTCCACAGGCCGCGTTCTGCTAACTACACAAAGCATAAAGGAGAACTACTGCTTGTTCTAAACCTGCCAGCTGCTAGGTCATTTGATCTCCCTCCACTCTTGTAGCAGAAGACACCATAAATGTATTCTGAAGATTAGCCCCGAGAAAAGTGCCATTTACTAAAAACAGGTGCTATTAGTAGCTATCAAGCTATTTAATACATTTTTACTGTGAACTTTTACTAAATCAATTAATCACTTTTCAGTTTGCAAACTCATCTATCAGCATTTCTAAACAGTCTTCACAAAAACAGTATTAAGAACTGATATATTTTATCTTTTTTTATAGCAATTGGTCGAGAAGATTTGAGACTCAATGGAACCCTGTCTTCTGGAAGAAAGAAAAATTTAAAAGAAAAATTGTGCTCAGATGAGCACTTTTTTCTTCGAAAACAAGCCTGGCACTGATTCAAGCCTAGGACTGAGTCCTGGTTGAGGGTTGCCTTGTTAACTGAATAAAGCAGAGAAGAATATCCTGGAGATACTTAAACTAAGAACAGTGACTCTGAGTCACGGTTTTCAGGCATCTCAGTATACCTGTTTCTGCTAGTTCTGGGCTGCAGGTAAGGCTGCTTAAGAGAAAGAGGTATCTTCCTCCTCAAAGCCATGCCAACCAGTTAGAGGCCGTTAAGGCAGGTGCTGTTATTCAGGAGCAATGGTCCAGATGACATGTACACACATTTTTAGCCAGCAACAGGACTGCAGGCAAAGGACCTTAACTCTGAGGACGGTTCAAAACTGTAATTACAGAACTGCTCAGCTTCTGAAACTGAGAGTCATGTCGAAAGCCAGTACTCAAATGGTGTTATTGTACTGATTTATCAAAGTCCAGCCATCTGCAAGTCTGACAACAATAATATGGCTTCAGGGAGGAATACAAGCAACATGTGAAAAGAAAAGAGAATCTCCTGTAGTATATACTGGCATTTGGTCCACTGACTTTAAGGAAGCAAAAGACTTTACACAAGTTTCAGATCTACCGTATGTTCTAACAGTAATTAAAAACAAAACGAGCCAAATTAAGATAGATATGGAACTTCTGCCGATATGCATTGCAGAAAATTAATAAAATAAACCACATAAGGAAATAAAACAAAACCAAAGTTAAATAACACACTGGTAGATTAGTCCCAACTTGTAACATGTCACAGAATCTTTGACATTGAAGTGAACGGCAGAAGAGTCTGGTAATAGCAAAAGCATAACTTAAGAAGACCGTTAAACACTTGATACAAACTCAGGCTGCAAACCTCAGAGCCCATGCATTGTAAAAACATCTTTTCCACAAAGTGCCTGTATTTGACCTAAGGTCAAATTACATTTAGGAATCTCACCTCCAGTCTCCGTGGGATTGCAGCATCTTCGTGTTTCTTAAGTTCCTCAAAAGTACGTAGCTCCAGATGTGCCTGTTCGATTTGGTCCCACAAATCATTCAATTGTTTGATGAGGCCCATTGCTCGAGACTGATAACCACCAAGCAAGATCTTCAGCTTCTTCTCCATCTTGGCAGCTCTCTTTGCTTCAGTTGTCATGTGACCTCTGTTTATCTGTCAGAAGAAACCCAAGAATTGTTTTATTTACCCAGAAATCAAAAGATTTTTTTAAAAAAAGTGAAGCTATATCTGTGCAACTGTATAGAGTTGATCAAGTTCTCTGCTTTCTATTAAAAAAAAAAAAATCATACTGCACATTTTACAACAACCTACATTTCTGGATTAAAACCTTTGCAATGGAAACACATTGTTCCAGGGGTGAAGTCCACTAGCCAAAACAGGCGTGATGACACACTATGCGAGTACAGCTTTATAGACAGGAATTGTTCCAGTTGCTGAGCTAAGCAAGCAGCCAAGTCACATGATAGTCTGCTATGCCACATCCCACTTACACAGGAGATGTTCTTTGCCTTAGTAAAGGAAAACTAAATAAAGATATTATGTTCTTCCTTTTCAAAATTCTATTCTTAGTCTGCAAAAACAGCCACATCTCTCAATCCTTCTGGCTATCCCACCAGGATTCATCCAAATCATATTCCATGAAGTCGGGAACCTTAAGGCAGCTCTGAATCTGTCTCTCCATCGCAGAGAACCATAACGAAAACATTTAGACTGGTTCGCCTGGCAAACAAATGGCAAGGTTGGGGCACAGAAGCACCACAAGGACAGCAGAAGAAGTATTAAAATGGCAACTAAATCCCACCACCTATCTGCATGCACTGTCTCAGGACAGCAATATCAGGAAACAAAGGACTAAGACTAAATCCTGGTAACTCACAGAGGTGGGACAGGATGGAGACATGAACTACTGTCTGCTTCTAAAAGGTATGAGAGGTAAATAAAAAAAACCACCCCAAAACAAACAAAAAAACCCCCATGGTCACCATCCTGAGAAGAACCCAGGTGCCATGATGAGAAATCAACAGGTGGTGACCCTTCATTCCTCCTGTCATCATAAAGCATCTTAGAAAGACCACTTGGATTCAAATGTCTCAGTAGCTGAATGCGGGGCAGATTACTTGATCAAGTGTTCAAAGACACGTCGGATGGGGCTTTAAGCACCCTGATCTAGTGACAGATGTCCCTGCCCATGACAGGGGGGCTAGACTAGATAAAGGCTCTACAGAGGGATCTGGACAGGCTGGATTGATGGGCCAAGGCCAACAGTATGTGGTTCAACAAGGCCAAGTGCTGGGTCCTGCAGTTGGACACAACAACCCCATACAATGATACAGGCTTGGGGAAGAGTGGCTGGAAAGCTGTCCTGCCAAAAAGGACCTGGGAATGTTGGTCAACAGCTGGCTGAATACGAGGCAGCAGCGTGCCCAGGTGGCCAAGAGGGCTAACAGCATCCTGGCCTGTATCACAAACAGTGTGGCCAGAAGGACTAGGGAAGTGATTGTCCCCTTGTACTCGGCACTGGTGAGGCCCCACCTCGAATCCTGTGTTCAGTTTTGGGCCCCTCACTACAAGCAAGACATTGAGGTCCTGGAGCGTGTCCAGAGAAAGGCAACGAAGCTCAAAGCTGGTGAGGGGTCTGGAGCACAAGTCTTCTGAGGAGCAGCTGAGGGAACTGGGGTTGTTCAGCCTGGAGAAAAGGAGGCTGAGGGGAGACCTTATTACTCTCTAACAATTACCTGAAAGGAGGTTGTAGCGAGGTGGGGGTCGGTCTCTCCTCCCAAGCAACAAGTGATGATCTTTAAAGGTCCCTTCCAACTCAAACCTTCCCATGATTATGTGTCTTCATGCTTGTAAGCATGTGAGTATGAGATTGCAAATAAGTGAAAATGGTTTTGTCTTCAAATAAAGTAACCTCACCTATCTGTGAGATCTCCCATTCAGCTTTACTACACTGCTATAACATTGCAACATTATTCCCTCTCACACCATACCAAAAACCTGGAGCTCCCCGGTGGCCTCTCAAGTAACACTACTTTTGCACAGGGCTTTTCCCTTATGGGTCTCACAGGAAGAAGGTAAAATTATCTTTAGCTAGCAGACCAATATTGAGATAGCACAACGAATCAGCTGCCTAAGGTCAGTGGCAAAAGCCAGAAGCAAAACCCCACAATTTACAATGCAATAGCATACACAACAGATATGACAAATGGATGAGATTAAAACGTGGTATCAAAACCACAAAGCAATTGGCATGTTAGACATGAAGCTCTCCTTCCTGGATCATTCCAGTAGGGCTACCTGGTGTGCCCTGGATTTAGAACTCTTAGTTTCCCCAAAGTTGTCCAGGTCAGTACTCTAAAAGCATAATCCAGACATAATCCATAAACATACAAGTGATACAAATTACAAAATTCTGCCAATTGGGACACAATGCAAATAAACAAGCGTATTCACATTACCATGTTATATATGTTTTATATAACACTTATAAATAGCAAATGTAACAGAAGCTTTTGCGTATCTTTACACATGTATTCAGTGGGGCAAAATTAAATGAGCAGTAAAAGCATGAAATAGCCATCAGCACTTTTAAAGCCTGAGAGATGGCACCAAAGAAATCTTTAACACTGAATCACAAACCAACAAATAACACAGGACTATACCACAGAGCAAAACTGTGGAGAGGTGTAGCATTTCACATCTCTAAATACAGACATAAGGTTCTTGGTTGGGGGTTTTTTTATGCTACTTCCTTTTAAAAAAAAAAAAAGAACACCCTTTTTTCAGAAAGCATTGTATGAAAGATGCCAAACTCAATAAAAAAGGTATCAGGCTTCTCAGGTTTTTATTTTTGCCACTGTTAAAGATGTATCAGCGCAGGAGATGAACAACAATGTGTAAGGTTTCTCAAGTGTTAAAATAGAAAATCATGGAATCACGGAATTTTCAGAGTTGGAAGGGACCTCCAGAGATCATCTAGTCCAACTCTCCTGCTGACGCAGGAATGCCCAGAGCACATTACTCAGGACTGCATCCAGGTGGGTCTTGAAAATCTCCAGAGAAGGGGACTCCACAACCTCCCTGGGCAGCCTGGTCCAGTGCTCTGGCACCCTCACCGTAAAGAAGTTTTTTCTTGGGTTTGAATGGAACTTCCTCTGTTCCAGCTTGTGCCCATTGCCCCTCGTCCTGTCACTGGGAACCACTGGAAAGAGTCTGGCTCCATCCTCCTTCAACCCACCCTTTAGATACTCATAAGCAAGAATAAGGTCTCCCCTCAGCCTTCTCTTCTCCAGGCTCAAGAGTCCCAGCTCTCTCAGCCTTTCCTCATAAGGGAGGTGCTCCAATCTCCCAATCATCTTTCTTGCCCTAAAAGCCTAACTCAGAACCACAGTGGCTGAATCGCCTATCCTTGCCTCATTTCTTCAAAAATCAAAGCTTTGCTGGTGCAAGTTCTTACACACAAAGGAATTACCACTGATAACCAAAAACTAGAAGCTTTTCACTGCTTTGAACCCTACAATTACCCAAGACACCATCTTTTACCAATGAAACTAAACTCCATCAGGAAGGAACTACTTTCTGATCTGTCCTGTACGGTGGTAACTACAGTCAGCCAGATAACCCCAGCCACTAGGACTACCGCAGCCACCACAATCTTATGCACTAAGCTATTGCAAAGGGCATTTCATCAACCTTTCAACCGTCCAACTTTAATAAAGTACACTCTATCATACAGCTGCATGTTTTCGTAAAACGCCCTACACTCCTTAACAATTTATTCACTCATTTCAAACAGTTTTAGTAGGTGGTGCAGAGATAAACAAAGTATATGGTCAGGGGAGCAAACTGTTAATGGGTGAGTGAAAGAGAAATTTGATTTTCTAGGCTGTCTAGTTTGCTCCTGGGGGAAGAGATGCAGACTGCTATGCTTTTCAGATTCTGTTTGCAATGCAGACTTAAGCTATGCCCAAGGTGCTTTAAGCATACAGAAAGGCGCCTCTTTTTCAATATTTATACAAATCTAGAGAAAATTAAATAAATAGATTAGGGATTTGTGAGGATACTCTCTGATGGAAGAGTATGAAAGCTTTAAATGTCTTCACTGGTAAATAATATGCTATTACTGCAACAACAAATACAGCTGTGCGGTAAATGAACTATTTTCCAGTTACTGTTTCTTGGATGAAAAATCTGTGTTGAGAGCCACTGACATTTAGAGATCATGGAATAGATGGATGCACAGGCAAACAGAATTTTGCCTGTAACAGAGGTCTAATTTAACAAAGATCAATTGTCCCATGTTGTTTCACAGCATTACAGACAACACAGAGTCTGGAGCTTGGTGTGAAATAAAACTTCGATCAGAATATCACTTTTCTAGAACAGGTTAAAAAAGACTATTTAGAAAAGTTCCACTATTCTGTCGCCCCAAGTAAAGATCTGTCAACAACCTAACTTTCTAATAAAATGTTAAACACTGAATACCTGAGGATGTGAAACACAGTTATAAGCGCTATCTCCACCATACAGAAAAGAGACTGGATCAGGGCACTGCGGTCAGAAATCCTGAATTATCTGCATGCTCTAAGTATCTCCAGTAGACACTGTGTTGCTCTCACACTTTTACGCACTTCGGTTGGGATTCACTTTGCTTGGCTTTAGACATCAACATCTGAGCTTGTCACCAAAGGTCCTTCCATGATCAGGAGAGAAACTGGCAACTCTAGGGCATGGCTCATCTGACCCAAGGCCTCAGAACAAGGCTAAGCACGCCACTGAAGTGCTCTTCACTGACTTAAGATGGGAGCACAGATTGCTTGTTCAGACACTGTTACCTAAGGTCAGGTGGATCACTCCCACCCTAAGGGTGTATTATTTTAATGTATGAGATATAATAAAGCATTATTTTTTTTCTCCAAGAAAAACCAAAGTCAGTTCAAATCTGATGCTTATTATAGTATCAGACACTGATTATTTAAGCACTCTTGAATTTTTCAGACAATGAGAACTGGACTTAATATTTCCAAGTTGTTCTGGATATAGATTCTTACTTTTAACTACTAAAGCTCCTTAGGTTGTGTACTGCTATTCAGCCCTTGCTCTTCTACACAGTTCCTTGTCTGTCTTGGATTGTCATAGGCCTCACTGTTGTAAAAAGAAAAATAAGAGGGAGGAAAAAAAAAAAAAAAAAAAAAAAACAAAATATAA
>VFFE01007200.1:1068201-1109173 GCA_008921705.1 Burhinus oedicnemus | reverse complement strand
GTTGAAAAAAAAAAAAAAAAAGGGAGAAAAAAAAAAAAAAAAAAAAAAAGCCTCCCAAGTATCTAAACCCAGAAATAACAGCCCTTTCTTCCTTCTCTGCTTATAGAGAGAAATGTGAACACTCACCACCTTCCTCTTCCCTCCCAACTATGAGATTTTAGGACCTACTAGAAAAAGGTCAAAAGAAGGTCTCAGCTTTTGTAACAAATACTATTTATTAAAAATTGCTGACTGCTGCATTAATGCCAACAACTGCATATAATTTTAGTTCAAGCTTCGTAAAATTTTAAGGCTCAGATACCAAGCTAAAAATTCCAAGCAGTTATGAAGAGGTGTGTTTAAACAGTAGTCTACATTATTTGCTTAAAGCTAAGAAATAGATTTCAGCAAAATCTGACAACCATTTCCCCCCTGAACCTAGCAGAAAATGTAAAGACATTCGAAAGATTTCTCCACTTAGTTATTTATTTTGTACTGCTCCTTGGCCGGCTTTGGTTCCGCTGACTTCTGTACCAGCTATAGCAAAACGAGAACAGCATGTACAGACATGGGGTAAAATGATCTATGATGTTAGAGCAAGTGTGAGCGCCTCATTCCATCCCAAATCTCTTATGTAAAAGCCTTCCCTCATGCCTAGCAGAGTTGTTTGGTTTTCAATACTACACTAGAGATCCAACCAAGAGAAACCCAAACAGAGCAACAGACATAATCAGAGGTTTATAAAACATTATCTAGGAAAGGAGACTGACTGAAAAAACGGGGTATTTTTGTTTTTTCTCCATCTAACAAAAATAGAGAAAATGAAGAAAGACACAACAACATGTTTTAAATATCCCAAAGATCATTGTGAAAAATTAGTCTGTTCTTATGTCCACTCAGAAAGGAAGAGGGATTTAAATTTGGCAAGGAAATTTTAGATAGGAGGTTAGTTGTAAGGTTTAACTAAGGACAACGAAGAACAGGGAAAGACTGCTTACGAGAGCAAATATCCACTGGGAAAGATTTAAGAAAAACTGCCTCTGAGGAAGGAAGGGCTCAAGTGCCTTCAAAACTGCATTTTCACAATTTCTCATCTCACTAAGTCTACTGAGGACACCCCTCTTTAGTTCAAAGGGCTGTTTTTCCCTGTACTGACTGTTTTGTTTTCCTTCTGTTAAATGTGGAGCTTCTGGTAATCCCTAAACAGCATTAAGCTCTCTTGTCTTCTAATTGATCTTCTTAATCATGCCCAACGGATAAAAAACACGGAAGAAAAACTGCTGCATGTTCTTACCAGAGCCATAGTCAAAAGTAAACCAACTTGTTCCATGACCTTGGAGAATCAACACATCATCATAAAGCTGCTTTGCTTGTGCAGAGAAATCCTCTGCCAGCTTCAGCTATGCTGGCTGAATAGGTTACTCTTGGAACCCATACAGGACTACCCCAAACGTTACTATAACTTCCTTCCTCACCTCAGACCCACAAGTGGCCCTCCCATACTCAATTCTGCTGGCAGGAGCTGGATTAACTTTATTTAAATAGTAGGGTTTGTGAACTTGCCTCATTTTGGCTCAGTCAGCCGGAGTGTCCGGAATGAAACAATGCACAGAAAGATGACAGCCTTCTGCTCAACGCCAGGTTACACCGAACAGGTTTCACCAGCATTTCAAACCACCCCAGAGACAACAACAACTAACACTAGTACATCCTCTGGGCATGTTTAGGTGATCTGCCCTTTTGATGGTGCGCTCTACAATAGCGCATTTTTAAACAAAAATTCATTAGTTGCTCTATTTAAAAATATTTTCCTGTTTCCATGCTCTTGGACAGAATTCTCCATTTTTTTGTCTTGAAACATTGTTTCATCTGTCTACAGTTTAACCAGGCCAAACCCTCTGTAGAGCCTGTCTCTCACCTATGAGTTAGTAGAAGATAACTGTTATCTCTGCTGGAAAGTGAGGCTTGGGGTTACTAGCAAAAAAAAAAAATTGCATTTCCAGTGTAGAACAATATGGCTCAATCTATCAAAATGACATCAACACTAGCACTAGCTCAGCTAATCAACTGAAACCACTCCGTGGCTTGACACAATTTCAGCACTCTGCTGCGACACTGATGAGGCTTACTTAATGATCCTCATCAGCATCTTTTCTTAACATACGGGGGGGTATTAGTATCACAGCAGTCAAAAAGGGAGAGGATGTAACTTTCAAGAGATGACAAAGTAGGATTTAATTCTAGTTGACTGGGATCACGCAGTTTTTCGTGGAATTATTCAGTCACAGATGATCCTCAAATTAAGGCACTGCTGGTATGCAACTGCAACGTCACAACTGAAATTAGACCAAATGTTCAAAGCTTGTATGGGAATAACACGTTACCTTTCCCCAATTTAATAGGGAAACCATAAACTCCTATATTGCACTTTGTTATGTAGATCATATAGCATTACGACTTACTGATACCTGCAGAAGGCTATTCTCTCTACTCACAATCAAAACTAATAACCCAAGAGCAATCTCCATGTGAACTGTTTCAGAAATTATGACAATTTGCCTTCAACCATCATGAGTTGGTAGTACTGTCGAGTAAAGACGGTACAAGGGGTACATGAAGAGCAAGTGTTCCCACAGAAATTCACAGCATCCAACTATCTAGATCTAGAGAAATCCAGAAAGTTACTGGTTAAGCTAGCGGTCACTGCTGATCTACAGTATGACATTAAAGCCCACTTTGAATATTTTTATTTTGGAATTGCTTCCAAGACTAGCAGTATTATCAGCGTACCCATATATCACAGTAGAAACACATCTAGAAGAGCACAGTTTAAGAGGAAAAACAAATAATTTATTTTTAGTAAGCTTTTCTGAAAACTCTCTACCTCTCCCTGGGGAAAAAAAAAAATCACAGTAAGATCACAGACAGTAACAACTACCTCAGGCTAACAGCTTTGATTAACTGTAAGCAAACATGCCCTACTGCTGTGTCTGACGAGATAATACAGCAGCAAGCACAGTGTAATTACCTTCAAAAACTATCACTGCAAACCCAGAGCTCTTGGACTGGTCTCTTCCAGAGAAGAGGCTAACAAACTTGTGGAAGCTCATGCAATAAACAAGTTAGCAAACAGCCTGGCTCCCTCTCAATACATAGGAGAAGCCCCATGATGAGCTTGCAGCAGTCACTAGTACTCCATTCCAGCAGCTCCTACAACACAAGTATAAATGAAGCAAGTTACTTTCTGAGCAGCAACTCATACTGGCCCAACATTCACTGGTTCTGACACTGCTTCACACTAGGACCAGCTTTAAAGAGCAACAGGTCTGCAGACGGGGTAGCTTCCAGCAAAAGACCACATCAATTTATACTTTTCTCTGTCCAAACACAATTTTCAACAGCGACGGTGTGCAAAGGCCTTTTGCAATGAAGAGCTTTGTCAATGCTGAATTCTATTTCTAAGCACATAAATTCCCATTATGAACTACATTTCCAAATGTGAAACCTGATTTTTCACCAACCACCACAGAGGAAATCAATGGGTTTAGACATGGAGGGAAAAAACCTCCCACTAGACTAAGAGCAGCAGCCAAACAAAAAGTAACTGGTATGCAGTCTAAGCTTATTTTTAAAGAACTTTTTCATTGCTCATTTTGAACGTTTTGGCACATCCTGGACTGATGACAAGCAGGAAAAGACTTTTTACTACACAAAAAGTTACCCAGCCCCCCTCAAAATTATGACCTTAGAAGAAATGCTAGCACAAGAGTCCAATTTGAAGACAAATTTCAGACTTACGGGCAAGATCACAGAAATAAGAATATGAAGAAACCTCCGGTGTTCATCTACTTCCTTCCAAAGGTCCCAAAGTCAATCAAAAGTAAGAGAGCTGGTATAAAATCAACTAGTAGCATCTTCGGCTGAAAAGTAGTGTTTAACAGCAAAAGTACGGTTCTGTTTCCCAAAGCTTTCACCTGGCAGTCTGGGAAATGTCATTGCTTTAAGAGCTGACTAGTTACATTTGAATAAAACTAGATCTGCTTTCCTCCTTCCTGCTCATGGTAATGAAGGTTTTGGGGGGGGGGGCGGGGCAGGGGAGGCTGCTAACTGCAAATGTAATTTGTGGGGAAAACGAGGGATGTAATAAGTTAATTCACCTAAAGGACAGTAAACAATGGGGTTTTTTTTCCAGACTTCTAACACACAAAGATACAAAGCTCCAGCTCAACTCCACAAGCTCTAAATGGAAAAGACAACTACTTCCCAGGTAGTACAAGTACACTTCAAGATTTAGCAGTTTTAGATAGTGATTTTCAGTCAGAGGTCTACAAGTGCTTCGCAAACAAAACTACGGAGCCCCATAAGGCAGACATTACTCCTCTTCTAGTGACAGACAAACCAACTGAGACATTAAGACCTAGTTTTGTTTCACTGATCTGAGGTGCTCTAGGTGCCCCTGTCATAAAAAGAGAAAAAGAGGAAACTCAAGGCGGAAATTCAGCTCCTAAATGGGCCAAGCTGCTCCCAAGGGGTGCCTTGGTCTCTACCAGAAACAAAAGGAGCCTAAGGCAATTGCAGCTTTGTTTTAGTTAGGAGGCTAAAATAAGGTGTATCAAATCTGAACTCATGGGACTTGCTCAAAAACAGGCAACAAATACTCACCTGTGCTAGGAAAAAAACAGATTTCAAGATTTCTGGGTAAATCAGTTTATCTTCCCTGGCACATTTTTTCTTATTCTAGACAAAAGTTATCCTTGGAAATACAAAACCTTTTATTTATTTATTTCCTCATTATAGGTTATGGGTTACCTTCATTGTGGATCTCACAAATACTCCAAAATTAGGCAAGCAAAGACATTATGTGTTATAGCTAACTGATCTAATATCTGGCTACTGTGGAAAGGGGTCTGCTGCTTAATCTAAAAATAATTAATTTTCTGTCAAGTCAATGAAGTGATCCAGATTACCACAGAGTTACTAGCACACTGGTACAAGGTCAGAAGTAAAGCGAGGGAGCAGCTGGAGAAAAATAAGTAGCACTGACCCTTTTCGGCACAAGCTAAAGTGTTAGAGCATCCTAGCTATAGTACAAACTGCATGGTAACCATTCTGGTAAGCAGTAAAAGTGTTTTCACACACAGATAAAGGCAATTCCTAAGGGATCTGCCATGTATCTGTGTTTCCCAGGAGAAGGAGATACCCTCCAAAAGTGCTATGCTAAATACATGTACTCTGATGATCAACTGTACATTAAGCAGAGATCAGACACTGCCAACAGTGGTCTTGCATAAACAGTCAGCTCTATCAGATCAACAGCTTGACAGCGATCAAATGTGATCCTCTGGTGCCAACTACATTTCCAACAGACCTCATTAAAAAAACCCCAAAAAAACAAAAAACAAACATTTCACAAAGGTAACACAGTACTACAAATGAATGTTTCCATAAAAACAGACTACTGAGCGATTCCACCATATTTTAGTTTTATGAGTAATTTTTCTATTCCTAGTCTTATAAATTCTCTTATTTTTTCCAGGTGTTCTCAGTAACAGCACAGCTGAAAATCCAAAAGAAACTGCAAGCTTTAGAAGCATGTAAACTATAGAGAGAAATTACAATACAATCTCCAGTAAACTAGTAAGTGATACACCTTGCAGCAGAGTGTACCATGTAAACCATAAAACTCCAGCTAAGCAACTCGTTTTCAATGTAAATTAATTCGGAGGACTTAGGCTGCAACTAAAAGCAAAAATGAACAATTCTGTCCAGTAAATTACCATTTTGGTGTATCATGGATATTGCAAAGTATAGGTAATTTACTACGCTTTGTGTATACAGTGTAGAGCTTCCTCCCCTGTAGACTTTCAGTAGTGTTTATAATTCAGCAATCAACTGAAATGATGAGGTTAACTACCACAGTTTTAATAAAAATACTTGTATGCTGCAAGCCAACATTATGAACTGTCTTCAAAGGAAAAGTAATGCTGGCAGGAAGTTTCTACATTACAAACTACAAAGGAAAGCAACTGGCTTGTTAAATAGATGCCTCTACTACCTGATTTCACCTGATAAGGCTCCTAGTTTAACACACACCTTAGGTAGGAACGTTTTTCTTTAGAAAGATATTGCTTGGAAGAGAAAGGAGTACAAGGTACTGCAGAGAACTGCAGCTGTTACTAAATGCAGCTGTGAGCATCAGAAAACTCCCATTTCTGAAATGCCTAGCTTTGCAGTGTAGCCTAGCCTTGAACAAATATGCTAGACTTCTAGAAGCTACTGGAAAGATCAGAAAATTCCACCAGGACTCAAGCAAATTTAAGCTGTACCACAGACACAGAGTGAGGTCACAGGGATTTACTTGCATGGACCTGAAACTCCCCATCCATAATGCAAAAAATTCACACACTAATCCTGTAACTCTCTTAAGCCACCTTAAGTAACACATTCAAAGAATCCAAAACCCTCAAAATAAAGAAGTGAAAAGTATTACTAATACATAGCAGTACATTCCAGTATTAAAACTATTGCCGAGTTGTGCATTACTGCTGATGATGCCTGGACAGGATATCTAGCCAAACAGAAGCTCCCCACAACTGCTCCGCTTTGCCTCCTCAAGTTCATCAATAACAGCACAAATCTGTTTGTGATATCACCATCAATTTCAGAAAGACAAATGTCATGTCAACATATACAAGGCTGCCACCACTAAATCACTGAGGCAGTGAAAACAGACCAATTAGAAAAAGACGACTGTTTGTCCACGCCATCAATCCACCCAGTAATCTCCCAACAACGAAGACAGCGCTAGAAATAGCTGGCCTTTTTGCACGGGATCTGCAGGGTGTTAGCAGTCCCACATGGAAGTACTAGACAGGGACTACCCGAAGTGCAGCTGTCTCCAGCAAATATCCCTAAACTCATGGTTTTTTCCTAATGATCTTAGTGAAATATGAAGGGGAAGAAACAACCCCAAAAGCTGACCAACACCAGTTTCTGTTGCTGGCAAACTCTATTTTACAGTTTCTATTCTTCTCTCAAAGGAAGTTTAGAGTACAAGCAAGTATCTTGGGGTATTGAAAGCTGAGCTAATATCCCTGCTTTTCATTAAGGTTGTCTGATACTTCCCATTAAAATATCTATTTCAAGTGATACCGCTTTCAGACAATTTTCCTTGGAAAAACATTAAAATGAAGGTGAGCTTTACCATTGCTGAGAATGGGTTAGGAAAAAAAACTAAGTGCTGTGCTTTTTTCATTGTATATTTGTTTGCTCATTGAACTGCTAAGCTTTTTATTTATTATTTTAAAAGTGATTCAGCTGGTGACCTATACTTAGAAAACTGTGTACGTATATCTTGCTTTTAGGAAGGGCCTTTTAAACAAGTCAGGCAACAGAGCTGCACTGAACTCCACTCTGCAGACACTTGGGAGAGATTTTCAGCTCAAATTTAACTTTGCAGAGTCCACCTGCGCTCAACAAACAGCGAGTTATGGAAGGCAGCGCAGTACTTCTACTGCACCTGCAGCTGTGGGGCACAGCAAGCCCTGCTGGCCCTGGGTGCCTGACCGAATTGGGGCGAGCGGCGTTTTGAACAAATACACAAGCTTGCCCTCTCACTTTACTCGAAGTGCACCAAGCAATTCGCCTTGTCTAGCAGCGCTCCCACCTCCCAGCTAATCTGCAGAGACGCAGTTACATTAGCGAGACACGGAGTCTCACAATCGCAGCAACTGATCGCAGACACAGCTAGCTGGATTTCGTTAACTGTCTTCCATGAAGTTCCATGCAATGTTGGCAGCCAGTGAAACCCAATTTTTTTTCTTGGCAAGACCTCTGATTTGTATTTTGGTTCCTGGGTGACTGTCTTGTGACGACAGAGCAGTGAGCCCTTACAGAACGAACAAATGCAACAGAAGTTTGATGAATGGATGACTTGACCTTACTTTCTTTGCTTCAATATCCTTAATAAGCATACTACCACCAACTATTCATTTAAATACTGGGAGGAGATGAACAGAAATCAACAGCACAAGAAAGCCCACACAGAAGTAACCAATTTAGACTGCAGGAACGGTGCGCAGCATAAAGGCACAGGGCCACATGCCAAACAATAAAGAGAAAACAAAATATGCAATAGCTACTCATTAAGCAAGTATCATCCACCCTGTGCAGTAAATGAATCTGTGGAAAAACCAGGCTGTAATCATGAAACTAAAGACTGTCTCATAACGCATACGCATAGGCAAATTCAGGCTGCCAGAGTAAGGCTGTTTGTGCATTCCCTAACTTTGACTGTTTGACTTTGCAACTTTAATAACGCACTTCTAATGTAGTTTTGGGCGTAAGACATTTAAATTTCAAAAGCATTTGTACACAAATTAGGTACAGCCCTCAGATGGCTGGCGTGATGCCAGCGCAGCCCCTGCTGCCACGCCGCTGCTGTGCTCAGATACTGGTTTTTGTGAAAACAAGAGTAGAGCGGAGCAGAACATGTGGGAGCCCGTCAACCAGCGGGCAGCGTTGGGCAGGGCAATGGTGCTCTCTGCTGGGTGAGCAGCTGCACGACAAGCGCTGCAGTATTAATGCTAAAACCGCTCGGCTACTGGGCTACGTGCAGGTGAACTGCTCCTGGCCCGACTGGTCGACTAACAACTGTGGAGTTTATACCTGGACTACATTCTTGACCGAAAGACTTTACAGAACACACGTTCACGTGGATGAACCAAGTGAAAATTTCAGCCTTTATGGCCTCTCTCTCAGGTTATTCTGTGGTAGCAGCTGTTTGAGGAGGTTTACTTCTAACAACAGTAGCTATGTTGATGTTAAATACAGAAGAACCTTAAAAAAAGTTTACTCTTACCATGGAAAAAAATAATCTCACACCTGCGTAATTTAGAGAGACTTTTAGACTAAAATAGTATTTTGGAAAACAGTTAATGACTTACTGCAAGTCTGAACAAACACGTTCTGTGGGAAGAAACCATTTAAAACCAGCTTACTTTTTATCATGAAAGCTATATATTTTTGTGTTTTGTGTGGAGTGTTTGGATGAAACTCTAGAGAGGGGACAGGGCAAGGGAAATCAATGTCGAGGGGTCTGAATTGCTTTCTTCTACTTAGTGCACCATACCTCAAACAATTTCCTCTCCACACACAACTCCCTCAATCCCAGGACACCCTATCAAATCATAATGCCTCGTTAAGGACTGTGACTGTTGCATTTTGAATAAATTGATGCAAGCATGTTAACACTGGAGAATGCTGTATTCTACAACTCAGCAGAAAAAGAGGCAGTTTCGGTTCTTGGTCCCGTTTGGTACCAGTGCCCTGCCATAGTACTCAAACTGCACGCAGACGCATTGGCGAGATGCTGCTGTCTGAACTCTGGCTTTTTGTACTTTCAGAAAATACTTGTTATGCAAATGCACAACAGCAAACTCAAAATTTGTGTTTAAAATGCACTCATATGGAAGCCTACTATTTCCCAATAAAGTGGAACGGGATCACAAACATCCACTGATCTCTTCTTTGGAGGGAATCACTGGAATTGGCAGAGGATGCCAATCTGGCAAGAATTCAGGGCTTCACATATGTAATGGTCAATCAGAAACCAAATCTTAGGTTGGAAAGAGAACTTGAGAGAAGTTTTGGGACAGGTACGTTGCTCTTAAGCATCTTTCTCTGAAGCATCTCATACTAGCCACTATCAGGGACAAAGTGCATAACTAGAAAGATCAGGAATCTGATCTGCTAATAGCAAAGATTAAGAAAACAGCAAAAAAAATCCATATGGAATTAAGAGAGAGCAGAACCTGACCTGCTCTCCAGTTGAGAATAAAGTGGGTGAGATGAGCAGCCTTACAACTAAGAGCGCAAAGAGAAACTGTGTGGGAATACTTCAGGGATATTTTAAGAAAATCAGGAGGATGAGACAAGGAGATTTAAACACCTCAAGAACATCTATGAACTACCTAGAATTCCTGAACCTTTTCAAAGGAATCCCACAAAAAGATGTGAATGATTTATAAAGTAACCTGGAACTCTTACACAGAAAACAGGAAACAAAACACACGTGGAGAAACTTTAAAAAAAAAAAAAAAGTGGGTGCAAAAAGCAGAAAAAAGCAACACTGACCTCAAGCCTCTTTTCAAGTGACTCTATCCTGTCTTTTTTGCTGGCCAAGTTAGCTCTTGTGTACCGGCTCTGTCCAGGCAGGTATAACACTTGGCTGTAACATTCTTCCCACACCTGGTTATAAGCTTCACTTGAGAGCTCTCCATGCCCCATTCCTTGCTTTACCACTTCCATCTCTTGTGCCAGTAGATCCTGTGCCTGTTGGAAATGATAAGAAATAAATTGCAGTTACAATACACAGGATACAAGAAAATTCCTCTTGTTTTCAATCCTTCAGTGTGCAATTCACAGGGCAGTTTCTCTTTTCATGCTAAAAGCTCACCATCAGGTTAAGCTAACTATGAAATCTAACACAGATGCTGTGGATTATAAATGAAACCCAGGCTAGAAGGCTACTCACAGTGCAACTATCCCTCATTTTATATAATTTGGCCAAACTTGACATCACTCTGCTGTAGCTAATGAAAACTGTAGCACAGCTAGATACTTCATCTTGCTGCAGAAGTAAAGAGATAAAAGCAAGGACCTTGAGGGGAGGGAGAACTGTACAGACAGAAGCAGCTGTTCTATGAAACAAAAATCACTTTTCATTTCCTTTTGCTTGCCGTTCTCCACACAACCTGTAAAGTCAACTCTAAATATTCACACGTGAGCTGTATAAGCTCCACTGGAGGAAATACTACTCTGACTTCAACTAACACACATTCCGCTGCTAGAGAACTACTAGCAAGATACGAGCACTCTGCTGTTTCCAGTTTAGTTTACAAAGTAACTTTCAGTGAACTGAAAAGACTCATGTTGTTCTCACAACTCTTAATAGCCTGGCCCACAAAACTACATAGGCACCCAGGCCCTTCCAATATTATTTGTAAATAAAAAACTAAAATAGTTTCGCTAACCTGGACTTCAGTGGTTATAAGTACGTGTCTTCCCTTTCAACAGGATTTATATGTGTGCCATAAATTTCCCTATTAGCAGTAGATATCTAACTACAAGCAGACACACATTTTATAACAGCATATTTGCCCAGGAAGCAATTCAGGTATCGCTAGATTAGATAATTCCAGGGATACTCAGGAAAGGAAAGTTAATTACTCATCCTTGGTGGTCAAGACAGATAAAATAGGAGTACTCTAACCACACCTAACGAAGCTAAATCTTATAAAGGTTTACTTTCAATTAGCCTCTATTTGTACACTGTGAGGAACTACTTAAGGCTCTTTAGTTGTGGCACCAAAACAGCTCCACAGCTTTAAGAGCTCAGCATACTGTGCTTAGCACCACTGCTAATCCTTCCCAAAAGAGCACTACGCATCAAGAAAAGAAAGGAGCATTTTATGAAGGGATTTGAGCAGGAAGATGTTCTAAAAACAAATGAAGAAATAAAGCAAAATAAACAAGCCCCAGATGAGAGCGCAGATAGGAAAACTTCCTGGTTTGAATGTGATTTTAGACAAAGAGAGAATATTACACAGAATGTTACAGAGAGCAAGCAGGAGCAAGGATGCAGATGACTTCTGCCTATCAGTTTGAAAACAAAATTTCCAAGGACTCTGAAGAAAGTTTCCAGACAAAAACTATTGGACTGTGTAATAGCCTCTAAGGGAAGCGACAGAAAACCCAATTCTCATTGCACTGCAAAACAACCAGAAAAAGCACTCAGAAAGTGTTCCTAAGGGAACAATCTGATGCTGGCGGGGCAGTGAAATTCATGATCTAACTGTATTTTCCATCTTTAACTTCTCCTGCTTAGAAATCTTCAAGTATAATTTTTCATTTAACAGCAAATTGGAAGTACATACTGTTCAGTGTTTCTGATTTTAGGCTCTTGATTCATTGGTCAGATATGGTCAAGGAGACAGATTTAAAATATGCTTGTATATCTTTAAGAGTCACTTTAAAGGGATATAGGATTTAGGTGTAGAGATACCACAGTTATTGTCAGAACCCAAGTCTCAGATAGCAGGAGTCTGCATAAAACATATGACTTAGTGGCACGTGATTTTGTCCTTTTCACTCATTTTTATTCCTGTAAGCATTTGGTCAAAGGTTATTGGCACAACTTCACAGGTGAAACTCTTTGAAAGAGCTAACCACAGTACTGTGTGTCTGAACTGTCTATCTGTCACTTGGCAGCAAAATGCAACATCTGTAGCCGCTTAAATAAATGAACAACCCGAACAAGAACCCTTGGTACAGAACTGCTATTTAACTTGGGATTACAATGCCAAACAGGACAGAGTGCCCAGACAGCCTACTCATTTCATCCAGCAACAACCAATTCTGCCTATTCAGCGCTTTTGAACCAGGTATGCTTTAAGATCAGTTGCCATAGCCCAGCAGGGTCTGCACTAGCACAGCTCTGTTGGATCAAGCTTGACAAGCATAATCAAGCAACTTGATTTGCCGCTCCAAGTCATAAGCTGGCTACCACTGTCATACTTAGTCTGCACTACAATTTAAAAAAAAAATGCTTAGTCATTATGGATTAACGAGCTACACAGGCAGCAGAAGGTGGGTATCAGAGGTCTCAATGCTTTAACACCAATTTCCAGAAACAGCAAAGTAGAATTTGGCAATTGTTGAGGTATTATAGCTCCTACCCTTACTTAAAATGATAGGCAATCACAACACATTCAACATTATATCTAAAAGACAATGTCTCTGGACAAATACAGCACCTTCACCATTCTGCTGAGTGCCTAGATTAACATTAGCTCACAGAAGAGAGAACGTGCACTTAAATTATCCTTACAGCTCTTCATACAACCCTCTGGAGATCTCCCAACTAAATTCTGTGCAGGCTTACATCCAGCTTTTTTTGCAATATTACAGGACCATGACACAAGCAGACATTAGGTCACTGGTAATTAGGCCGTACAATTCTCACCTTCTTGAGATCCTCTTTGGAGAATTTCTCATAAGGATTTTGTTCCAAGTAAGCCATATGTTCTGCATTGTTGCTTCCAAATCCTGGGCCTTTCCCCTTCTTACCAGTAGGCTGTTCCCCAAATGGATGGTGTAAAAGATCAAAATGAAGCATAGTAATCATCTCCTTCTTTATTAGCTCTTCACTTTTCTGCAAGTCTGTTAGAGGCGGTTCCACATTTAAGGGTCTCAGTATTGTTTCATTAACCTGCCCAGGAATGAAAAAAAATGCTCATAATCATATACACCAAAGATCAGATTAAGTTTATATACCTCCACACAAATATGAATTTTACTATCAGCTAAACCACGCAGAACAGGTGCCAAAACGCCCTGCTGTGTGACACACATACAGCAACCCAAACACCCAGTTATGTTTTCATTTGTACATATGAAATACCTCATGACAATTTTGCCGTGAAGGTTTCCCCAAACACTGAAATGAGCACACTCAAATAAAGATTCTCTCATGATCTACCTAGACTGTATTTCCTCCTATAATGGTTAAAACCTTTATTTCTACTTTTTTCCTTAAAAGTGAATGTTGTTTCCACTTACTTCTGAGGGCCGTGGTAGATTCTTCTGAACAGCTTTGTGCATTCTCTTCAGTTCCTTTGCACGCTCTGCATCTCGGAGAGCCTAGACAAATGAGCTAAGTGTTACTCCAGCTCCTGTAACACAATCAAATGCTTTCTGCAAATGTATGTGATGTAAAAACTGATTGAGTACTGCAGCAAAGATTCCTTAACGTACAAAGACTTCGTGTTATGAAGCCAGAGCCAAGTAACAGGTCACTCTCTACACGATGGCATCATAATTTACTGCCTCTAAAGTAAATTGGAAGAGCACAGCAGACTAACTCCAAGAGGAGAGATATCCTAAAAAGTCATTTCCAGCCATCAAATTCTCCTTCAACCTCAACCCCAGACTTCGCTCTCTACAAATTTCTCCACATCAAGTTTGACACCTGCTCTAACTATCCAGACAGAAAATCCACAAGGAAAAGAAAGACTCTTAAATTTGCAGCCAGGATTCCATTTGTCCTCTTCTATGACATAAAAGTAACTACTTCACTAAAACAATACTTGTGAAAGTGTAAAAAGATGAAATTTCTCCTTACATTACACTTTCAGGCAATAAGTAACATGAAAAGGCAGTGTCATCTAAAACTTCAGGAAGGAAGACCAAGATCTTCTGTGTTCTAATCCCACCCATGTCATGCCTTCATTTGGAAGGCAGGATGCCATTTTCTTGTATGACATTACAACTCAAATTCTTTTCTCTGTTCTACACATATAAATTATCTATTACTTATGCAGAATTTTTATTAGTGTGTGTGTATGCATGAGACATGCATATATACGTACATAACATGTTCCTCCCTGAACAGGACATGCTAGGAAACAAATTCTGGGAAATGCTTATCGTATTAGAAGGTATCAGAGCATGGGATTTTTTTTTTTTTTTTAAATATTTTGTTCACTTGTCAAAGCACACTCATTGGCAAAAACCCCTCTGAACTCAAAAACCATTTACTTGAAGGTATATAACAAAAAACAGATTTGCATCACAATAATTAGGATAAGCAATAAATGGAAAAGAGACTGTTCTTATAAACAGAAAAAATTGAAGTGTCTCTAATTACTGGCTAGTACAGCTATTTAGCCAACAGAATTTAAGCAAGCACTTTACCCAGCCTTCCTTGATCTTGAAACAAAACAAAACAAAAAAACACAGACCCATTCACAACTTGGCTGTCTGGGTAATCCTGTGGTACAAATCATACAAAAGGGATCAATTCACTGCATGGCAGATTTCTACCTGTGTGCTACCAGCCTGCCTGAATTCGTATATACCTGTCATATTTCACAAACAGTAACTTTTAACCTTGAGAGAATAACCTGAAACTAGAAAAAAAAGGGGGGGGAAAAAAAAAGAGCACAATTGTCACATGTTTAAAAATCAAGCATGTGTCTCTGCAGAAAAAGGCTTTTAATTATATTTTTATCTTCTGGGGAACAAACGCAGAATGTAGGACATACATGCTCTTAAGAGACTTAAGCGTAGAAAATGACATGTGATACAAAACATTAACAAATTAAGAAAAGGATTCAGAGGGAAAACTGATATAGCTTCTGTGTGTGTATACTCTGATGGGAGCACAGAAAACAGATACATTTCACTTTCTTATTCTGAAAAAGCCGTACCACTTCTGCTAAACATGTATGAAACTATGGGATCTACACAAGGAACATATTTTATTTTAAATAAAAGGCACTATCCACATCACACACACCTACCTGCTTGCGGGCATCTATATCAGCAGTATCTTCTACAAAGGCTTCATCTACTTCATGTTCCTCAAGTTCTTTTTCTGCATTTTCAGGTAAAACAATCTCAAAGTCGTTCTTTGGAGCAGGAAGGGCCATGAGTCCAAGGCGCAGGTGTTCACGGGACTCCCTCTCCTGTTGAAATAACACAAAGATACAACACTTCTGAATTCATGCGATAAGGTGCAATACAATCAAATTCCATTCAGCTACATTAACAGACATGAACAACACGAAACTAATATCATCCAGCAATCTTGAGTCTGCCACAAAGCCAACAAATTTTTCAAGTCTGACAAAATCCAGGCTGGCCTACGGACCACCACCCCAGTTTATGGACCATTAAGCATAGAAACTCCCTGATGCAAAAAACCAACATACAGCTGTCTTAAAGATAGCTAATGAAATCTTCAAACAGCCTTAAATATTCAAATAAAACAGCAGCATGGCACTTTTGCCTCCCAGTGGCTTCAGCACAACAGCAGATCCACACAAACGCCTTTCAAGAAACTGAAAATACGTGAAAGTGTGTCCACGCTGATAATGGACACAGGGGTATTCGCAAGCCTAAGTGGAACTTTTTTCCTTGCAGTTCCTCACAAATCTGGGGATTGTGGCAGAGTACCAAAATGAGACAAACAGCACCAGATCTGGAAACCAGTGGAGTCCATCAGTAAACTGAAGTTCCAGTTTTCCTTCTAGCTGCAAAATGCCTTTTTACTACAAAAAGGCTAAGACAGAACCAAAGTAAGTGTAAGGACATCAAACAAACCTTGTCCTTCAAGCTAAGAAAAAAATGAAATTCTGAACTTGAAGAGTTATTTTTGTGAGAAGAACATGCCAAAAACTTGAAGTGGATATCCTTAGCTAGCCCAAAAAGAAAAATATCAATAGCTCTGGTGGGAGATATCCAAAGTCACAGTTAAGGCTACAGAATCAGCCACATAAAAGGAGTCCCAAAGGTGCTACCTATTAGGCATATGCCCTTTTATACCACATCTAATTGGCAGGGTACATCTGTCTGAATCTCCAAGAATGGAAACATATGTTGTCAAAGGCGATGAAAGAATCTGGATGGGACTCAGATTACTGGACATCTCAAAACCAAGTGCTCCTAATGGCAAAATTACGCTCCTTTAGTTTAACATTGTCAACAGGACAGACTGATGAAAAGGTCCTGTAGATAAATCGGGAAGCCAAGAAGACGAGGAATTTGAGGGCTGTGTAGGATTGCAAGAAAAATTAATCTTTCCTTGAGATATATTTCCTGCTCAGCTTCAAAGATACAAGTAGGACTGAAACTTAACTACGCCTTCTTTGACAAATAGCTTTAGAGTGCTTTTACTGAGCACACTGAACGCTGTTCTCAGTGGCAAGATTTCTGTTGTTTCAAATAAAGATTTAATTTTATCAGGTGATGAGTACGGATCTGTAGACAAGTGGTAGAAATAACACTTGCTATAAAATAGAAATCCATTCAGGAGATGAGAATTAAAATTCCTGAAAATTAACAGAATGCTGACATCCACTTCTTAAGTACTTCTTACCATTTGTTTTGCGTAAGATGGGTCACTGTAATCTGCCATTCCCTCTTCCGGGTTGATGTTCAATTTATCACGCAGTGGAGTTCTACCAGGAGTTGTACCAGCCACAGGTTTAGGAGTTAGTCCTCCACGAGGAGTTAAGCCTTCTGGTCCATGAGAAGGTGTTCTAGAGCAAGTGCAGATACCGTAATTTATTTTTTCCCCAAAGAGCTCTACTTGCAAAAGTCTGAATGCTGCAAAGAGTCATGTAAATACCATCAATAAACATAATCTAGATTTTTTTTCTTGGGAGGCAGTGAAACCATAATATGCAGTTAGAAGAATCCTAAAAATAAATTGCTTAAATCTGGCAAGGTGTAACCAAGTACCTGTCAAGCTGAAATCTAGGCACATCATTATGTTAAGACAAGTTTCAGGAACTACATCAACACAAACTCCCACTGTTACTTTGAGAGAAGAGATCATCTAGTCACCAGGTACTATTCTGGGATATAGTAATCAGGATTTAATTGCAAGATCTGATTTCCCCACCACCTGTGGCAAGTCATTCACTCTGAATTCATCTGGCTTAACAGCTGTCCCATCTTACAATTGAATGAATCACTTTGAAGATGCCTCTTTGCTTTCACTGATTACTGAAGGAGTAATTACATTACAATAATTACTTTTAAGCACCTAAGGTTAGGCAAGATGGATTAAGTCATAGATTTTGTGGCCTCAGCTGCTTCTCCTCTAGACTGGGAAGAAGTATTGTTCTCTTTCCCAATAATCTACTACATGAAAGGCATGCAGACGTTGTCCTGGATATAGTCAGAAGTTTTCTGTTGCCAACTTAGAATGAGGTTTCGCATAGTGATGATGATGATAATAATAATGAACTGGTAAGACATTGTTAAATGTCTCAAAGAAAACAAGCTCAGGAAGGGAAAAAACTTTTTTTAAAAAGCCTACGTTATGGTCCTCGTCTACAATTACGTAAATATTTTCCAACAGCAATGACAAGTATGTGCGCTGTAGAGAATAACCCTAGAAAAGACAGACTGGACAAGACGACTTAATACATCATGTCCACTACTAGTTACTGTAATTCTGTAGTAGATGCCATAATGGTGGACAAACACAATTATATATATGGCCTAACACACACTACTGGTCCTATTTTAAGGGATACAACAGTACCTTATTTACTGCGTATGTCTGTGAAAAGCAAGTGATACCTTCCCCTTGCTTGAGGTTGTTCACCCATTTTTATGAATTCTCATTTAGCATAACCAATACAAGCAATAACATTTGCAGGATTTCATCCACAAAAAAAACCCCAAAACCAGCAGTAAAATGAATTTTTGTTTTCAAATGAATGTTTCATAGGATATATTTACTTTATTGACTACACTAGTAGAAAAAGTTTTATGCTGACTTTCCAGAATTTCCAAGTAAGCAGATTGTTTTTTTTCCTAGTTATCTCAGTTCCATGCAGTGTTTAACACTCTATTACAATTTTCAACTTACTACCTTTTAAGAAAATTCTTATAAATAGGACTTGAAAAACAAAACAAAACAAAATATGTAATGCAAGGCAACAACTTCCATAAAAAATCTGCATCAAAATATTACAAATTCCACACCACCACAGGAAAAAAGGTGTACTTAATTTAAATATTTGCTCTTTTGGCCCAAATAATAAGATGATGGCTCTGCTTCACTATTCTGCCTCCTTAAAAAGTTATGGCTTCCCTTTATTTATTTTTACCCACTTAATGGCATTTTTTTTCCTCTCTGCTCAAGGCGTTGGATTTCCACACTGATAGAGCATTTCTGCAAGCAAGCCAAGTTGATACATAGGTACCATATTTACATGTGCAAATCTGAACTTCAGAAGCTAAAAAAATCACCACAAACAAAAAAACCCCAAACAAACAACAAAATCAGAACGTCTTTACATTTTTTAAATATAAAATAACCCAAATGAACAGCCAGATCACTCCAGGCCCTACTCTGCATTCATTCTGCACTGCACTGACGCCAACAGATCTCCAGAAAAGGATTCATTTATGTAGATCCAATTAAAAGAGCAGGGCCTCTGCACACAGCTTTTAAACAACAAAATAAAGCTGCTTTTGAAAAGTTGCCATAATGGTCCTTTTTATTTCATTCTCCACTTTTCCTACTAGCATCATACAAGTAAAATTAGAACCTAAGTTGAAAAAATTGACCGACAAAATGTACCAAGTGTAATATTTTTTAGCTGTACAGTATTTGGCATTTGTGGGATATATATTTATTCAGGAGCCACTGTAAGAGTTAAACCAGCAATTCCATACTATTTAGATTGGCAATATAAGAAATATTTTATTTTGGATATATATGGCTTATAAAATATTTACTCCAGCTTTTCAAAAATTCAATGTGGGTTTGGCTAAGGGACCTCCCACACCTTTGACTAAGAGGCAATACTTTGGAAAGGCTAGGATCCACACAGAGAATGACACTCCATCTTACTATTTATACTCCTGTATTAGTTCAGTATAATTTATATTGCTCCAGACCACAGAAGACCTCATGTTGGACCAAAACTTCAGTGAGCTGTACACTGTACAAATATAGATGAAGATGATGTGGCTGAGCTTGTGAAAGACACAGAGAAGGAGAAACTTGTACAACAAGGGCTTGAAATAAAAGCGGGATAAAACTTGTTTTGAAGAACTGATCATAACCTACTATTTAACACATTGGAGTCTGCTCCCTCCACCCACCTCCACTAGATACATGCCCAGACAAGCACCCAGTAGAAAAAGTGTCTGCTTTACCTGAAGGGTGTGGAAAGCACAGTATTTGGAGTCTGAACAACCTGCTTCTGTGGTGTTACCCCCGAGAAGTCACTTTCATGCAAGGGAGTGTTAAGACCTCCTTTGAGGGGGGTATCCACATTGGTGAGAGCCATCAAATTCTGTGCTTCCTGTAGAACAGACAACACATGCCGTGCATCACTAAGACTTTCAGAGTCACACTCTACTATGTGTGTTTAACAGATTCAGTAGCAGTAAGAACAGCTGAAGAGTTATTTAGGTATCAATCAGTTTGTGGAAAATGTTTAACGCTTCTTAACTTTAACTCCCATACACTGGTATTTAAAAACCCTACTGTTCCACCGAAAGAGATTTTAATCTTCATTTTCAGTAAAATATATTAAAAATTGGAATTGCAAAAATGAGTGCGTTACTTAACGCTGCAACTTCCTTCAGTTTGCCAGACTCCATAAATCCGCAAGATTGATTAGTAACTGAATACTCAAGTCATCCTAAGGATCCTGATTTTCAGAGGGAACAGCACACTTCCACTCTGAAATCCAACATTAATGAAGTTTACGCAAACTGCACTTCAAAGAGAATGTTCCAAAAGAGATGGTCACTGTTCAGATTTTTGGTCCATGACTCAACTGGGGCTTTTATGAATACCCTCCTTTTTTGTTTTTTTAATTTTTCCTTTTTACAATGAAGAATTAAGGCACTTTGAAAGTGAGCTGAGATAATGAAACTACTGCATATAGTAATTATCTTCACAGAATACTACTAATCTATCTACAGAACTGTGTATATGCATAATACTGCAACATATGTGATGTCAGAGTACTCCACATGAAGGTGAACATGACTAGGTCATGACATGTTGAGTCAGGAACTTTCTCTTTTCTCCCATCATGAAACAAAAACTGTTGAAATACAGCTCATTATCAACGTAAGTTGGGGTTTTTTTGTTTTGGGGTGGAGTTTTGGGCGTGGAGTTTTGTTTGTTTGTTTTACACACTAGCTGCACTGATTTCATTTAGCCATTTCCCCACACTCCAAAAAACATTATCCAACACTACCATTTTTTGAAAAAACCCAGACACTCATACCATCAGCGCAACACAAATATAATCCAGAGGCTGCAAAGGTAGGTTTCTGATGATCTTCTCCTTAAGTGGTTTTAAGCTAATAAAATGCTAGGAAAACATTCTTGCATTGTTTCAGTTAATCACTTCTTGTTAAAGGAATTAAAAGCTGAACAGCAAAATGAAGTAGGCAACAACATAAAAGACATTGTTTTAAGGACATGAACGCCATATACACCTTCAATGCTGAGAGGTACCTGAGACAAGGGGAAATTATGTAAGACACCAGGAGAATGGTTAATGCTAAAAAGCTGTGCGTAATATGTAATACAAGAAAAAAAAAGTAACATAGTGTTTTGAAGCATGGTGATCAGATAGAAGTGTATCTGCTTCTATGCCTTTCAGGTGTCCAGTTCAAACCCCACTACTGCACATCATCTAAGGAATGTTTCTATGGTACTTACACCTTCTATTCGTCTGACTACTGCACTAAAACCAAAAGCTCATTCTGTACATTTATACTCTACCTGCAGGATCCTGTCTTGTGCTGCCGGAGTTTTGGGAGTCCTTAGTGCTATGCTGTTGTTGGTCACATTATATTCAGAGAGAAGAGTGCTGGAAGCCGAGTTTGTAATTCCAGATTCCTCAGCAGTCTGGCGTGCAATCTCACTTGCCTGGCCTACTTTTACAACTTCTTCAAGTTCTGTATCAGAGATCTTTAAAAGAAAAAATTCCAAGGCACAGTAAGATAAAATACAACCACAAAATCCACTTGATAAAACAGAAATCATTGATTGACATTGCCCTTGTAAGTTGTTTATTGATCAATGAACAGCTCACCTGAGGAGCTGGAAGCACTAGTTTACTTCTTTTTTTGGTAAATTCTGACACTCCACTGGTCTGCAGAATAGCTGAAGGCAAGTCTGACTCTTTTTTCCGTTTCATATGTTGTTTGTCTTTTTTGCGCTCTCTTCCCTCCCTTTCACTGTCATTATGGATAAGAGAATCAGTTTAGAACATACAGGACAGCTACAAATTAAAACAAACAAGGAAAGAGCAAAAAGCCTGCACCCTAAATAAAAATTGGATATGCTGAAATAAAACACGTTGCAGGAAGAGTGAACCACCTTGTGGTGCAGAAGGTAAGTGATTAGATACAGTCTGCAGATCTTGCAGCAGAACCCAGAACAAGGCTGTGTAATGCTTCTAAATTCTGGAATTAGGCCACAGGTGGTTGCTTCAGCTACAATCAGCAGGGTCACTGGAGCAAGAAAAAACTGTCAGTCCAAGAATTTAGATAGCAAGAATCAGAGGCTGTGAACAGTCCCTTTTCCTCCAGCAGCTGCTAAGGGAACATAAACATTTTCTGTGGGATACGGGAACCAAATTCTCTTCAGTATTCAATGAAAATGGTATTTTCTTCAAACAGCAATGGAAACAGCTCTGAAACCATAATTTAGTAATCCATGGCAATTTGAAGCTCCTGCCAGATCCTCTGAATGAAGAACCGGACAGTAAGAATTAATTAGATACCAAGCTAATAAACCCAATCATACCTACCCTCTCAGTAAAAAGCAGCTGGCAGAAGTAGTGGGAAATGCAGTTGTACAATTAAATATGTGCCATAGTGCTGATGATGGACATTTAATTTCTCGGCTGCACATTTTGGGATTTTTTGGGGGGACAAGGAGAAATTAAGCATTTAAAGAGATTCTACTTAAGAACAAGTTCATCAAAAGTAATACTACAACAAGTAAAATCTACACCTGTAAGCAATCTTAACAACGTTATGACTTGGAGAAAGGACTGCAAATACACATGTAAATCTACTGCTAAAAGAAAATGAACCTCAAAACACTTAAGTTAAAGAGCAAGAATGTCCCTGAGCAGCTTTATTCTCAGGGAAAAAGGGTTCAACTAGACCTTTTAAAAAGATAAAAAATACAGAAGACTGAAAAGGCAGAAGCAACCTGCACTGGTATCTGTCCCACAGAAAATACAACTCCTGCTCACATTATATTTCAGACATTAACACTTACATATATGTGTTGGGTTTGGTTTTTTGGTTTTTTTTTGTTTGTTTGTTGTTTTTTTTTTCCAAATATACTGTTCCCTCCTTAGTATAACACACACTTACGATCTTAATTCTCCATCCAGGTCTTGCTGACGTAGCTTCCTGAAATCCGCATCCAGGGACTGGTAGTTTTCCTCTGATGTATCATAAAAACCAGGGGCAGGCTTCTTTTCAAATGGAATTTCTGCATTATAATCCACACCTCTCTTCTTTTTTCTTTTCTTCTGGATCTCAATTCCAGCAGCCCGAAGTTCTCGTCTTTTCTGGAGAGCAGCAAGCCGTCTAACAAAAAGCAATACCATGTGATTTAAAGCACACACGTATAGGTGGCTCCTGTATCCTAAGATCTGGTACTATTTTAATCAGTTGCTGCTGAGATGGGCTGCACATATTTCAACAAGAATGAAGGTCTTGTCATAAATGACTACCAAAAAGTCTGATTCTGCAATGACTTCAGGCTGCACCTGACTTTACGCATTGTAAATTCTCCAGTCAACAAAAGCAGTCCCAGTATATGCAACTAAGCATAAGCTTACCTAGCTTCTTCCAGTTGCTTCTCTCTTGCTTTTCTTTTGGCCTTCTTTCCCTGTGTATTAGCCAGACGAGCTCTAGCTTCAGACAACATTTCAAGTTCATCTACAATAGTAGAGATAAATACAGCTATGAATTTGCACTTAAAGATGGGAGTAAGGGAAACAGTGACATTAAGATCAGAAAGTAATCTTTGAAAGCTGAATGAATTAATGTTTTCACAGGTATTCTGCATGATCGCTAAACTAGTTTTCTCCAAGCTGTTCCAATATATTTTCTAAATCATTGGCCCGATGAAATGAAGACTTGCAGAAAAAAATGCCTAATGTCGAAAGTAATTCAACTAATACCTACAGCAAATCAAAATATCTACATAAAGAGGCAAACTGACCATACTAAAGAAATTACCATTTCATTTACATCTTCATCTGAGAGTACGATATTAGAGAAGTTGTTCATTTCATTTACATTCGGATCCAAGAGTGCTATATTTGTGAACCTGTGACTGTTCAAAAACAGCATTGGTCTATTCATGGAATTTTAGCAATGTTCATTTTTTCAGTTCGTAACACTGCTATGTGCAAGGAAAAAAAAGTCATGTAGTCCTCCTGTGCTTCAGCATGGATTCATCTGGGAGGTAGGAGCTGATGGGAAAAGATGAACATACAGAAATAAGAATGCAAACAAGCACAGAGTTGTCAAAGAAAATAACAGTCAGTCAAGGTAAGAGATGACAAAGACAGATCAGAAGACAGAAAACACACCAAGAAAAGGAAAAGAAAACTGGAAAAGTACAACTGACTGGCCAGATACAGAAATAAGACAAAACCTATAAGAAAAAATCATCGGGGGCAGAGAAAAAAAAAAGACAAAAGAAACCCACAGTAGAGAGGCTGTGTAAAAAGTAAAATCAAAGAGATCAGATTTCTGTCAAAAAACAGTAAACAAACTCCTATCTTACCTTCATCCATGTCAATAGGATCTGGCCTGGCTGGTTTGGTTTCTGGATTTGGATCAATTTCTCCAGGTTTAAGTTTCCGAGGATCATCAGCAGTTTCTTCTTCATTGTCTCTCTGAGCAGCTTTGTCCCTAAAAACGCATGGTATGTATGTCACTACTGGCTGTTTGTTTTCCCCCAGGCTCATAATAACCATCCCTTAAATGTCCCTAAAGACTGGTCAAAAAAGTAACCTTGTACTATGTACCATAGGTACACTTGTTACACAATTACTGCAGAAAAGGTTCACGAACATGGTGACAGTTACATAATGTTAAATCAGACAAGAGAAAGAAGCCAACACAGTGTTACATTGCAACAATAAAATATATTCTAAAATACAATATTGACGAAGCTAATAGTAGAGCACTCTCCTCGGGTAATCTTTAGCAGTAAGGGCAAGAATTCAGGCAGCGTGACAAAATGAACAATTGAGTTTCCCATTATGCTTTTATATTCAACCACCTGCAATTAAGAAAGCTCACAAGGGAAAACAGCAATTTCCTTCCCTTCTCGTGGCCTAAAGAAACCCTCTGTAGCTTACAGAGATGACAGCTGCACATTCAGCCATTTCAACAACATACGTTTTGTGTCTGTCTTTATTCTTCTCTCTCACACATTCAGTCATGCTGATCAGCCAGTCAAAAAAATCTGAAATAAACCTGAAACGGAAGCCTACAAAAAGCATCAATCCTGACACTCCTCTAGCCAGGACAACCAGAATCAAGAAAATCTACACTTATCTCTATTCAAGCCTGCTCTCCGGGTTCCACAAGCTGCTTCTTTCAAGCTAGACACACTGACTGAAAAGAAATAGTCCTTAATGATTTGCTCAGAAAAGGACTCGGTCAACTTGAAACCACCACACTTCAGCACCGTGGGAGAAGGGAATGACACATTACTACTACAAACTCTGCAGATTTTCCTGGTATGCACCTCTAGCAAAACAGTAACTCACAGCAGAAATTCATAGTGTTCCAAACACTGTGCAGCAGTTCTTCCAATAATCGGAGCAATGGTTCTCCACTGGGTTGGCATTAGCTTGGCCAGGTGCAACAGTTTCTCCTCCTCTTCCCGGGACCATTCTGTCTTTTTGATGCTTGGGTCTAGCCACTCATACCTGTTAAAAAGTGAAAAAATTAAGGATGACAGATCCAAGCTATCCCTTGCTTTGTCTTGAATTAATTCAGACCAGTGTTTACCCAAATCATCACAATGAGACTGCAAAATCTTGTCATGCAAATTTCACAGTTTCCAATTTTTTCTGTTACTCCAGAGTATTTTTATGACATATGTATTTGAGTTTTAAAATGTATTATTTATCCACTGCTTTTCGTACAGATATTGCCTCTTCTTCCTTTCCCCATCTCTATTCTAGCAAAGTAAGGAGTCAAAAAATTAATCCATAAAAAGAAAAGCAAAATATCACAACAACCAAAGGTACCAGAAATGGTAGATTTGTTTTGTCTGGATCCTTCAACAGTTATCTTACTAATTTTAACTGTGCCAGTACTGTTACCTTTATACAGAAGTATTCTAATAAATATGTGCAGTTCAGTACTCAATAAACTAAGTCCGATTCTCAAATAGATTTGCACTGCATGTATTTGCATTAATTTTAAGCTGCTTTTTTTTTATAGAAAATAAAATTCCACAATGCAATTTCTAAACATTTATCCTCAAGCCAAACTCTCATTATGAAAAATTATAAAATTATCTGTAAGACAGACTAATATCTTAAAATTTCACTTCCTTGGTAACACTCACTGATTCAAAATGTGTAAATACAGGCGAAAAAAATCATATCTGCAATCTTCAGTGATCCTACATTTGCTAACACTGCAGTCAGCGGCAAAGAAAACATTTGGCTACTTTTGTTCCATTACTTTCAAGCAATAGGAATTCGAAATATCCACAATAGCAGAAATCAAACAATCTTAAAACTATTGTTCCTTTGTGGACATAAATTAATCTGTGGTAATTTCTAAATTCCCACTAATTATGAATGTCATATTCCCAGATATGGCACTTGTCACTTACCATCTGGCTTTGCACTGCTTTGCTGATTTTCGATGCAATAAAGAAGCAATACGAGACCACTGGTTTTTGCCATATTTCATCACAGCTGCTTTCAGAATTTCATCCTTTAGAAAAAAACACCAACAACTGTTATGAATCACAAGAACTTGCAAAATAGAAAGTTTGAGCTCAAGCAGGGAAAAAGATAGTGAATTTCTCCTAATGGGCTGACCCAGTGGAAATAGCACAGCACTGCTACTTCTTTTCCACATTTTATTCTCAAGATGAATGAGGATTTGTATTTCAAAGGCAAATGAAATCAATAAAGATTAAATGAAAAAGACACGTGACAATTATTGTGGCCAGCTTCACAGACCCAACAGAACTTCCAAAATGATTACTTTCAATCAGTTTTTAAAGGTTCTGTATGTCTTCCTTGAAGGACAGCAATAAAGAGGTAAGGAAGTGTTTAGTAATGACACAACATTTGGAAAAAAAGTAGAATTGATAGATACCTTTGGACAGTTTGTTTTAAATAATAGCATGAAATTATCTTCTTTTTTATTTCCATATTTTAATGCAAATGAATATTTACCTATCAATGGAATATGCTATTAAAAAAGAAAGTATCACAAAAATAAAGGATCTTTACAGTCAGTTTTTCTTTTACAAGTAAATCTTAAATCACTTTAATGTTCACAATGTAACATCCAAAAGAGCTGATCCCAAAGCTTATAAACTTCGGGGGGGGGAAGTAATGGATTCATCTTGAGAGTCAGGTTGTTCATATATATCAATGTGTGCAATGAGATTTCATCAAAAGCTAGAAGTCCTATCAATTGTCTGTCAATCATTGCTCCCCTTACCCCAGATAAACATGTACATTTTTTTCTGGTTTCCTCACAGGTTAGAAAGTGGGATTTTAAATGCATCAAAGCTATTCTTGCAGCCTTGTCAACCACAGATGTTCCTCTTCTGTATCCAATAACTAATCATAGCTGTGTTCAGAATCTGCTCAGCTGTACTGTGCAGATGCTAGTCATCAAGGACAGATACTCTGTCTAGCACAGACATCTCTCAGAGCGCACAGCAGCTTTAACTGTAAGCTGATGATGAGCTCTGGCTTGAGCTGCTACATGAAACAATTAATGTAATTTCTATTTAAAGATAAATAATAAATCCTCTCTTGTTTTTTTAAAATGTACTTGGTGTTATATGGCATACAGTAGCCATACTGATGACACTGGCAGGCTTTTTTTGCAACTAATCTGTCATTTTACAAATGACCTCATATAAACCGGTTCTACTTTCTGTGTTTTTAATGTTGTATGTATAATCAAAATGTTCATCAAAAAAATAGTACCAAAGAGAGCTATTTCATCTCTGGTACTCAATAACGGGTGAAACAATGACCTATTTAACCCACTGCTGTTTCTCTTAACAGTCACCAAAATTAGTCAATTATGGAAGACCATAAGAACACAGTAAGCACACAGGGGTCCTTCCTACCTTCTGCTGACCCCCACATATTGGCACATAGCCAATATGCCACAAGTGATTAAAAGCACATACAGCACACAATACACGTATCTTACATCATTATTTTTTCACACTGCTTTCTGGAACTACATACATGCCTAGTGTTTACAGTATACAGTGCCAGAGTTCTGGATTTTACATATGGTTGGGTACCTCCTTTTGCTTTAAACATGCCATCTAATAAAACTGACATCCTTGATTTCTCATATTATTATTTTCTTTTCCACAATCAGTTCTAAAAGCACGTGATGGCAAAAATGGGAGAGAGGGAGGATTTTTTTTTTCCCCCTCTTTTTTGGAACGACACATAGATTTCCATGCACAAAGCCCTTCAGACTGCACGTGAAGAGCCCATGTCCATCTTCATCACGTCCATATTCGGAAAGGTCTTCAAGGGCAAGAGATTCCAGCTGCCTCATACCCCTAAAGAATAAGAACCCTGCCTATGCAGTATAAGATGCACTCCAGCCTGCAACAGGGACACCTCCGAGGGCGACGCGGCCTACACATCCCCTCCAGCCGCTGTGGGGACGGTTTCTCCAGGCGACAGAGACAGGACACACGCATGACTGAGCTCCCTGCCCTCCCCAACACGCGGCCTTCAGGAGAAACACCACCGATCTGACTTCTGCCCACTAGAGCAGGGGATAAAGTGGAAGGTCCAGGCTGCTGGGGAATCAAGCCCGCCACAGCGCCTGGAGACGCCTAACCGTCTACAGCCGCCCCCCAACTACAGAGGGCCCAAAACAATCCCGATCTCCTCCCTCACGGTTACAAGAAACTCTACCCTATGAACCCCCTGCGCATGCGCACCACGACCCCTCCAGCAGCGCCTGCGCACTAGCGCGGAGCGCCCCTCCCCCACCCCTGCCGCTGAGGCCCCAGCCCCTGGTGGGGGGGGGGGATTAAAGCTATCAAAGTCCTACCTCGGTGTTCCGCCACACGCCGCCTTTAATCATAATCCGCGGCATCTTGGCGGCGAAAGAGCTGGGAGTCCGGCAGAGAAAAAGCGGTGAAAGGAAAGAAACGCCGCTCTCCTCAGCGGGGCCGGCCCAGACCCCGCGCAGGCGCCCTCCGCGGTCAAGGCGCGCTCTCTGCGCATGCGCAAAGGGGCCAGGGCAACGGGGGGGAGCTGACTGCTCTGCGCAGGAGGGAGGGAAAGCGCGGGGCTGGGTGTTCTGCGCATGCGCACAGGGTCCAGGGAGGAGGGCTTGGCTCCTCTGCGCATGCGCAGAGGTGCCGGGGGAAACCGGGGCCTGTCTGCTCTGCGCAGGCGCACAGAGAGGAAAACGCGGATTGGCTGCTCTGCGCATGCGCCTGCGGGACCCAGGCATTTTGAGGCGCCGCATTGCGGTAGCGCCACCTGTCGGCCGGAGGTGCGCAGGGCGGAGGGGCCGGGGCCTGCTCTTCAATGATTAAATTCATTCAATTCTGTCAAATTCCCCAGCGGACACAAATGGGGATGGAAGGGGATGGCAGAAGAAAATCAGATTTCACCAATGTCGCATCTACAGTGTGTTTTGTCAATTTGAGGGGAAAAAGCTACGCATTTACTGCAGCCCAAATGGAAATTGAGGTAGTAGCATTTCATAACATACAGTTAAGTAAATAAAAATTGCTGTATTTCCTTTGTCCTGTTATAGATACATCAGGCTGGAGGTTAACCATATCGCAGCATGGTTCAATTCACCTATATTCATTTACTTCACTCTCTATTTAACTTTTATTCACTTATTTAGTAGAGGCCTAGCAGATAAAATGGCACCTATTTGCTTGAATTGTCATTAGTGTGCTTTCCTGTTTTGTCCAAATTCAAGATGCATTCATAAAGAAAATTAAGCAAATTTTTTTTTAGTTGAAATAGAAAACTTCATAGTATGATTTAGGAAAGACTTTGCTTTTTGTTAAAACTCTGCAAGAATAAAAAAGAAAAAAAATCACACTTTTAGCTAGCAAAAAAAAAAAAAAATCAAGACCAGCCCATATCCTTATTTTAAAACGAGTATGCCTTTACATTTAAACTTGTCTGACTCGGCAAACTGCGAATCACTTCCAATCCCCAAACGTGCAGTGCATGGCATAAGGAACAGAGGGGACCTCATCAGTCATGAAACACTTTATTCATTTTTATTACAGGGAACCACCTGGAATAACTATTTTTACAAACTCATCAAGCTCCATCTGAAAATGTCTTCTGTTTTTCTTACAACTATAAGAAACTTAGGCTATTTACAAACTTTCAAAATTTCATTCAATGGATTTATCCTCCCTTAAACAAGGCTCCCTTCATCATTGTACACCCTGCTTTTGAACAATTATTCTCCATCAGATTTAGCTTTCCTAGTCTCATCTAATATATAGGCTTACAATTCTCTTCACCATTTTTGTTTCCTCTTTTTACCTGTTCTTTTGTATTTTTCTTCAAATAAATTATCAGAATCGTACAGTAATGCAGGTAAAAATTCCTCCGCGCTTGTATAACACTGTTAATATTTCCCAGGAATGCTTATCTTTATTCGTATCAGGATAACATTCTTCTTTCTCACAGCTATACCAAGTGGTTAGCTCAATCATTCTAAGATTTGAATCACTCATTCCAAATGGTGACTTCCCAGCTTGTAGCAAAAACCTCTGTAACCACCATGGTTCATAAGCACAGACATGTACTTGTCTGATTTTCCTCAACTACAAAAAACTAGATCACTTAAAATACTTTTGCTGATCTAGCCTTAAATACATGCATCTATTCATGAGTTTCAATCCACTCTTGGAAAAATGTGTTCCAAATCACAGAATGGCTGCAGGACCTCTGGAGGTCCTCTGCTCCACACCCCTGCTCAGGCAGGGCCACCCAGAGCTGGTTGCCCAGGACGACATCCAGACAGCTTTTGACTATCTCCAAAGAGATCTCTCCAAAGAGACTCCACCACCTCTCCGGGCAGCCTTCTCCAACCGCTGCCCTACATTACCGAAAGATTCTGCATGATATTATCTATATTCATAAAGAAAAGCATACGTTTGAGAGCAATAAAAAAAAAAGCAGTGCTGGGTTCATGTTTACATTCTCTAAATTAAGCTGTAGGTTTACTCTGCTGTTTCGTGGCCTGAACTGTAACAGCAGGGGACAGTACACACCAGCCTTTTGCCACTCCTTCTGCACACAAGAGGGTAACACCGCTGTTATCAGTACCACTGAACATATTACAGCCAGTGACGTCCACCCAGCGTTTCGAGCACCCTATGACTCTCTAAAACAAGGAAAGATTTGTCTAGATTTGAATATGAAGTGGAAGAAGCGTCGGTCTGTCTTTACCATACCATGTAACAACCGCTGTTTGGCACAAATGGTCCTTACACATGGCATTTTAGATGCACAGTAAAGCTTTTTAACAAAATAAATTTTACAGTTCAAGATACTGCCAAGGTTCTCGGTGTAACTAAGTGGTACTTGCAATATATCAGCAAGTGGTTAAATTAATAGAGAAGTTTTTGGAAAAGTATGGTATTGTCTATTTTAAGAAACAAAAAACACAGTAACTACCAGCCTGAGAAAAGATAAGGCATTTCATACTGCATTAACATTAGACTTTTACATAAAACTAATGAAGATTAATTTAAGGATTCTCAGTATCATAAAGTATCTGATTAAGGACAACATAATTTCTGTCAGACTACTCAAAGAATTATCAAAAGTATAGACAAGATAACTGCCTAATAAACCCTTTATATATAGACACATACAGAACAGATTTTCATATCCCAATTACCCAGTGATGACACAAATCTTTTGTTTCTGTCATTTTTGTGAGATACTGATTTTTTTCTCTTGCAACTATTGCAAGAGAACCTGGGAGTAGGGAATGCACCTTTCAGCAGGCAGGAGGTAGCATTAAGCCTCCAAACATAGTGACAATTTTTTAAATGAAAAGTTATTACTATACAAGATAATGTGCACTTCCTTCCCTCCCTTTAAATATTCTTTCAATTAGCCAAGATATTTTTTTAATTAATTTTTTTTACAAAAAAAATAAGCGGCACAGAATAACTAAACTGATGAACATTGGCCAAATTATAACCGACCTCATGGAATTAAGAAGTTACTCGGGCATGAAAAAGTGCCTCCAAGATCCTCTTTATCACAGCCTGAAGCTCTCAGAAGAACCTGGAGCAAGCCAGTACCCTGAGTTTCACTCTCTGGACCAAAACGCTGGACGCATCCATTACCAGCCATCGTTCTGGGGAGAGCAGGGGAATGTAAAGCAATGAACAAATTCAGGACACGCAAACCTCTCCAGAACCGAGTACCAACTTGCAATTCCCAAGCTTATATTCCAAGCTTATGTTGCCGCTTATGCTTTTCCAGAAGTTTTCTGGTAAGCAGCATCACATTACACTTTCCACACTTGTACTTTTTTGTGTGTGTTTTCACATGCTTTTGGAAAGCATGTTTATCTACCGTAGAAAATTTACACCTTCTGCAGTGCAACTTTAAATGAGTCAGCAAGTGGCGCTTCAGGTGGCTAGATGTGCGGAAAGCCACAGCACACTGATCGCACTTGAACGGCTTCTCCCCTGTATGAATCCTCAGGTGTGGCTTCAAGTTTCCATTGTGGGCCGTGCAATAGCCACACTCTTCACACGTGTATGTTTTGACAGGCAGCTGCTTTTGTTCATAGAGACAGCCAGAAGATGAGCTTTCCTCACAAGAGTGTGAAGCCAGATGCTGTTTCAAAGACAGCCATTTGTTTGTTGAATAGCCACAGCTCCTGCACTTGAGATGTTCCATATTAAAATGTGTGACTCTGTGTCTTTTCAGGTGACTGGAAGTACGAAACTTCTTCTGACAAACACTGCAGCTGTAAGGTTTCTCACCTGTGTGAGTTCTTACATGTAGCTCAAGGTTGCTTAAAATGTAAGTGGCATACTCACACTCTGCACACTGATAGAATCGTGGCTGACTTTGTGCTAGCAAATCATTTTCTTTGCCCCTCTGAACATCTGGCCGTACTCCACAGACTTGTGAACCAAGCAAGGAATGAACGTTGTTTGAACCTTCTGAGGAACCCAAATCTGTTTCTGGATACATGCCGACATGCATTTCATGATGAAATTCAAGACTCTCTAAAGGGCTGTCCGCATAGAGGCAATGGCCAAACTCGTATCCATTCTTTAGGTGAATAAGGCTGTGTTTCTGCAAATGGTTCGATGTTTTAAATGTCTTATTGCATTCTTTACACACGAATGGTCTTTCATCTGTATGTACTTCTAGGTGCAGCTTAAAGTCTCTATGAACAGCAGTAGCATAATTGCAGCATTGGCACTTGTACATTTTGAACGTAGACAAATTGGAAGGCCACGTATCCTTTAAGTTTTCCACAAATCTATGATATGCATCATCATCTTGAACTTGTGAATGAGAGGCCCCAGAGTTGAAGAGAGGTTCCTCTTTGCAAATGACAGAATTCAGAGGAACTTCTGATCTATTCCCAATAATAGGTAAGCTGTTGCTTCCATGGCTGTTTTCAGGGAATTTCTTTCCAGAGCACATTTTTTTATTGTCCCGCACATAACCTGCCCGCTTAAAGTCTACTCCTGAAGCCAGCATTCCCCCACCGAGACAATCATTTTCTTTACGAGGAAGAGACAGAGAAACATGGTCCTGGGAATCACTGTCAACTTTGCATACTTTGCTTTTATGATATTCATTGCTCTGATTTGTATAACCATTAGCAGTAGCTTTAAACTGTTCATGAAATTTCTTATGAAAGCTGAGATGTCCTCTCGTGTAAAACACTACGTTACACTCATCACATGTATAATTCTTTAAAGGTCTTCGAGTTCTTCTTCTTCCGCTTATGAAGCTGAGTTGCTGCCCTTGGCATGTTTCTTTGCCCACATGTAATCTTCTGTGTCTCTTTAACCCTGTGATGCTTGTGAACGATGACTGGCAGAATTCACAGGAATATGGTTTAGCTACTGTGTGTATGTAGCTATGCCTTACCATGCTTGCAAAATATAAAGAAAAAAAGGTACAAAACCTGCACTGGTACAGCTTATACCCAGCATGCCAGTACATGTGATTTAACAGATGGGATAAGCTAATGCAGGAGTAATCACATTGAGGACACTGGTAAGGTGGTCTCTCTTTATGGCCCTTCATGTGATGAATAAAAATCCTAGGATTTGATGAAGCAAAGAAACAAATTTTGCAGGAAAAACTAACTGGCACACCCAGAGGTGTAAAGTCCCTTTCAATTTTGATGAAAAATTTCTCATATTTACTTTCCTTTTTCTTGGTCTCAGATTTTCTTTCTTCAGATTTTCTCTGCCTAACTTTTCTCGCGTTCATTCTATTTTTTCTTGCCTTTTGCAACTTACTCATTTTCTTATGAAATTTAAGGTGATTCTTAAGGTTGACCGAAAAGAAAAAGGTTCTTTTACAAAAGCAGCACTTATGTATTTTCTTATCTTTATGAGCTGAATAAACATGTTTCTTTAGATGTGCACTGCATTTATATACAGAACTACAAAACCTGCACTTCAAATTCAATCTTTCATGCCTATTTATAGAACAAGATGCTTTAGAAAGAGGTTTGATGGTCACACTATTACTTAGCCATGCTAAACCTTCTTGCTGACTTTGCAATTCTTTTGGGCTTGCATGAGGAGAAACAACTTTTTGTTGCCGATATCTTCTTTTAGGAAATGGAGTTAATGTCTTATAAATATGCTCTCCAGTATTATTTGATTCAGCAGAAGTGGAAGCATTCACCTCCAGTTTCCCTACATCATTTAGCAATTCTTCTGAAGTAGGAGAACATCCATTAAGAAATGGAGCAGAACAATTATAGGTAAATTTCGGTTCTTCTTTCAAGCCATGTTCCAAAAGAGACCTCCAAGTTTCATCTTCAAATTTGCGTCTCTTTCTATTATTAGCTTCATTGTCTCCATTCTTTGAAGAATCAGGATCTACAGGGGGATGAAAAGTCGCATGCATGACATTTCATACAATCACCAATGTTAATGATTAACTGGTAGTAATAGTACCAAACTGTCTAACGACTTGCTTGCTCTTCACTCCTTGTGCTTCCTTAATATTTTCCTATCTCCACCTCTTTCCTAAAGCCTCTCTCCATGCTTTCTCCCCTCAAGATTTAAATAACATTACAAGAGAAGAAATCCTAGTTAGGAGCCTCCTTCTTTCCACTTCCTCTTTTCACTCAAAGCTCTGAATTTCCCAGGACAACAACGCATCCCCTACAGCTTTTGATGAAACAGCTTTAAGCCAGAATTCCTATGAAAGTACTATCACCAAACTCTGCTAGGGGTCCATTCTCACAAATATGAAGCTCCTGTTTGTTTGTTTTTTATTTTCAGATCCTTTTCCCTAATGAGAAGCCACCCTTTCGCAAACTGCAGCAGAATGAAACAGTACCAATTTATTGTTGTTTCACTACTTTTCACAGGAGCCTGTGAAAGAACTAAGCATACTCCAGGAATATTCTCTTTCTGCTGTATATATTAATCGAAGTTGAAATGCTTACTCTTAAACAAATGGGTTTGGCATTCTTCCTAAACACTTTCCTATTTCAAAAACTTGAAATTTACCAGATTTCTTAAACTCTTGCGCTAATCTTATTAACAACTTACCTTCCATTTCAACAATTGTCTCCACCTCCTTCTGGATTTCTGGCTGTTTCTCTTGACTGACATCAGAAAGAACACTTGCAACACTGACAAGGTCCTCTTCGTGTTTGGATATTGCTGCCGATGTCAATTGCCTGCTTGTCTCAATGGTCTCACCTCCACCCTCACTGCCAGCACAGGGCAGGAGAGGAGGAATCTTCTGAAAGCCATCGTCACCATCACATTCTTTTCTGTCACTGGTTTCGTTTATCTCTGCAAGCTCTGTTTCGCAAGGTGATGCAGGCATCGCGTCATTTTGACCACGTTTATCCGTGCCAGCATCACACAGATCACTTACAGATGATTTTGATCTGTTACACCCACTCTCAGAAACGCATTTTTCTTCAGAGTATTTCATCCTGTTATCCTTATGTGTAGCAGTCTTGTCTTCTTCACACACGCTTACACTGTTACCGTCATTTGAAGGTGTCACATTGTGTTTTAGGAAATCGCTATTGTTTAAGTCACCCTCCCGCTCAGCCCCCTCCTTCCACTCGGGAACCGAGGCTGTTCGCTCCTCAGCGTCATCCTGAAGAAAATCATCATCGCTCAGCACGAAGACGGTGATTGGGAGAACAATTTCAAACACGTCCGACTCTGAGGACAGGAAAAGAGAGCATTAATACTATTGCCAAAATACCTGAAGCGATCGCGGCCCACCGGCCTCCCGCCCTGCCCGCGCACCGCCCACTGCGCATGCGCAGGCCCCGGCCGCCCGCACACGGGACACGTTAACCCCCCACACACACACACACCTCCCCCGGCCTCTCGTTCCCGTCAGCCCCGCCCCGGCCGGAGCCCCCGCTGGCTCCCTACCAGCGAAACGGGCACCTTACCGCTGTGTTCCGCCGGCTCCCACCTCTCCTGCCCCACCGACATCTCCCAGTCCGGCCTGGATGGCTCCGCGCCGGGATCACAGCCCCAGTCTCCCGCCACCGCGCATGCGCCGCCCCAGAGCGCGCGCGCAGAGGGGCAGGGGGCGGCGCTGCCCGTCACGCCTCTTTCTCGTGAGTAGGGGGAGGAGATAAAGAGGGGGTGTGCGGGGCTGCCGCCTTCTGATTGGCGGGAGCGACAGGGGGCGTGGCCTGAGGGGGTGGGGCGTCCGCCTGCCTGAGGTAACTGTGCGGGGCGGGCTGGCGGCGCTGGGTCGTTTGGTCTAAAAATCGGTTTAATCGCTCGTTACGTGGACCGGAACGCGTCAGCCGCGCGCAGGGAGGGGTTTTCAAAAGCTGTGCAAAATCTACTCCTATTTTAAGCAAAACACAAAGATAAGGTAGCCCGTCAACCGGGCGGTGGGGGGCTCGGACCTCTCGGTGCCTTCCTCACGCAGAAATTGGAGAGACGGTTGTGGTGGTCTGGCCGTGGAAACCCGTGTTTCCTTCGGCCCCGCTGCTGGGCAGGGGAGGTGGAGGTGTGAGAGCACGGAGGGGCGGGGAGAGGCTGGCGCAGAGCAGGTCTGAGGACACGTTTGCTTGGTGAGGAAGGGGAGCCGCAAGGTCTCCAGCTTAGTCAGGCCACCATTTGCACGGACATCAGGAACAATCCCTCAGAGATGGCTTCAGGTGTAGACTTCAGAGTGGGTTGGTGAGGGGCTGAGCTCAGAATTTGGTGTTCTGTTTTTCTGCAGGACATAAGGAAGGAGGGGTTTCCTGGTCAGTGAACAGTTTTTCAGGGCTTAAAGACGGCTTTGTCCCACTCTCACTTGCTCCTTAGTGCCAGGTCCTTGCCAACTCAGTTTATGAGTGGAGGAAAAAGCAAAGTCATTGTGTCATTAGGACCAAAGGGTTTCACAGAAAGTGAGGTAAATTATTGCACTGGGTCTGGCTGCAACAGAGTTGATTTTCTTCATAGCAGCCAGTATGGTGCTGTGTTTTGTATTTGTGACCCAAACAGGGTTGATAATGCACCAGTATTTTGGCTGAACGGTGTTTGTACAACATGAAGGCCTGCACTATTTCTCACTTTGCCCCCCATGGCGTAGGCTGGGGGTGGCAGGAGGTTGGGAGGGGACGCTGCCGGGACAGCTGACCCCAACTCCCCAAAGGCGTTTGATCCAAGTGACCGGCAGGGTCATTCTATACTATAAAAACCTGCCTTGTGTGTTGGTAACCCTGTTTAGTTACAAATCTGACACACAGCACCATGCGAGCTGCTGTGAGGAAAGTTGACTCCATCCCAGCCAGAGCCAGTGCAGGTGCTGATTTTGTTCCTTTTTTACTGCTCGACTATCCATTCTCTGGGGCTGTTGAGAGAAAAGGTAGCAAAGGAAGGTAAACTGAGCTAAAGAAAAAAAAACAACAGTAATGGGAGTAACATTGGTCATATTTGCCCAGAAGAGATTGCTCTCAACTGGTCTGATAAGCTCTCAGATGCTGCCAAAAACTCAGGCCAGCTTCTGCACCACAGACTTGCCCATCTGTCGCTGGGCTGTGCCTGACCCTGGCTACTCTCATGGGGCCTGATCCTGACCGTGACTTGCTGACTTGTGTTCCCAATCTGACCTCGGACGTGGCCCATCATGGTTTGTCTGGTGACTGGGCTCTTCATTGATCCAGGCAGCCACCCCTAGAGCTGCCTTACTCCCTCTCTGGGGGCAGACGGACAGACTCTGACTGGCAAGGTCCTTGTCCTGCCAGCCCAGGGATCCCCTCTGCTCCCAGTACCCTGGTCCTGAGGGAGCAGCCAGCCTGCCCGGCACCCTGATAGTATTTTGTCACCACCTGCAGGTTGTGGTTCCAGGTCCTACACTGCTAGAGGATTTCCAGTTCTCGTTTTACAGGCTCTGTACTCGTTAATGGTGCCTTCAGAAAAGGGTGGCACGATTAGCTGTTCCAATGAGAAGAATTTCCTCTGTTCCCTATCTTCTTCCTTCTCCCCATAAAAAGCATGTAAGGACCTAATTGTCACGCCCCACTCAGACCCGCTCAGAAGGGGGGGGGGGCTGTGACTCAGATTCGCAAATCCCCAACAGTGTGGACTAAGGTGAGACAACTCTCAAGGTCCGTATACAAACATTTATTAGATTCCCACAGCAATTAATATATGTCTTAACTAGGTCCACAATAATTGGTTAGGTATACAACAAATTATGGCAAGTGGTAAGGTATGCCTTGCGTTACTTAGCAATAGATATACAATGACTTATGGCAAGCGGTACTTTACAACAGATATACAATGAATTATGGCAAGTGGTAAAGTACGCCTTGTGTTACTTACTTAACAACTTTAAAAGAGAAGAGAAGAGAAAGAGAAACAGAGGGATAAAAATAGTCGAGAGAGATAAAGAGATCACCAGTCCTGGTTCCAGCATTGGTCCAGCCAACGGGGCAGGGGGGTCTCTGGTTTGTGGAAGCACTCCTCTATGTAAAATCTCCGCAGGGAAAAAAGTAGTTCCAAAAAAGAGTGTGTCCATCAGTCAGTTAGTCAGTCAGTTCGTCCATCAGTCAGTCAGTCAGTCAGTCCGTCAGTCAGTCCATCCATCAGTCTGTCCCCAGGGGCACTTATTCTCCCCTTTTATGTTCGCTGTATCAGTACGACCTGGCCCACTATTACGGTGACAGTTCCGTCTCAGGTTTCCCACCTCCCCAGGGTGTAGCATGATTTGAGTGGAGGGATGAGTGCTATAGTCATATATGTTTCGCATGATCTCAATAATCTTCATTAGCATATGCAGGGATGTCAAATTTAATATGCCTTTCACGGATAATGAGACAAAGGTCATCATCGGGCATAGTAGCCCTCTGAAGAAACAAAGAACTACACAGATTCTTGTTATCTTGTCCTTGCTGAGGAAAAGCAGAGCCGTCCTGTCTCCCTCCTCCAGATCCAGGCGAGTTTCTTTCCCGCCTGAGTAAGCAGGTGTTAGCCTTACCAAGTTCTTTGAGCATAAGGCCTACATTATTTGCCCCATGACTATAGCTACTTTTCAAGGTACCTGCGAGTGTTTGAGACATTCCTCAGTGAAGCTTGGGGGGCCTCCTCCTCCTCCCTTTCATCCCTCACCATTTGTTTCGGGGAATTTACAAGTTGACTCTTACACTAATTACAGGCCTTAACATCAGTGCCTTGCTTCCTGACATACCTGCAGCTGCACCCATTTATTTTTGTTTATCAACAGGCCCGCATTGTGTATGTAGGTCACTTTAGTACTGCTTTGGGTTGTATTAAAGTACAAGTGTAACGTTTAACATACAGCAATGTTTGATTAGGTCTGATCAAAACATGCATGGATATTAGACAAAGAGAAGGACAAGGTGTAACCTTCTCTATCCAGGTAAAATTCAACCAAATCTATGCTAACTTTGGCATGTAGTCAGTCATCATTTGCAAAAATTTGTTTTATATGCACAGAAATGTTAACAGCTGGAAAGCTAAAAGAGGATAGAGAAAGGCAGTACCATCTAAAGCTAAATATGTGCCTACTTCCAACTTTGTCTACTGTATTTTTCTGCCTTCTGTGAATACTAGTGAGGTGCATACTAGGTGGAGTGATTTTCTTGTACATACAGGTATGTTGGTAGCCTTTATTTTATAGAATCATAGAACCATGGAATAGTTTGGGTTGGAAGGGACCTTTAAAGGTCATCTAGATCAACCTCCCCTGCAATGAGCAGGGACATCTTCAACTAGATCAGGTTGCTCAGAGCCCCGTCCAACCTGACCTGGAATGTTTCCAGGGATGGAGCATCTACCACCTCTCTGGGCAACCTTGGCCAGTGTTTCACCACTCATGTAAAAAAGATCTTCCTTCTATCTAGTCTAAATCTTCTCTCTTTTAGTTTAAAACCATTACTCCTTGTTCTAACACAACAGGCATACTAAAAACTCTGTCCCCATCTTTCTTATAAGCCCCCTTTAAGTACCAAAAGGCCACAATAAGGTCTCCCCAGAGCTTTCTCTTCTCCAGGCTGAACAACTCCAACTCTCTCAGCCTGTCCTCATAGCAGAGGTGCTCCTGCCCTCTGACCATCTTCGTGGCCCTCCTCTGGACCCACTCCAACAAGTCCATGTCTTTCCAATGCTGAGGGCTCCAGAGGTGGAGGCAGCACTGCAGAGGCGTCTCACCAGAGCAGAGTAGAGGGGCAGAATCCCCTCCCTCGCCCTGCTGGCCACGCTGCTTTTGATGCAGCCCAGGATGTGGGTGGCTTTCTGGGCTGCAAGTGCACGTTGCTGGCTTATGTTCAGCTTTTCATCCCCCAGTACCCCGAAGTCCTTCTCAGCAGGGCTGCTCTCAATCCCTTCATCCTCCAGCCTGTGTGGATACTGGGAGTTGCCCAGACCCAGGTGCAGAACCTTGCACTTGTTGAACCTCATGAGGTTCTAGAAGCCCTTTTTTTAAAA
>VFFE01007200.1:996421-1068181 GCA_008921705.1 Burhinus oedicnemus | reverse complement strand
CATCAGTGCCTTGCTTCCTGACATACCTGCAGCTGCACCCATTTATTTTTGTTTATCAACAGGCCCGCATTGTGTATGTAGGTCACTTTAGTACTGCTTTGGGTTGTATTAAAGTACAAGTGTAACATTTAACATACAGCAATGTTTGATTAGGTCTGATCAAAACATGCATGGATATTAGACAAAGGCAAGGACAAGGTGTAACCTTCTCTATCCAGGTAAATTTCAACCAAATCCCTGCTAACTTTGGCATTTAGTCAGTCATCATTTGCAAAAATTTGTTTCATATGCACAAAAATATTAACAGCTGGAAAGCTAAAAGAGGATAGAGAAAGGCAATACCATCTAAAGCTAAATATGTGCCTACTTCCAACTTTGTCTACTGTATTTTTCTGCCTTCTGTGAATACTAGTGAGGTGCATACTAGGTGGAGTGATTTTCTTGTACATACAGGTATGTTGGTAGCCTTTATTTATAGAATCATAGAACCATGGAATAGTTTGGGTTGGAAGGGACCTTTAAAGGTCATCTAGACCAACCTCCCCTGCAATGAACTGCAACTTCAACTAGATCAGGTTGCTCAGAGCCCCATCCAACCTGACCAGAGCCTTCTCTTCTCCAGGCTGAACAACCCCAACTCTCTCAGCCTGTCCTCATAGCAGAGGTGCTCCTGCCCTCTGACCATCTTCGTGGCCCTCCTCTGGACCCACTCCAACAAGTCCATGTCTTTCCAATGCTGAGGGCTCCAGAGGTGGAGGCAGCACTGCAGAGGCGTCTCACCAGAGCAGAGTAGAGGGGCAGAATCCCCTCCCTCGCCCTGCTGGCCATGCTGCTTTTGATGCAGCCCAGGATGTGGTTGGCTTTCTGGGCTGCAAGTGCACGTTGCTGGCTTATGTTCAGCTTTTCATCCCCCAGTACCCCGAAGTCCTCAGCAGGGCTGCTCTCAATCCCTTCATCCTCCAGCCTGTGTGGATACTGGGAGTTGCCCAGACCCAGGTGCAGAACCTTGCACTTGTTGAACCTCATGAGGTTCTAGAAGCCCTTTTTTTAAAAAAATAAGGTAAGTTTTCCTAAAGGCAGGATTGCAGCCCCCTTTTAACAGAAGATATCATGAAACTCCCGGAACATTAGAATGAGTAACTGAAATACCCATCTTTCTCCTGCCTTTATAGGTAGAAACATTGGCTCCGTTTGTGAAATGCAGATGGCATAGTTATATTTTCAAACAGAAGTGGCAAAACCTCTTGGCAGGAGCACTGTCAAAACCGTCGTAACTGGGAGCATGCCTTAAATTAGGCAAAGATGAGAGGAATATTCATTTCTGTGTTTCAGCTCTCGGGGTAAGAAGACTTGTTGATTCTCCCAGCTGGGTGAAGCAGGTGCTGGGGTGAGCAGGATGTCTTGCCTAGATTTTTCCTGCCACAGCAATCCATAGCGCGTCCTTCTTGTTCCTCCTATGAAAAAAAAAAAAAAGGTGACAAAAAAGTCTCCTCCTGCCAGAACCGTCTGATTCTCCACAAGAGGGCTCTGCGGCCACGGGTTTGCTCCGTGACTGTGCTGAGAAAGGCTCTGCAATGGAAGAACCTGAAAATACACGAGAGATCACAAGTAACCCAGTCCCTGTTCAGCTGGTCCAGAACATCTCTTGTGAAAAGAGGTGGCAGGTAAGATCTGAATTTCAAGTAGAAATTAAGGAGGAAGAATACATAATTTCAATTGTCATTGTCAAAGCTAATGGAAAGGTAATCTTCCACGCGTTTGTTATTCGCGTTTCATAGGTGACTTTCAAAACACAAGCCCCAGCTGTTTTAAAGAGACTAAACTGCAAGAAATCCTTTGTGAATAGAGTTTCTTTTTTGGCTGTGAGTCATGTCTGAATTCTCAGTGATGTATACACTGATTTCTTGTAGTGATTTGTGTCTCAGCCATTTGCTGAATCTTTGCTTTCTGAGCTACTTCCAAATTTGCATTTGAAAAGTGCAGGGGTTAACAGCTGAAAAGGATGTCACAACTCAGACAGCTGGTGTTTCTTGTAACTTGGATCTGCATGTGAGGAAATGCAGAAAATAAAGGTAAGAAGAACTTAATTGGGAATGTTTTAATTGCTTATATAGTCTCACTGGAAGGATATTAATATCCATTTCTATTCTTTCTTTTTTAAAGCATAAACTTTTAAACAATCTTATTTGAAAAATACCTCCGCCACAAAAAAAAACCTGCAAAACTCTGCGCAAACTTTACAAAGCTCTAAATGACAAGGCTTTTTCCTTGACAGTGAATATTTCCAGTTTTTCATAAAGTAACAAACTGTAATTCTCAGCCTAGTCCCCCTTGATGCTGGCATCCAGCAAATAAAGTTATCAGGCAATGGATGAATAATAAATCTGGCAAATAAAGTGAGTCTGGGGAATGATGAAGCTGCCTTTCCACACCCATTCCACAAAACTGTGTTCTGCAAATTCAACTTGCAGTGGAGTGATAGAAATCTGCCTGCAACAGTGCTCGTGCCCACCCTCCAGCATGAAAAAAGAGAGTTGTGGAAAGTATCTTGTAAGGAATCTCTGTGATTCCTGCATCTCTGCCTTCTAACTCTGTGACAAATCTGAGAGAAAGAGGGCATCTTCAGATCCACTGTTAACTGGAAGAGGAGTTGCGACTAATTATTGGTAGCCAAAGGTCTTTGTTTATGAGCTTCAATTATGATTATCGTGCATGTGTGTGTCTTGGCCAATGAATGTTCCTTTGATTTCCCAGACAGCAGTGACAAAAACAGGAGAATGCATATGAGATACTATGTTTTTGAAAAATGTACTTCGACAAAAAAACAACCCAGTAACCTACAGCTTTCTGTCTGCAAGATAAAAATCAGACATTGATTTGTACTGAAACTTTGTCTGCGCTGATTGACAGTCAAATATGTATCTTGTATTTATGGAAGATAATAAATTCTGAAAAACAATATGGAAAATATTGGACAGTATGAGAAAATGAAGTATCCTCAATAAAATGTAATTATTTGAAGTGTGGATTTGACATCTCTGGGGCCAGAATGGTGGCCCAGATTTATCTCCACTAACATAAGGTATTGACCTGAAATACATACATAACTTGAGAGTGTGGCCACCCTAGGCTGCTTCTAGAGCAGTGGTTTTTTATCCTCATGAATCTAGTGCTGTACGTTGGAAGGGCCTGTAACAGTAATTTCATAAGGTCTTATATCAGTATGCTTCAGTTTGCCCGGCAGGGCTCTGTACCTCCAAGAGGGAGCATTAAGGCTTCTACAAGCTGAAGAAGGTTGAACACCATTGCTGTACAGTGAGAGCAGAGATGAGGTACTGTACTAGAGAGCTGGACTGAATCACCTTTTACAGCATGTCTTGATTGTGGAAGAACCTACAGAAATTAGACTCCTAATATGCAAGCTTTGGCTACAAGGCTAAAATGAGGTGGAGTACGTGTGGCCCTCTGCCTCTGTATCTGTTTGCATAGTACCTTGCTTAGTGGAGCACGCTCTGATTACAGCCTCTAAGTGCTGCTGCTGTATAAATACTATTATTGCAGCAGTTGCACATGCCACTTCGTATTTCATGCTCCTGATTCCATGTCTATTAGTGGCTGCGTGTCATTATCACCCACACAGATACTGGCAGAACCTGTCATTTGTAAATGCTGGCAGATGGCAATACAAGTCCTTTCCTAGGCATTGCAACGTACTGTTTAAAACCTCAAGACAAATATGGTCATCTGTAGACACTTTCAGATTGTTATATGGCCATAGACATCCACTGCTCTTATAGTAATTTCAGCTAAACCTTTGGGGGTTTGGCACATAACAAAAAATCAAGCTGGAAATACCTTAGTTGAGCCTGAAACACCAGGGATAAAAGATAATGTCACTTTTAGACCAGGGAGAGTCAGGGAATTGTTCCTAGGAAAATAATGTAAGAGCAGTTGTGGTCTGGCAATTAGAGCCGGAAAAGTGGTAGATGAATACAAATCCAGCTGCAAACACATAGAAACAGGCTGGATGAGTTGGGAATGACATCATTAACCTATCAGCTAATGTAAAGAAAGAAAGTATCTCTCTAGAAGGTTTGGTTATCACAATATCAGCAGTATTAGGACTGTGAGCTACAATGACTGAAAGCTTTTTAAAAGCCAGGACATTGCAATAACAAACCAAGACTTAGTAACCAAATGACTTCTTTTATTGTAAAACCTGCTGGGTTGTTGGTTTTCTCTTTTTCACACTGCCACTGTTTTTTGCAAGCAGCTTCACTAAAGTCTGTTCCAGAGGGAAGAGAAAACACATCAGTGAGGAGCTAGTCATTGTCAAAGAACCGAGCAACACTTAGGGACAGAGCCTTCTAACACCAAACGCCCACGGAAAGATGCAGCTGGGGATTGATTGAGTCACACGAAGTCCACAGCGCGCTCTTCTTTTCAATACTTTCTTCCCCAAGTGATCTCCTTGTCATTAAGTTCACCTTGAACTTGTTGAAACTGTATGACTAAGGAAGAAATTCAGTCTTATAATTAGGGCATAGGAGCCATGAAGTTTGATTTCCACTCCTGATTTTCGTGCAGGTTTGTGTAGATCACTATTGTTTGCAAAGTGTTTCAAGTTCTTCACATTGCTTAAATCGAACAGTGCAGTGCTATTAGGTAAGCGTTGGCAGCTCTTGGTAGTTGGAAACAGAGTTTGATTTATTGCTAAACACCACATTTCCCTAAATCAGGAGACAACTACATGCAAGGTGGAACTCAGGAAAACCTGGAAATACACAGCCCTTTCCCTGGTAAATTGAGCACAGTCCATTCTACTGAATTTGCTCTTTCTCTCTCCCTGCAGTTCTCTTGTGCCTTTCTGATGTGAAAGACAGAGAATCTCTGCCAGCAAGGACACCAATCTGAGAACTTCTGAATCAAAGGATTGCTTTTTATAAAGCCACACTTAGAGACTAGTCTGATATCACAGTTGCCGTTCTTGAAGGTATGCAGAAAAAACTATTAACATACTAAAAACTAAATGTTGTTTCCTGTTTTGATCTGAACAATTAGCCAAAAATTCTGGGTTGTGGGGTTTGTTGCAGGTTAAGAGAGGAACAAGAGATGATACCAAATATATCTGTTGTGCAGTCCTGATTGCAGCCATTTTCGTAGAAGGGAGGGAGTCCTGGAGGTCCTGTGTCTTAAATACATGCTAAAATGCATAAGCCATCTGTTTTCCTTCATCTCTTGCTCATGTTCTGCAATAAACATTGCAGAATCTGCTCCTCCTCCTGCTCTTATTTCTATTCTTTTACAGTTTTCTGTAAAAAATAGTCACTATTCCTACCTGTCAGTTTTCTTTTTGCTTTCCTCAGATTCTCATCTTTCTTTCTGCTCTCTTTCTCTGTTCTTTCTCCTAAACCTTTTCACTCCCAGTCTTATCTTCATTTTTCAGAAATCTTCATTTGACTTAGTTCACACCTTTCTTTGCATGGTTAGAGGCTCCAGTAATTCCTTCTGCTCTCTGTATCACTGACCGGCACTTTGGTGACCTGCAGCTTCTTGGAGAAATCTTTACAGGAAAGGTCCTGCTCAGCCCCAGTGACCCCAGGCTGGATGTGCCTAATGATCCAAGGGATGGTGGGAAAAGGAGCTGTGCTGGGAGGAGCTCAGTGCCAGCACACTGGACAATATAGTTGTCAAACAAAGTCTCTCCTGAGCATGTATGAACTGATTTTTCCAGGGACTCAGAGCTGTGTTGCATTTGGGGGAACATAATGAAAACAGTCAAAGACACAACATTGTCCCCAGGGTTACATGTGCGGCTCAATTTCAAGTTCCTGCTTCAAAGCATAGAAATGCTAGAGCTTTTCAGCAGGAGTATACGACTGATTTTATTTTTTTTATTATTTTACGTACACAGAATATTTTGTAACATTGGTCTTGGAAAAGACTGATTTTTTTTTATTGAACCTTTCTGAAAAAATATAGATGTGAAAGAAATGTGGCAAAGGTAATTTCAACTTGAAAGTTCCAGCATAGCAAGACTTTATTGTGGAAAGTGTGAGGAAATCTTAGGATAGGATATTGGTGCCTTCACCTTTGATAATAATTTGAAAACTGAACATTAAAATACTGACAGTTTAACAGAAAATAATGAGCCATCACTTGTCAAAAATAATATTGTAGGAAAAGGTCAGTTGTTTGCAAAAGCAAGTGCCTGTGGATTGACAAGGTTAATCATGAAAATAAGTGTATCACTGCCAAATTGTCAGTTGCTGGGTAACCCACAGCTGAAGGAAAGTATATTTGCTTAATGAAAGGAATTTAATGATATACCATCTGTGTGAAGTTTTCTTCAGTGGAGCGTGTAAGACTAAAATACGTGTTGTACAGACAAGAAGCAACCAGGTTTGTTGGTGGAGTCATGATTAAGACACGAGGCTCAGTCCAGTTACCTGCACATAGGTAGGTGCCTTGGGCTGATTGAGAAGCTGTAGGCTACCCTATTGATTCTTCTGCTGCTGGTCTAGAAGGAGCAGGTATTGTAATTGTTTCATCTTGGCCAGCCCTGTGAGGATGTCTCACATATCACAGAGCATTTAAAACGGTACTAGAAGTCCATCTATGAACTGACTCAAGGCCTTAAAATGAGAGTGAGCTACAGATTAAGATAACTGCACCACATGTGTCTACAGATGCAGCAGATGTCTAAGCTCCAGTTATAGAAGGTAGACCCTAGGGAGTAATTAAGCTGATAAGCCACTACAGACATGGTTCAGTTGCCTAAAAATGGGTGTCTGGAACCATTTGAGGTGCCATAGGGCATGTGAGACATCTGCGTGGGCTGGCAGATATGACAGATATGATTGGAAAATGAGCCCTTCTGGAAGAGCATCTGTAGACCAGGCAAGATAAATCAGGACATCTCAAATGGCTTGACACTTTTATTTACGCAATGCAGTCTACCTGCTATGTTTGGTCAGCTAATCTCTCTCTAGAGTTCCTTGGTAATGTTGGCTGCAGGCTCAATTCAGTTGGCTGAGCATGACTAACAATAAAAAGTTTCTTTATTTAGTTTTGATGTATCCCTAATGGACTTAAAATAACTTAAAATAAAATAACCACACCCGATAAAATAAACTACACATGATTGATTTATGGAAAAGTTTCTTCACAGGCACAAGGATTGAAGACCAACCTGAAAACATGATAAACAGAACTTGATGGCTAAATGCCTCACTCAAAATGAAGAATGTTCTGCTTGCTTTTGACTGGGTATTATTTGATTGTTTAGCTAGTTCTTGACGTGTTTTTTTGCATGTGGCAGTTGTTGGTTTTTTTGCTGATTGGAGACCTTTTGGTGTGATCTGGTCATGTCCTATCGTGAACTTCTTTTACCCTCCAAAACTGGGTGGCTAGATCCCAGTTGCCAGTTGGAAATTATCCGTCCATCTCTCTGTCTCTGCCAGGCTACAGCAACAAATTAAACAGGGACAGACACCTGCACAAGGCAGTAGAACTCAATCCATCGATATTGTCCACAAGATACTGGCCTGGCTTGGATCCAGGCAAACTAAAACTCTCCTAAGCAATTTCCAGGTACAGTTTAGGAATTAGCATGGGCCAGGGACAATTTCCCAGGAGAGAGAGCAAGACAGAGAAACAAACAGAGGGAATGACCAGAGAAGATAATTTCCTTTCTAAAGCAGGTGAACACCTCTAGCACCAGTGAAGTTATCTAGAAACATGATTGCTACAAAATAAAACTGAGCCAGTCAGAACCTAAGCCACCTTATTTTCTCCTTTTTTGCCAATTCTTAGAATAATGTATCATTACCTCGCTTATCTACCCTTCTATAAGGTTTCCTTGAAACTAGACACCTAAGGTCCTTCTTATGAATAAAAGAGAAATAGGCACCTTTAGTGTGTAATCCATCTGACCTTTAGAAGTCTACATTGAAAGGAGATGAGTCTTTCACCTGGAAATACCTGTTGTAGTGTGTAAATGGGATCTAGACTAGCTTAGATGACTCTCATCCAAATATACCTCTGCAGTTTCCTGAGAAGCTTCTCTCTGCAAACTTAGTCCACTAATGACTAAAGTCATCACCAAGAGAGACTGAACGGGTACATGCAGAACAAGAAACCTTAGAGTTAGGACTTCTATTCTAGGCTGAAAAAAGGATATTTCATTTGACTACATAAAAAGATATTGTTTCTGACTATAACATATCAGTAACTTTTTTTTTTTGTTTCAAAAATTTCTTAAAAAATCTATCCAAAATCTGAAATCTATGATGATCAGATGTGGCTTGTGGAATTATAGTCAGCTTGGTTACTTTTTTGCAGTTGAGAGGAGTGTCTCAATTGAAAACAAAATAGATAAGAGGTTTTTCAGCTGTTTTTCAATTTTGTTATGTATTCTGCAGCTGCTTCGTAATCATAGCAAAAATAAACTGTATTATTCATGCTGACAAGATTGAAAATTATGGAAAATTATGGGAAATTATGGAAAAGGAGAAGCCAAAGTTTTTTGTGTTTGCAACCTTTTCCGCAGCTAAACATGTCAGGTCCCTCCTAGCCTATTTTTGTATTTTCCTTCCAGCTTAGATTATTCCATCCTAAAATAGTTTAGATTATACTTTTAATAATGGAAAAACACAAGGAGCATTTTATTTGATACAAAAATTCTCTCCAGAATTGACTTTCCCCTTCGTGTTGCAGAGTACCCAGTCTGGCTTCAAGCGAATTCCATTAATGCAAGTACAAAATACTCTTTTTTCCATCATTTTGTCTTGCATAAGTGACAGTTACACAGCATGTTAGAAGTGATTGAGGCATTCACCGAGTGGTATGGACTTCTCATTAGAGTAGGATGATTACTAGGGTGACTTATCAGTCAAAAGGCATTATATTTGCCATGGCTATCGTGTAATTAAGCACAGATGAGACCCACAAGCAAGCATTACTCTGAAAAACACAGTTCACATAATGCTGAACTGAAGGAGCTTTCCAAGGAAAGGGGCTAGGAAGAAACTTATTTGGTACACATGATTTCTCTGAACTGTCCCAAGCCACTAGCTTGAGGTGCTTTGCCAGAGACCAACCTGTGACATGCTACAGGAAGACACTTCATTTGTTCCCTAGCAGACAAAAACAGCACATGGGATTTTTGCAGAGTGTCATTTGCTGTGCCTGCATTTAGTACATTTTCCAGAAGTGGCAAAGTTCACACTGATGTATTTCTCCATAGCTAAAGTTACCTGGAGTAGCTGTGGTTCACTCAGAAACAAACCAAACCGTATTTCTATTAGACAGGCTTCTCACCAAACCTGTCATTTTAGAGATGGAGAAAAGACAACACAGAGTACTGTGTTGCCTGAACAGAAAGCTGGAACACAGTCCTGGTGTCCCAGGTGCCATGTCAGTGCTGTATCAATGGGAACACAAAAGGCAGTTAATGTTTATTGCACTGACAATTCTGCAGTCTGTGCTATCTTCTTGCACCAGTTTTGCCCGATATTGCAGTACTTCAGAACTTTATGCAGTCTCTATACTGCAAAAGAGAGAAATCCTACTTACTGCTGCTCATTAAAAAATAAATCTTTCCGCTCTTTCAGAGGTTAAGTATAGTTTCTAGGCACATTCTGAGAGCAAAACTCATATTCAGTGTATCTGAAAATCCAAATTGGGCTCAATTTTCAGAAATCTGTATTCATGCCTTATCTGTATTTCTTTATAGAATTTTTGAGAACAGAAGTCCAGTCCTTGCCCCAGAGGGAGCTGCATTCCCTAATAGATGATATGAGTCCGTACATCTCAGATAAATCTGTTAAGTTCACAAAGTGCTCTGAGATTTCAAAATACAGCTATTATGGAAATAGCCATTGTTATTCTTGTTTTTAATCGCTGCTGACAATCATGAATATTTTGAGGATAATTGCCAAGTTAGAAGCTGTGTTTCTGAATAGAGCTTTTCAAATACGCAAGGACTCTATTATGTTTTGGGTAATTTTGTGAGAAGCTTTATGTTGGTGTGTCTGGACTATCATCCGAGAAACATCTGGTGGAAGAGGATCAAACTGACACAAAGACTGGCAGTCATACTTACATGTCCCTGACTGGAGCCAGTTTATGGTTTTGGTTGTACTAAAGATGTTGTACACTGCATCTTTGCAGGGCTTTGTCGAATTTTCTTGAGCTGTCTGAAACTCAGCATTTCCATTTCATGGCTAATGTTGAACTTTCACAGTATATTCTCACTCTCAGTATGAACAAAACCACAAGTATAAAAACTTTACTGCCCATTTAAAAAAGTGTTGCTTTAAAAAAACATATATGTGTATATGTATGTACACAGGAAACCACTTCAAAATGAAATTGTTATTTCAAAGCTTATTTTGGATTCTTTTTATCTTTGTATTTGTTCATTATCTCCTGACATAACAGTTCTAGTGGTCCAGGATATGGCACATCTTATCACACTGTATCCTGTCAGGATATGGTCCAGGTAAGGATGTTATTACTGGGCAGCCAAGTGGGCAGTTTCCATTGGGTGAGATTCAACTACAATTACCTAATTTTAGGCATCTTCTTTGTGTAGTGACCACGTTGGAGCTGGTGGCCAAATGCCCGCTTTGGAGAGGGATCTTCTACAGCCAACAGAGCCTAGAGTGTAGTCCAAGTCACTCTAAAGTAGATATCTACTTCAGAATTGCTTTCCAGTCTCTATTGCCTGTATTGACTAGTTCTCCAGTAAGTATAACAGAAGCCTAGATTCTGTTGTAGACATGTACATTTAGATTTTAATTTGGTGCTGAATTTCACCCTATACTGTTCACCACTGGGATGAGAGCTTTCTGAGAACAAAGTAATGGGAATAATTTGAAGCCTCTTGTCCATTTAATATTATTATCTTTGGAATATACCTGAGACCATCATCCAGAACATGTAACCAGAGTAGGGTATATCAAAGACTATCTTGTCACTGAAAAAACTTGATATATTTTTAAGCTGTTAATATAAAATCCTACTGAGGCAAAGCTCTGTAGTTCATGCAAGACAATTCAAAGCCAACTGGGTTTACCTGAACCTGTCTCCACTAGGATCTTGTATTGACTTAGCTGTTTGATTTAGCAATTGGATATAAAAACACATTTTTGAAGCTTGTCTAATGAAGATGCTTGGAGTGAAATTCTTCCAACCACATGTCAGTGTCTGAATCTGAGAAAATTACCTCAGGCTGCCCTTATTGTCAATGGGAAGAAACAGACATTTAGAGTGTGAGTCATCTGACCTATTTTAGATGTCCATTTTGGAGTGATGAGTTGCAGATGAAACGCTGACTTCTCTCCATTGAGTACCAAAGAAACAGAGGGTGATTATCTTAAATGTAGATGTCTAATGCAATTAGATGAACTCATCCCATCCCCACTTCAGAGTACAACGAAGGTACGCTTCACCTTATCAGCAACAAATAGCTTTATCACCCAACGAACACCGTGGCTGATATGGGATCTGTCCCAGGACTAATCTACTTGGAGATGAGAACAGCCACTGGAACTGGAGCTCCACTTCCATTTGAGAATGATTCACAGCCCACTAAGGTCAACGGGAATCTGTCCACTGACTTTAGTGGGCTTTGCAAACCCTAGGGTTTAGGCATACATTAATTTAGCAGCTGGGTGCCACAATTTAAGATAACATCATTCTTCTGTTTTTTGTTATTGTTTTGCCGAAGGTTGCCACTCTTGCAGCAGAGCTGGCAGAACAAAGTGAGTCGTATGGGGAGGTCACTTGGTTGTAAAGGCTGTGTATACACCATCCTGTTAGTATTCACTAGCACAGCAATCCCTTCCCTTAGTACCTGAGTCTCCTCTGATTTGGTCAATCTAGTCCACAGTCTTCATTATCATGGCAATCAATACTGAATCCCTTTTGTCCATCTAATCCAAGGCTGCTGCTGGTCTGTGGTTTACAAAGAACAGCTTCCCCATCCAATCTGACTGTTGACCGTCGTCCTCAAAGAGCCCCAGCAGTCTGGTCAGCTGGCTCACCAGAGACAGGAGTAAGTTAAGGAGAATGTTTTAAACTGCTTATGTAGGTTCTTGTTATGATCTGTGAAGGGCAGGTGAAGGGACCTGAAGGGAGGTGGGATGATGTTTCATATGGAGGGTGCCTGTCTCTGGCTGTGCTGTAAGGGGTGCCTGCGGGTGACTAACGTTTACAGGACTGTAACCAGAATGTGGATCCATCAATAACTGTTTCCCTGACATAAAGTCTCTATCCTTTCATCATTTGACCACCTTGAAGCCTACATCTCAGAAGCAAGTCTGGGGGATTAAACAAACTACCTCTGGTGATGAGGGAACTGAAAGTACCTTTGATAAAAATTCAAGGTAGGCAAAACTTTTTGGATCAAACTGCATGTTCTTGCTCTCTGCCAGACAGGCAGAGGCGGAACTGATAAGAGGAAATACATTATTGAACTGTATTACCGAAGCTTGAAACTTCCTTAATCAGCAATGAGTAATATGAAACGACATTGTAGCTATTGGGGCAAGTGAAAACGTTGGAGAGAAAATATGAGGGTTTAGGGATTTGTCTTATTTTTGTGGCATTGTGGGTGCTTTTGCAATACTTATACTTTTACTCACCCCACTGCTCCAATCTTCCTTTTCAGTTTCTGGGAAAGATTACTCTATTGTGCCTGGAGAATGCCTCGGAGAACATGCTATTGCCTTACTAGCAGAGCGTTACAGGTACCAACAATTTTCTGCAACAACAAAGTGGCAAACTCATGTTCCCCCTGTAATCCAGGTCAGTGTGATATGACTTTCACAGTCAAACTGGGTTCATTCAAATACTAGTAACATCATTGTCCTAATCGTGTTTCTACAGGAAAAAACTGGTAATTTAAAACCTTTGGGAAAATAATATTAAAGTTGCACAACTAAAATCCTTTTTAATTTTAAATAACAAGTAGAATTCATGGCTGTTGCATGGTCTGGGAGATTTCAGATTTTGCTGGTAATGGAAACAAGGAGAATATACACAAAGTTTAAAACCTTAAGTCAGTATTTGAGACACCTAGGTTCCAGTTCATCCTTTGCTATAGGTTTCTTGTGTTGCCTAGAATAAGTCTGTCAGAACAGGATTCAGCTTAACCAAATCTAGCCACCTCAAACCAAGTGGCTTGTTTAAGACCTCTCTGGGCTCCCTGTAATGTCAGTGGGCACTTCCAAACGGCAACTGATGTCATTCAGGTAAGGTGCTTATTTCTCCAGCAAGAGTGCCTGTCTTTCACCATTGACTCTAGAAAAAGTCTGGATGACCAGTTTAAACTAGATCTGAAACTTTTAAATGGTTTTAGTTAGCTGAAATAAATTCTGTTCTGATGTTAGGGTTACAAAATCCATTTAAGTACATGTGACAGATTTTAATATATTCAGTTACAAGCCAATAAATAAGTTTTGCTTCTAATGTTAAGGTTATAAAATCCATTTAAGTACATGTGCCAGACAAATATTTTAATATATTCAGTTACAGGCAAAAATAGATTAATATTATCCTGTCAACTCCACGCATTAAAGTGGTTACAAGTCAGTATCACAGAAACGATGAGTGAAAAAAGCATCATAATTATGGTTCTTTATTTACCTCATGGTTTTTGTGCCTGTTGTATTCATGCTGTCAGAGTTTTTCTAAATAACCGTAATGGATAAAGATGGCCTAGAATTTTCCCTTCTGAATGAATACAGAGATTCTCTCCTAATGAGGAAATGGAGTCTACAAACAAACAAGCATGTTTGCAACACAGACTGAATAGAAAATGCTCTTGGGGAGGGATTCTCCAAGTGACAAGCATGTCTACTTCCAGATAAGCCAAAGTTTGCTGGGGGGGGACCTTTGCGCCCATGTGCGGATGTGAGTTCAACAAGCCCTCAACAACAAGCCCCTTTTGCCCCCAAGCTCTGTGCTTACATGAGTAAAACAAGCCGTCAACTGTGCTCTGAGCAGCAGGGCAGGTGGCAGAGTGCAGTTCAGATCTACATGCCTGAACTTTCTTCCCTCCCAACAAAGGAGGGAAACTGCCCACCAGGAATGGTCCCCGGCACACTGGTATCCTTTGAATTGCGTCCAGACATTGCCTGAGAGAATGCCGATTTGCACAGGCCAGGACTCTGCCACAAAATGTGCTAGCATTTTAAAGGATATAAAGAAAAAGAAGAAAGCTTTATTGACATCCAGAGTTTAATTGTTAGGCATTAAGGCACAGAAAGATTTAATCACTTGCCGAAAAGCAGACAGGAAGACTGTGGCAAGGCAAGGAACTGAACCCAGCACTCCCCAGGGCCCTCACCACAAGACAGTTGTGGGTTTTTTTTCCAAGGCTAGGTTCATCTCTGTTTTTTCAGTGTAATTGAGTGCAGAAAGTATTCACAGTTGCTGTTGCTGGTTTTAAGCATGGTCTATTACAGAATAATCTGAAGCAGTGTCTTAAAAATGAGACAATATTTTTTCCAATGTACAGCAGATTACTTAAGCAGCAGCAGAATTTGTCTCATACCTACCTAGAGATGCCAAAGGCTGCAGCAATGCATAGAACTTCTGAGGCTTTTTATCTTCTTCTTCACTGTAGAGTGGTCCTTGGAAAGTAATCAGAGGGATAACTCAGTATTAGCAAAACATTGTTTGAACATGGAGGAAATACCTGGAAGTTTCTCTGTGCAAATACAGGGAATATCCACTAAATATTTAAGTTACCTCCTGATCCCACATTTGTTTCCTGTCAAGTATCAAGAGCAATGAGCAGAGCACCTGACTGCAAGTTAATAACACTTGTGGGAATTATTTTTTGCAACTTAGATGATCTCTTATATCCCTGCAAAGAGCGTTTCACACCACTGCAAAGAGGGAGTGAAGTGCCAGGAAGTTAACTCTAAAGCACCTTCCAATGCAGAGATGTGGGAGACGCTCTCTGAAAGCAACATGTAGCTGCAGCTCAGTTAACTTGGAAAATTCAAGCAATTAAAATGCTAGTGCCTAATAGCTAACAATATCAAGAAAGTAGTACAGTAGTTTCTCTTGTTTGCCTCACAATCCTACTCTGTACAATATTTATATCCAGCTTGAAGCTTGCAGTTTGGTGTAGCAAGGATTAAACACTGCTTGGCTTAAAGGGTCAAAAGGCCTTGGAAAGGAAGTCAAGACAGAATAGCTGTGACTTCTCTCACTCACATAAATATAATCTGAAGGCTGAAGAAGAGACCTGAACATGATTTTGCAAATTTGATAAAGACCTTGAAAGTGACAGAGCATCTTGACCTGGGGCTTCTGGTGCCATCCCTGCTGCTTAGGACCCTTAAACTCACTCAGCCAAGCAGTATCTTTCACATGAAGTTACGATCCAGGGAAGTTGCCTTAGCAGTGGGTAGTTGCATTAATAGTTGCCAGGGATGCAGCTATGCTGAATGCTGTCCTTAACAGGGTCATTTTAAAAATACTGTTGGTGCCACCACAGCTTATTGTAGAATGGAGGTTTTGTCTTCCCCATTCTACCTAATAAGAGATTTGTTATCATCAAGTCTCTGTTGTGCTTTTGTTTCCTTCTTTCTCCACTAAAGATTGTGTTTCAGATTGAACAAGGCAACCTGTTCTTTTCCATCCAAAAGAAGCACCTCCATGAATTTTCACTCATATTTTCCACTATGTTTTACAGGATTCAGTCTTTCAGCTATTTTTCTCTTCCAAGTCTCTCTAAATAATAAGTTGTAACCCTGGCATTTCTGAATGCCCAGTGTGGGTCCATTTAGAAATTAGTAAGAGTAAAATTAGCCAAATCCTAATATGAAAGAAAATTGGCCTTCTTCTTGAAACTATTGTTATCGTATCACAATGGTGCTGAGAGGCACAAGCCAATAATGGCACTGCATTGTTACCAGACACTGAGCAGAAATAGTAGGAGATCAGTCAGACCTTGAAAGATGTGCAGTCTCAGTGGATAAATCAGAGGAAGGAAGCGACTTGATGAGTGTCACACAGTAGGCAATAGCAGGGCCAGAGCAGTACCATCGAGTTCATCTGTAATGCCGTATGATTGCACCCTTGAACCCTACTCCACTGTCCGTCCACCCTGGATACACAGCCATACTTGCTTTGGTATCACACCCCCGGTCTGCTGTATTCCTGCTTTTGTGGAGAAACTGGAAGAGGGAATAGAGGTGGATGCACCTTGGCGCTTCAGCCAGTGTTTGTAAACCCAAGCAGTGTCCAGAGACTCCATGGTGCCAACACAACTAGGTTAAATCATTTAGGTAAAGAATATCAGTATATACTTCAGCTGTGTTCCCGAAGGTAGTAAAAATACCTTGATCTCTTGTCTTCCAGTCTGGTAACCTTTCCTCTGACTACCTTTAAATAAATCTGACAAGCTCCCCTCAAAAAAAAAATCTCCCTTTCCCTCCTCCAGTGAAGCACACACCACCAACACAAGTGAGAATGCAGGCAACGGAATCTACCAGAGGCAGCACTGGGTGAGTTTTACTGCCCCCATGCCTATGTACAAAAGGGCCCTCTAGTGTTTGCCATTCCATACGACCGTGCATGCCAGACATCCCTGTTTGTGACCACCACCGACACAGCCCGTTTTGTCCTGTCTCAATTCTGCCAGATCCTAGTCCTGCTACCAAAGTTAAGGAACAAAGAGAAGGACCAGTTTCACCTGTGCTGTTGGAGTGATGCTACCTCTCAGCATGGTTCTGGATTTCCCAACAAAGTGGAAAGAATTGAGATTTGTCATTCAAAACAGGAAGGAGTGAGTCCAAATCAGCACTAGATTATATGAAAGAGAGAAGGAGCAGAGCTGGGACTACTCTTGAAACTGGGGAGACTCCTGAAGAGCTGGCCTTCCTGCTCCCAGTGCTGCTGGAGCGATCTGGGCAGGTATGGTCCCAACCCGACACACTGTGATCCCTTTCTGTTGTGTCTCCCAGTAGCATGATTGCTACTTTGCTGCTTCCAGGACACTTCTGAGCTTAGGATCACAGGCAGTGAAATCTTTGTTGCCACCACGCTACAGTTACACAGAACTGGAAAGCCTTAAATGATTCAGTTTGTTCACTGGCTTTTTGGTGTGTAGAGTGGCTGCGATACATTGCTTCCCACTTCATCCTTACCGTTAGCCACTCTCCTGAATGCAGTCTGCCTGGAGTGATGAAGAAGATGATGATACAGAGCTATGCACATGAATATTGTGGTGGTAGAGTTCTGGGTGGTCCATTCTACAAATTGTATGACTTCTTCCCATGGTATAAATGACACAGAGTAACCATGAATAAATGGAGTGCAGGACCAAAATGCAAAGGAAAATTCAGTGGAGCTCACTAGCAAAAACTACTGTCAATAAATGGTTGAAAAATTACTTAAACTGCAAGCAAGCATCCCTTCATGATTATTTGTGCAATATCCAGCACAAAAGGACATGAATTTGTCTTTGAAACCTTGAAAATGAGAGGGTTAGTGCTGTTCATACTACTATTAAACTGAGGTCTGGGAACACCGTCATCGTATTAAATATGAGCAGGTTTGCATTGTCAAATTCCGCACCATGGGCAATGCATTTTATTCTTCTCTTTTCCTGACATAATAGTAGTTTTCATTTTATTATAGCACCTTTGGTACCATTTCCTTTCCACTCATAGTGTATTAGTGTCTATCTCCTCACACCTTTGAAAGAAATAGCTATAATATGCTTTGCACTTTCATGTTGAACTAACCTTTTCGTATCTCATTACCATCTTTCCCTCCCCACCTCATGCTATGTTTCTGCTTTGTGTTGTTTTCATATTGCTTCTCAAATTAGTGCCTTTCATTTCGTATTTGGGAACTGTGAAAAACAACTTAAAAAAACTTGTCCCTGAGAGAGCAGCCTATTGCCCAGTTGAAAAGAGCTGGCTTGTCATGTCAGGGACACGACACACCTTTACTCCACACGTGACTTTCCTCACAGCTGTACATCTTGTCATCTTCTTTTCACCAATGCAGAATGAGTATCGATCGTTACCAGCTGCAGACAAATGATGACGTTGTTTAATATATGTGAGCTTCTGGCTTGAGTTCTGTGATATACTTACGAGTGCTAGTGTGGAAGCTGTACGAGTTTTTCTTCATGTCTCAATCACTGGTCATTCACTTAGTGTTAAACTGTTATTTATTCTCACCTCAAACTGCCAGTAGCATTGAAGGACTCAAAAGTGAAGAATAAAAGTCATGTAAAAAGTCTTAAAATCATCTTTCTGTCCTGTGCATACAAGATGGTCTTGGGTTTGCAGTCCATTTTCTGCTCCGGGGTCAAACACTCACTGGAATAACAGCTGCAACTCAGATCTTCCTGGTGAACTGCTATGGTGGAGAGCTGTACTCATTTTGACTGGGGTAACCAACAGCCAAGTATTGTACAGAAAAATGGTTTTAGTGAAAAAGCAAAATTTATTGATCCAAACTGGATTCTTCAAGGGGCCAGCTACTTTCAGTTACTGTAGAGGGAAGCTAGGGAGGTTAGTGTCCCTAGACCAAATTTAGACTTTGTAAATAACCCCTCAGGCAATAACATGCAAGTCAGTGCAGACATCCAGAAGAAAACAATTTACAAATTACTATGCTTGAGGTTGCAAATACCAGCTTAAACAAGACTTGGTTGTTGAAACCTACAACTTCATGAGCAGACTCTGAGACTTCAACTTAAACGCTGAGTCTGGTTTTCATAAATGGAGGTGAAAGCTAGAAGCTCAGCTAGAGGTCTCAGCTCAAAGATGAGCTTCCAAAAGTAAGGCTGCAGAAATAGCCGTTAAATGAAAGGAAGTTATAGGAATTCCTGGAGAATATGATGAAGTAGTCTCTTCCAAGCAGTTTGAAAAAGGTGGCATTTGTTAATAAAAAAGCTTGAGTGTGTATCATGGCAGACTTGTTTTGAAGTAAGAAGACACCCATAAGCGCCTTCCAAATAGACTGTTGCAGTACTTTGCTCAGCTTGAAATCTTCTGAGTCTTCACAGAAGAGAAGATCTGGACAGAGCAGCCAGAGATAAACAGGAATAGCAAAGTCACACTCCTTTTCTAAATGATACACGACTATTTTTGATAGTCACGAATTCTGTGCAGATATGAACATAGATTCACAGCACTCTCCAGATATCAGGAGATATCAATGATATTGATATATGGTACCAAACCAAGTCCAGTATTCTTGGCTCAAACAGCTCCAAACCTTGAGAAATTTTGTCTCTGCTAAATGATCTACCACGTACCGGCAAACTGATAATTCAGAACAATTCCTTTGCTCCTACAGGTTCGGAATTTTTTTCCCTGTGGGAAGGAAGAATAAAGTTGTAGGACATTCTAAGTTGGTAGCATCAAGTAATTAGTCAACCTATACCCTGTTTTACATCAACAATAGGAACTTGTTTTATATATATATATATATTTTTACATCAAATATGTATATATGGTTTCATGGCGAGTTTCTTTTTTGTTTGAAGTTTCACACAACCTTTCAGAAATGAGTAGGTAGCAACTTTATTCTTCCATCTGTCTAATTTAAAGACTGCTGTCTTAACTTGAAGGGAAAATTCACAAAACAATTCTAAAATATGATCCCCAAAAATTTGGTCTGTCACGATGTATAAACTTTGACTGTGCTTTGGTTGTAAACAGATAATTACATTGATCTGAAGTGCAGAAAGATAATGCTGGGTACAACTTGCTATTGTTAAACGACACATGAATAATGCACTGGGTTTGGGATCAGTCAACTCTTCTGGTTTTAATCATTTATTTTCTTTTCTTACATTTCGTAACTGAACTGTTGATGTAATCCTACCCCATGTGAATGCTAAGTTCAGGGTTTCACAATAAATGAAATGCCATCTAAACCAGCATGAAATGTCCGCACAGTGTAATCTAAGGTGCCCACAAAAGTTGGAAGAGGACTAGGCTCTTGGGGTCTCCAGGGATTAATCAAATGCTCAGCAAAATGTTTTAATCCTGCCTTTGGTTTCTCTTTGCTTGCCTGAAGAAATGTAGTATCTTACTTCAGTAGTGAGAGGATGGACCATGCAACAAGTGAGAAAGCAGGAGATCTGGCTTGAATTGGGTGACATCAGGCTCCCAGACCTGAGCCCTCAGTCATGTTTTTTTGCCAAGAAAGGCCAAAAAGAAACATTAGGTGAGCTAACTGCATAGCACAGGCCAGGAAACTTTCCCAAGAATTTTCTTTGCCAGAATTATAAGCTCTATTTCAGCACTAACAATCCTTTAAAACAGTCGCTTTTCATCTAATCACTGCACCTTGAGAATCTATTTCTCAGCTACGTTTGCACCCAGGATAAGAGCAAAACCCATAGAATCATAGAATCGTTTAGGTTGGAAAAGACCTTTAAGATCATCCAGTCCAACCATTGACCTTACTCTACCAGGGCTGCCACTAAACTATGTCTCTAAGCACCACATCTACACGACTTTTAAACACATCTAGGGATGGTGACTCAACCACCTCCCTGGGCAGCCTGTTCCAATGTTTGAGAACTCTTTCAGTGAAAAATTCTTTCCTAATGTCCAGCCTAAACCTCCCCTGGCGCAACTTGAACCCATTTCCTCTTGTCCTATTGCTAGATACTTGGGAGAAGAGACCAGCTCCCATCTCACTACAACCTCCTTTCAGGCAGTTGTAGAGAGCAAGAAGGTCTCCCCTCAGCCTTCTCTTCTCCAGACTAAACAATCCTAATTCCTTCAGCCTCTCCTCATAAGACGTGTTCTCCAGACCCCTCACCAGCTTCGTTGCCCTTCTCTGGACACGCTCCAGCACCTCAATGTCCCGCCTATACTGTGGCGCCCAAAACTGGACACAGTACTCAAGTGCGACCTCACCAGTGCTGAGTACAGGGGCACGATCACTTTCCTACTCCTGCTGGCCACACTATTCTTGATACAGGCCAAGATGCCATTGGCCTTCTTGGCTACCTGGGTGCACTGCTCGCCCGTCTTCCATGGGCAACATCTGTACCAGGGAACTAAACAATGTGGCTTTGTCTTTGAAACCAATGACTGTACTGTCTCCTGGGAATGGTCCTGGGCCCATTTTAGCTGACCTGTGCTGACCCAAGGCTTGAGAAGCATTGCAGCAAACAACAACATTCAGCTGACTATCTGCTGCCAAGGAACATTCAGTGAAGGACAACTGCACTGAACAGCTGATCAGCAGGTGCTTGATCTCTTGAGTTAGGTGGTGTCATCATTCAAAAACCATATAAGACTCTGAATGAGACCACAGAGGGGCACCGGAACAAGTTGTCCACAGAGGAGCTCCACCTGTTGTGCAGTGCCCATCCTTGGATGGGTAACTGGATACAGCCTTGAGCAATCTACTGTAGCTGATCCTGTTCTGAACAGAGGGTTTGGACTAGATGGTCTTCAGAGGTGACTTCCAGGGTCAGTGATTCTGAGATTCTGCGATTCTCTATGTGCGCTTTTCATTGCATCAAGGTTTGGAACATCAGTCTCTCTTCCCTCAGATAAGAGTCAAAGTCCCTCCTGCCTGTTTTTGCTTCCCTTTACTCATAACTCATGCCTTCCTAGCTGTCCAGTTTAAACAGGAACCATGTAACCTTTTTGTTTTATCTGCTCAGATTTTTCAGGCCAGCAATTTCTGTCACTGAATTAGAATTTTATAACCTCTGGAAAAGAACCGGTGGGCTGTTCCATCTCCTAGTACTTACCTATGCCATGAATACAAGCAGACTCTGTTGTGCTTCTACTGACTTTGGAGCAACACAGGATGGGTTGGGGGAATTTTCCAGAAACACTTGAACTGACTATGCCAGCCTCAGTCAAGAAGGAGCTTAGCACAGGGAAAGGGTTTCTGAAGATAAGAATCATTAGGCTGTAGCATCCCTTGAAATCTCTGTTCTGATAACACCATGAGCTACAGTGTCTGTTCTCTGATGGAACCATAGACATTCCTTCTCTGCTTTCCTCTGCTATATCTTGCCCACAGCCAGCTCCTGGCAGCAGGACTTGGGAACTAGAGCATTGCTGGGGGCTACTGAAGCCACCTAACTCTTAGTAGTGCTCAGTCTCCTTCAAAAATAGAGTTTGTGTCTGTGACAGCAGAATTAGTGCTGAATTTGGTATCCAAGTTCTCTATTCAGTGCTGGGGGCAGATTTAGTGTGAACAAAACTCGTAACAAGCAGGGTACTGACAGTGGGGAATCCTGATGTTGGGGCATGGTCCCAGGTACAGGGATTTTGTTTCTTTGAAGTGATAACAGTACCCTGAGCAGCACCTCTCTGAGACTGGTTCACCTTGAAGCTGCAGCTAGTGACCAGTACTGAACCACCATTACGCCTGCATATTTCTTTATGCCATAGCTGTTCATTGTAAAATATATTAACGACTTTTGGAGCAAGGACATCATAGAGAGTCAGATACCATTTGTTTTCTCTCCCTACAATCTTGTGACTTAGGTGTGGAGCAATCCAGCTTCAAGTGGAGAGGAAAGCACCTTTCTGTTATGTCATTTGCCTCACCCCAAGGCATCTGTAAACTGCAGAATACAACACTCTTACAGGAAAAAAACATGTATTCAAGTCTCTGAAACCAGTGGAGAGAACCGATTTCTCCATTTCAGGGAGGATGGCTAGGATCTTAGGACAAAGGTGCCCTGAGAAGGCTGCGAGTGCTGCCGAGCCCTGTGCTGTATGTGCTGTGTTGCATGTACTTGGTTGCTGAATTAAACTCCTCGAAGTTTTCAGTGCAGGGATCCCTGGTGTGTAAATCCCAGACAACTTCATCAGAGAACAAGCGCAGACAGACATGCAGCAAAGCTGAGGTGGCAGCATAGCTGTGCATGGCCAGTTTTGCTTTCTGGTGAAACTCAGAGCTTTTAAAGTCTCTCAGATTCCTAAGGATTCCAGAATTTAGGCTGGTACTGCTATACTTCAGCACCTAAATTCCACCTGGATTGCACATGAGATGCCTACGTGCGCTTGGGGATCTTAAAATTCCCTCTGTCTGAACAGAGTAAAATAGGCCAAGCAGAGAATGATGCTAATGCAGCTTAGCATATCCAGGTACTGGAATTAAATAATTTAGAATAGATCAGCTCTTCAATGTGCTGGCTGGGTGCTGCCCAGGCTAAAAGTAACTTAATGGCATTGCAACTACAGACCTGTAAACTGCGTGCACCAAAATCAAGACCTGCATGTGTAAATTCATAGATGAGCCTGTAACACATATTTGGAGCCTGGAGCAAAACTCAGCATTTTTTATAAAGACTGAGAGAGCATTATGATGATTTTAGGCTCAGATATTATAAGGAGAAGGTAAACTGGGATGTGAGGCGTTGCTCTCATTGCTCGCCAAGTAACAACACTAGAGTGTCACTAGAGTGAACTCAGAGCTTGGTTCTGCTGTGGTGCTCTGCACACCGGCCTGAGCATCCTCCACTTCTGCCCTGGAGCAGCTCTGAGAGTTCTGCCTCCAGCGGTGTGGCTTTGACCCTTCTGAACCCCTGCAGCAAATAGCTTCCCTCTAATGCTTCAACATAGGGTTCCCCCTACCCCAACCTCATCTTTCCTGTATAGGGAAAGATGTAGGTCCCATAGGACAAGAGGTAGTGGGCACAAACTTGAATGTAGGAAGTTCCAGCTAAACATGACGAGGAACTTCTTTCTTTTGAGGATGGCAGAGCACTGGAAGAGGCTGCCCAGAGAGGCGATGGAGTCTCCGACTCTGGAGACATTCCAAACCCGCCTGGACGCCATCCTGTGCAACCTGCTGTAGGTGACCCTGCTGTGGCAGGGGGGTTGGACTAGGTGATCTCCAGAGGTCCCTTCCAACACCTGTGATTCTGTGATTCTGTGATATGCAGCCATAAAGCTGGAAAACAGAACTCCCAACCTTCCTTCCCCTGCCCGATCCCTCAAGCCTGGATTTATTTCCCAAGGCTGCTGATGGTTGAACGGCGATTGTTTTTGCTCAGCCATGGCACTCTGAGGGGATTTGCATTGGGAAGCTGCTTGACAAGCCAAGGAGCAGAGCGGTGCGAGAGGAGGGGGTGGGTGGAGAGATGCTCTGCCAGCCAGGCAGCCGGGCAGGCGGGATCGCTCTGGCAGTGGCTCTGCCTAGCTTTCACTCTGCCTCCCCAGGGAGGGAGCCTTTCTCTCACTCCAGGCTTCTCCCCTGCCACGCAGAGGGAGGGAGAGAGGAGAAAGCAGAAGGGTCCCTTCACACTGACAGCACCCAACTGCCCGGCTCACATCTGCAGCAGGCCAGCCATGAGGAAGAGTCTCTTTGCCCCTACAGTCACTTCGCCTTTGATTTAAAAGCTTCACCCACTTCCACAAGGGACAATGGAGGAGCAATACATTTCCAAACTCCACCCGGTAGTGGATTATGGAGCTGGGGTCTTTCTTCTGATCATAGGTGAGTTCTGCCTTTGCAGCCTGCTTGTTTGCTCCAAGCATAGGAGCGGACACGCCGGGGCTGCCCCCTGCGTGCTGCGGTCAGCCAGAGGAAGCTGGAGGGAAATGATAGAAAATCTGTTTCCACGCAGGTTCCTGCTTATTGCCTTCGAGTCGGTTGGATGCCAGGATTAATCTCTGCTCTCAGATTTGCAATCTTTTGTTTCGATGCTGAAGACTTGCCAGCATAAGTTTGCCTCTGCGGCGTCACAAGCATTCAAAATAAGTTGTCTATCGCTTATCTTGGCATCTCAGCCCTGTGAACTGAGAGATGAGGCCACTCGTTTCATGAGACTGGTCAGGGGAGAGCAACTTCGGTCTGACCCTTGCCAGGGGGATGCTCATTATGCACGAAGAGCAGCTGTGTCTTGGTAGGATAAACTGGGATAAAATAGCAAAGGGTTTCCAAATAGCACTCCTGCTTTTTATAATGGCCCGTTTGCCCTGCTGAAGGCAGGTTTACAATGAAATACAAGTGGGGATACGTACTAGTCTGCTCCAGCGTGGCTTTAGCTAAGCGTTTTCTTCCTTGTCTCTTTGTTGCATGTACCCAGGTGATTTGTTTACTGTCGGTGTAGATTTGGAGAGGAGCTGAATTGGTTTGGGCGTGCAGTCCAACTGAATTTTGCTAAGATGCGAGTACCTTCCTTCTTTCAGCTCACTTGAAAACCCTGGTTCAGATGCATTTGAGAAAGAGGAGCGTATATTTTTATGTGCTTTAATAGAGAGGCTTTGGGCAGCAATGCTGGGCTTTAGCATGTCACATCTCACCCCCGTTCCTGCACGCTGCTGCCTGCGCTGTGCTATGCTGTCCCCTCCCTTGTGCTGACGGCAGAGAGTACAACTTGGGATGAGAAAAATCACTATCTGCAAAACAACAAAAGGTCTTTCTTTTAATCCAAGCCAGGATGCTGGCTGCTTCCTCACACAGAAGTAAATACGTAGATGCAGTTCACAGCTTTGTCCCGTGGCCTCCAGCAGCCTCACAGGCAGTGGGACGGAAGGGAACAGCATCTGTCCAAGTAAAAGAAAGGGTGGGCCTGGATGTCCACCCTGAGGACTAGGAGCTGCTTCCTACCTCTTGTGCAGTGGTTAGGGCTCTCTCAGAAGAAAGTGAACTAGGTTCATTTTGTTCCTGAAGCCTAAGGATGTCCCAACCTGCGGCTGTCATTTGGCAGGAGAGTGCTCTGCCCACCAAGCCACAGGTTGCTCTCTGGCAGCAAGCGGTCCCATGCCAAGCCACCATGGGCATCTCTGGGTGTGCAGACACACAGCTCTTGAGAGCTCAGGGAACTCTTCAAGCACATCCAGAGGTGCCAAGTGAACGTGTGTGGTTAGAAAGTGAATGACTGAGGGATGTAAGGTCTCAGATTTGTCTCTCTGTTCTGTTTAAGGCTTTCTCTTGGCATCTCTTGCCACTCTGGGATTTATGCCAATGTATGAGGAAAGGCTGAGGGACCTGGGTCTTTTTAGTCTGCAGAAGAGAAAGCTCAGAGGGGATCTCATCAATGCTTATAAATACTTCAAGGGAGGGTGCCGGGAGGATGGGACCAGTCTTTTTTCAGTGGTGCCCAGTGATAGGACAAGAGGTAATGGGCACAAACTTGAATGTAGGAAGTTCCATCTAAACATAAGGAGGAACTTCTTTCCTTTGAGGGTGGCAGAGCACTGGAAGAAGCTGCCCAGAGAGGTGGTGGAGTCTCTGACTCTGGAGACATTCCAAACCCGCCTGGACACCATCCTGTGCAACCTGCTCTGGGTGACCCTGCTGTGGCAGGGGAGTTGGACTAGCTGATCTCCAGAGGTCCCTTCCAACCCGGGTGATTCTGTGATTCTGTATTTATTCCATTTGGTTGCATGTGCCTTTATTAATTCCTCTGTGGGCACTTTATTATGTGGCATTCGTGAGCAAATGCAGCCTTCCTGCTTTCACAGCGACAAGGGAACATGACAGAATTTTTTTGTTTCCCTATTTCACTTCTGACTTTAGAGGACATCTTCTCAGGAAGACTTTTGATCAAAATGTAGCTCCAGCACAATGTTCACTTGAAAGAAAAGAGAAAACAAATTGTTTGCTACATGTACATTTGACACTGTTGTCATGAACGCTTTGAAGCCCTATGGCATATCTAAATAATATATGCCTGACGGGTCTTTTTGCAAAGCAATCTCTGGTCTGGTACGTGCCTCTGGCAAAACAATTCCTGTGGTCTGTCTCACTGCACTCAGAGACCACCAGCACAGTGCAGGTGTCTGGACAGCAGCACATAGTGATTGCGGTCCTTGACCAGCGAGGACCCTGAGCTGCCCCACCAGCACATGTGTGCTATCAAGGCAGCTCAGAGCTCAGGAGACTTGTGGTGGGGCTCCAGTGGAAGACACATTGCAAAGAAGGAAGGCTTTGGGAAGTGGAGGGCACCAGATGAGAGGAGGGGACAAGCAAGCAGGACAGCTGGAGTTCTTCAGTAGGAATCACAGAATCACAGAATCACCAGGGTTGGAAGGGACCTCTGGAGATCATCTAGTCCAACCCCCCTGCCACAGCAGGGTCACCTACAGCAGGTTGCACAGGACGGCGTCCAGGTGGGTTTGGAACGTCTCCAGTCAGAGACTCCACCACCTCTCTGGGCAGCCTCTTCCAGTGCTCTGCCACCCTCAAAGGAAAGAAGTTCCTCCTCATGTTTAGATGGAACTTCCTACATTCAAGTTTGTGCCCATTACCTTTTGTCCTATCACTGGGCACCACTGAAAAAAAACTGGTCCCATCCTCCTGGCACCCTCCCTTTAAGTATTTGTAAGCATTGATGAGATCCCCTCTGAGCCTTCTCTTCTCCAGACTAAAAAGACCCAAGTCCCTCAGCCTTTCCTCCTAAGAAAGATGTTCCAGTCCCCTAATCAATCAGGAAAGTAAAGTGCAAGATACTGTGAGAGAGTGGAGCGAATGGGTGCGGGCTATTCAGGAGCCGCAGGGGAACAGGTGGGATATAGCGCATGGAGAAGGGGGTGTGACATGGAAGTGAAGAACTATATTGCAGGGATAGGAAGGGGCACAATACGGTTGCACTGGGTTTTTGTGGTGAGGTTTTGGTAGTGGGGGTGCTGCAGGGGTGGCTTCTGTGAGAAGCTGCTACATAGAAGCTTCCCCCATGCTCCAAGATCGACCCGTTGCTGGCCAAGGCTGAGCCCATCAGTGACAGTGGTAACGCCTCTGGGATAGTGTTTTTAAGAAGGGGAAAAAAAACCCTGCAGGGCAGCAGCCAGAGAGAGGAGTGAGAGCAACACCTCTGCAGACACCCAGGTCAGTGAAGAAGGAGGGGGAGGAGGTGCTCCAGGAACCAGAGCAGAGATTTCCCTGCAGCCTGTGGTGAGGCAGGCTGTCCCCCTGCAGTCCACGGTGGAGCAGATATCCACCGGCAGCCTGTGGAGGACCCCACACTGGAGCAGGTGGATGCCTGAAGGAGGCTGTGACCCCATGGGAAATCTGTGCTGAAGCAGGCTCCTGGAAGGACCTGTGGAGAGAGGAGTCCGTGCTCCTCGGGGACCCATGCTGGAGCAGTCTGTTCCTGAAGGACTGCACCCCGTGGAAGGGACCCATGCTGGAGCAGTTCATGAAGAACTGCAGCCCATGGGAAGGACTCAAGTTGGAGAAGTTCATGGAGGACTGTCTCCTGTAGGAGGGACCCCATGCTGGAGCAGAGGAAGAGTGTGAGGAGTTCTCCCCCTGAGGAGGAAGGAGCAGCAGAGACAACATGTGTTGAACCAACGGCAACCTCCATTCCCCATTCCCCTGCGCCGCTCGGGGAGAGGAGGAAGAGAAAATTGGGAGTGAAGTTGAGCCCGGGAAGAAAGGAGAGGTGGGGGGAAGGTATTTTAAGATTTAGTTTTTATTTCTCATTACCCTCCTCTGATTTGATTGGTAATAAATTACATTAATTTTCCTCAGGTCGAGTCTGTTTTGTCCGTGACGGTAATTGCTGAACGATCTCTCCCTGCCCTTATCTCTGACCCACGTTATATTTTCTCTCCCCTGTCCATGTGAGGAGGGGAGTGATAGAGCCGCTTTGGTGGGCACCTTGGCGTCCAGCCAGGGGCAACCCACCACAATGTTCTGCTGCTCATATGACAAAATTTCCCCCAGTCGGTAGGGCAGGGCAGCACTACAGGAGGCTGTGAACAGAAACCTGAAGCGCTCTTTGCTCTAGCAGGTCCGTAGTGGAAACACAGCCCGGCAGGGAAATCCCTGGCTAGCAGTGAGGCAGGAACTGAAACCCAAGAGCTGGCTGAAGCAAAACAGCGGATGCTGCGGTGAGGATGCCGAGCCGTTCTCAGAAATGCCATCCAGGTGGCATTGCCTATCTGCTATCTAAGAGAACAAGTTTGCTCACCGTGAGCTGAAAAACAAGGTTTCAGAGCAGGGCACAGCAGATGCACAGTGGCGTGTTTTCAGAGCATCAGCACAACATAGCGTTGGCCTGGGAAGTGCCGAATTCTGGCTGATGTCCCAGTCCTTTAGATATTAGTCCCAGGCTAACGACCAACATTTTTCTCATCCTTTGTATAGATAAGCATTCCACAGGTATGCTGACTGTGTGATATTATTGTCTGTGCTGATTCTTCTCTTTCAGCCATCCTCACAATCCTTGGAAATTCAGCCGTCCTTGCTACAGCGGTGAAGCGCTCTTCCCTCCTGAAGTCACCAGAGTTGCTTACAGTCAACTTGGCAGTAGCAGATATTGGAATGGCAATCAGCATGTACCCGCTGGCCATTGCATCCGCCTGGAACCACGCTTGGCTGGGAGGAGATGCGTCCTGCATATATTATGCCCTGATGGGTTTCCTTTTCGGTGTCTGCAGCATGATGACCCTATGTGCCATGGCTGTGATTCGATTCCTTGTTACCAATTCATCCAAATCTAACAGTAAGTAATCACACCTCAGGTAACCTCATAATAGTGCATTTTAGCTAGTGTGTTCAGAGAGGCACAGCGATGAATATGGCATGGAGTATCAGTCCAATAACTGTAGGAATAAGCCTCAACTTTTATGCCAATATCAAACCTCTAATGTTCCTAGAAGGATCTGATTAAATCCTTTATTAAACAGTGAGGCTTCTCCCTTCTCAGTAATACCAAGTGGAACTACCTGAGGGTGCAGAGCCCAAATGTTTTGATGGACAGGACTGTCTTATCTTCCTATTTGTGTGCAAGCAGACATACTGAAACTTGAGAGGAAAGAGTGTTCTCCTGGCATTCCGGCGCTGGAAGCATGGTACGTTTTGGGTCAGCTTGATCTTGTAAAGCTCCCTGACTTACCAAACTTTAGATCAGCACCGAGGGCTGCACTGAGGTCTCACCCAGCCCATAGACACTCTCTGTTATGTTTTTCAGGAAGACCAAAGGTTAGGGAACTGCAGCAGCAGCCCAGGGATATTTGTAGCCATCATCCTCCTGTTGGAGAAGAAGTTATGGCAAAAACCACGTGGCTGAGAAGAGATTCATATATGCTTGCTCTTCCTCTTTCTTGCAGGTAACAAAATCACCAAGAACACTGTTCGCATCGTGATTACTTTCATCTGGCTCTACTCCTTGCTCTGGGCCATTCTGCCCTTGGTAGGCTGGGGCTACTATGGTCCTGAGCCATTTGGCATCTCTTGTACAATAGCCTGGAGCAAGTTCCACAACTCCTCCAATGGCTTTTCTTTCATCCTGAGCATGTTCCTCCTGTGCACAGTTCTGCCTGCACTGACCATCGTTGCCTGTTACTTGGGAATTGCCTGGAAGGTTCATAAAGCATACCAAGAGATCCAGAATATCGACAGGATCCCTAACGCAGCTAAACTGGAGAAGAAGCTGACATTGGTGAGTTATCCCAGTGATGAGAAGAGTCCGCAGTAATCAGGAGCTTGCAGAGAACTGGCTCTGCTCATGCATGGCTCCTGATGCTCCTTCTTTGCTTTTGTGTGGTGTTGACCAAAGATGGAGATGTGGTTGCAGTCCCACCCATACTCTGCAACCCTCAGAGGAGCAGGGGGCTCCTGGAATCCTTGTCATTTCAGTAGCTCGCTCGTGATAATATATCGTAGGTACAACACAGATAGTTAAACCTGCTGTAGGCAGTTGCACCCATGATTTTCATGGACATACAGATTTCCACTCATGCTGGAATAGCTGTTGAATCCATTCACATTGTAGTTGGGGTGGAGGTCTTGTTCTGTCATCCTAGGTATTTTTAGTTGACTGAGGGGGTATTCAGAGTGGGAGCTACACAGAAATTCTGTATGGAAACAGGATTTTTTAATATAACATTTTTTCAAATAAGCACGTCAGTTGCTCTTTGCTTGCGGTAAAGCAGAATTGACCCAAGCTTTCTAGCAGCCAATCTATTGAAAGGGTCTGCTTTCTGGTTGGGCTGTGTCTCCCATGACATTTTGCAGCCAGAGACAGGGAAGGAGATGAAAACAGCAACTGCCTCATAAGAAATAGAATCATAAAATCATAGAATCATAGAATCACAGAATCACAGAAATGTTTTGGTTGGAAGAGACCTTTAAGATTGTTGATTCTAACCATCAACCTAACACTGCCAGAACCACCACTAAACCATGTCCCTCAGCATCACGTCTACCTGGCTTTTAAATACCTCCAGGGATAGTGATTCCACCACTTCCCTGGGCAGCCTGTGCCAATGCTTGACAGCCCTTTAGCTGAAGAAATTTTTCCAAATATCCAATCTAAACCTACCCTGGTGCAACCTGAGGCCATTTCCTCTTGTCCTATCGCTTGTTACTTGGGAGAAGAGACCGACCCCCACCTCGCTACACCCTCCTTTCAGGTAGTTGTAGAGAGCGAGAAGGTCTCCCCTCAGCCTCCTCTTCTCCAGGCTGAACAACCCCAGTTCCCTCAGCTTCTCCTCAGAAGACTTGTGCTCCAGACCCCTCACCAGCTTTGTTGCCCTTCTCTGGACATGCTTCAGCCCCTCGATGTCTTTCTCGTAGTGAGGGGCCCAAAACTGAAGACAGGTGCAGCCAAAACCACAGTGTAGATCTGCTAGGTGGGAATGAAAGCATATATGCAGTGTCCAGTGTTACCTGTGCTCATGGTGCAACACAGCAAGCATCCATTTTCAGCTATTTCAGCTGGTTCAGGTGTGGTTTCATCCACACACCACGTATCAGCGCCAGCCAGTGCAAGCTGAGACCTGAAGCCCTGTTTCCCTTTCAGATGGCCGTGCTCATCTCGGTCGGGTTCCTGAGCTCGTGGACACCGTATGCAGCAGCCAGCTTCTGGTCCATATTTAACTCCAGCGATTCCCTACAGCCCATCGTTACTCTGCTGCCCTGTCTGTTTGCCAAATCTTCAACAGCGTATAACCCTTTTATTTACTACATCTTCAGCAAAACTTTCCGTCGCGAAATTAAACAGTTGCAGTGTTGCTGTGGCTGGCGAGTTCATTTCTTCAGCACCGACAACTCTGCTGAAAATCCCGTGTCGATGATGTGGAGTGGGAGAGACAACGTACGTCTCTCCTCCGCTACAAAGGTGGAGAGCCAGGGAGCTGCAACTCGCTGACGTGCAGGGGTGGTTTCACAACCTAGGTCGAAACTTGGGCTCGCTCCTGGGTCCAAACGAGTCGGAATGCAGCGCGTGGGGTTGTCACTGCATATCTTAGGTCTAATACAGAGGTTTAAGTATATATTTTTAAGCAACTCTCAAATATTGTCTTTAAGCTATACAACAAAAAAGGAAAATGCTATTTTCTTCAAGAATTTCCACTTTAGAGGAAATAGATAGATTTATGTGCTAAACATAAAACCATGTAAACTAAACTTATTTTCAGAGAAACAGCTATAATTAAGAGGATCTATTATTTTGGGGTTTTTTCCTTATACTTTTGTTTAACTTTTTGTTTATCTGCAAACTCTTGGCTCTATCAGTAAAACAGCCATCAGAGAACACGGTAGGTTGAACACGAGGTGTTACCAAATAAATACAGCTGAGAGCACGGCTTTCCAGCAATACAGACAGAAAACCATATGGGTAGCAAGAAATATTCACTGCCAGGAAAAGGTGATAAAGTGGCTGCTGTCAAAATGTCTTGTAGAGATCCACAGGTCCTTGCTCCGTCAGGGATATAGTTCCAACTCATCAAAGCACAAGCTCGAAAAGCCAAGCAGCCTTAGTCTGAAGAGGATAGGTGGGAATGTGGCAGTCGGTGAAGGATGCCTTCTGTGTATCACAGATAGCACAATGAGACGTGAAGGAATCTCTTAGCAAAAGGAACTGTGCACTTACACTGGTGCTTGCCAAGGTGTAACAGCTTTTCACAGAATCACAGGGGTTGGAAGGGACCTCTGGAGATCAGCTAGTCCAAACCCCTGCCAGAGCAGGGACACCTACAGCAGGTTGCACAGGATGGCGTCCAGGCAGGTTTGGAATGTCTCCAGTCAGAGACTCCACCACCTCCCTGGGCAGCCTGTTCCAGTGCTCTGCCACCCTCAAAGGAAAGAAGCTCCTCCTCATGTTTAGATGGAACTTCCTATGGTCAAGTTTGTGCCCATTACCTCTCGTCCTATCACTGGGCACCACTGAAAAAAGACTGGTGCCATCCTCCTGGCAGCCTCCCTTGAAGTATTTGTAAGCATTGATGAGATCCCCTCTCAGTCTTCTCTTCTCCAGACTAAACAGACCCAAGTCCCTCAGCCTTTCCTCATAAGAAAGATGTTCCAGCCCCTAATCATCTTTGTAGCCCTTCTACCACGAAAGCTGTCAGAGCATTTGTTTTCTGGAGGAGCACTCTGCGTGCCATGCCAAAAGCCGTCCCCAGGACAACCTGCCCGGCAGTAGGCCAGCCTGCGGATGCAGTCCTAGCGCTTACTGCTTCAGTAGGAGCTCCTGAGATACCAGGCTGCTCGCTGGTTGGAGCACTGACACAACTGCAACTAAGAACACAATTTAATTTGGAGCATGTGTACAACCATAACATCATCCTGCTAGCCCGTTTTAACGACAGAGGTTCTGAGGTGGAAATGATGAGCTCCTAGTTTAAATCTCTCACTCTCTCCGACTTACTGTTTGTGATTTTAAAGGACATAAACAAGATGTTGTACAAAATATGACTTGATAGCGGCAGCAGTTCTTGCTTCCCCTGCTCACTCAGCTGACCACATCCATCTTTGGCAGTGAAGACAAGAGGAGTTAAATCACTGGCAGATTTGGCCCAGATTTTAAACAACAATATAAAACAATAGTAAACAGATTTTGAGGTCTTGAAAACTTCTACCGTGCTCAAACCCTAATAATTAGTTTCATTTTATGAAGCACAGCTAAGGCCAAGAGCAGGATTAAAATACAGGCTTAAACCCTTCTGTGGCTACGAGAATTCCTGTTACTGTGGAGTGTGGATTGCAAAAGAACAAACAAAATGAGACGCGAGCCGTAACATACACTAAGGCCCAAATTAATGGCTAACTTGGGGGTCAGGAAACTTTCAGGAGTTTGCCTTCCCCTGAACTCCTGCCACTGGCAGCGTCGCCAACTCTCATAAATATTCCACTAGATTAAACTAAGTTTATTTGTAAACAGTTGTGAAAAATTCCTAAATTAATTCAGCCTCCAGGGCGACATTATCTTGTCCTGGGTTGTCACTCACAGATGCTCCATACGGAATGAGACTGCGCGCAGTCTTCTGTCCCAAAGACAGAAGAGGTGAAGCATCCTCTGGGAAACAGTCACCTCCGACGGCCTGGGAAAATGGGAAAAGGGACGAGGAATGTGGGGAGCAGGAGAAAACACCAGGAGCTGAGAGGGGAGCACAGGAAAGCCGGAGGAAAATATTTGGGAAGAGGCAGGAGAGCAAGGGTGTTTGTGGGGAGGGCGAGGAGATGGCGGAGGGAAAGGCAAAAGGGACAATAGTGTAAAACAAGAGAGGAGTGTGTCAGCGAGGGGAGACAACGTTAACGTGCCGGAAAAGGGACTCGTTATGGTAAATGTCAATTATCAGCATTTCTTCAGCATTAAAAAATAACCCGATGGGAAAATGAAACTGTATTTTAATAATCATCTTCCACCTCAGAGTTTTTGCTTTCACTTGCTCAGTTGCTTGATGTTTAAAATAAACAGCAAAATATTGATTCCCGTCTGCTGATTGCAGATTTGTGAACGGAACAATGAGATGCACAGTAACAACGGAATGTAACGTGAGCTTCCTCTGAAAAACCGGGGAGCAGAACAGGTCCACGTCCACTCACAAATGCTTTTAAACTGTATGTAATATGAAAAGTATGGCACCCTACAATACAGACAAAACCTCTGTAAAACCAAAAGATCTGTATATTGTTAATGTTTCAGTATAAAGCTTTAATAGCCTGATTTATCAGCTGTTGATGTACTCCATTTTTAAACATCAAACCTCAGGTGTTTGTGTATCGAATACGGCTTCAATCTCTTTTTCATTTTTCAGCCTCAGTGAGAAGCAAATCCAAACTTCTCCAGTGGCGGCTCTGAATTTTAGATGGTTTTTATGTCATATACAGAAATTTTTAAAAGTGGGGCTGCTCTTGACCAGGGAACCAAGAAAGGAAGTATAGCACACTATAGAGGGGACTACTTGTTTTTTCTGTTTCATTGAGTTGACTCTAATTTCATGGTATTTTCTGCCCAGCCCTGCACTGTGTTGTCAACTCAGTGATCTCCTGAGAGGCTGAAGCAGAATGCAAGCACTTACCTCAGGAATGAATTTGGGTATTTTACATTTGCAGTCACCAGCGCGGTCATCCCAGTACAGATATTTAAGGTAAAAACTCCAAGAGCATCTAACCTGCTCACATACTAGGGGTTATCTCACCAAACTGTGGAAGTTTACAATGGAGACCCCCACAGCTCTTTTCTTTCTGTTGAGGATAAATGGAGCTCCCTACTCACATGATGACACACAAAGTTCAATAACACAACTAGCAGCCTGATTTGCATTAAAATAAATTGGAATTCAGTACCTTCCTTTGAAAAACCTTCTCGGCAGTTTGTGTCTTAGCACAGGAATAACTTACAGAACTGGATCACTTCTATTAACGGTCAATTTTCCATCTGTAAAATTAAATGTGACTTATTTCAGAACCAAGATCAATTATTTGAGGGAGATCATTGTTCCAGCAGCTAGAGCATGAGGCCAACGCTGCGGAGACCCGGGTTCCACCCCGTTACTTTGCCAGTAATACTGTGCAACTTTGGGGAAATCACTTAAACTTGGTCTTGGGTTCTTCTCTTATCCACACAGCTGAGATGGTCTTGCTGCTCATCACTGTAAAACATCGATTGTTTGATGAAGAGCTTAACAAAAGTGCAAAAGCACCAATCCTGAGGGTTGTGAAACACTCGAAATGACAAATGGATTACTTCCTTATAGAAATTCGCCCTCTGTAGGATCCATCTACCATGCTCCAGAGGTTACTTTACAATTGAAAATGAAGTGGAAAGTTTGTTTCCCAGTGAGGGCACTGATCTGGGACTTGGCGCTATGCTCAAGTTCTAGCTTCTCTCATGAAAGACAATGCATTGCAGTAAGTTCTTTCCTGTCTGTAAATTAGGATCTCCAAATCTCCAGTCCTTTGTCCTATCTGTATTCCTTGCTTCTTTGCAAAATAGAGAATGTCTTACACATTAGAAAATATCTACTACTTTGGAACTTCCTAAGGGAAATGACTTAGCCATGCAGTAAAGTGCCGCTACCTCGCTCATTCCTATTGGAAAGACCCAAGTGCCTCGTCCCACGGTTTATAGTTATCATTTTGTCCTGAAATACGCCAAAAATACTCAAATTGAAACAGAACATTTCAGTATATTTGCAAAGTACCTACTTGATTTTGCACCAACCCAGTTCTCCCTAGCCTGCGCTGCAGTGCCGTTTTGAAGCGGCCAGGTCGATGAGGAGCGTGTGCAGCATCCCAGATTTCGGTTGGTACCCACTCAGTGTTCCCGACAAGGGCTGACAACCCGGCATCAACTTGTCCGAAAGCACTACGCTCATCGCTGTGCTGCTCCAGCAGCGGAGAACATATGGGAAAAGCATGTTCCATCTTAGCTTGTCAGCCCATAAGGAATCTCTACTTAGGCAGCGAACTGACAACTCGCTTGAAGGAAAGTCTGTTCACTTGAATATTTTCTTCCCTTAAAGAGCCTAATACAAACATTCTGTGCCGGGCGAGAAAACTGTTCTTTCCCTAGCCTCACCGTTTTGTTTTCCAACCTTGATATGGCAAGAGAGAATCAATGTACGTTAGTCAGTCCTAGTCTAGAGCTTTCAAGGGCCCTCCTTCAAGCATTAAAGGCCTGGAGCAATTCCAATTGAAGTTGGTGGGAATTTTTTCATTGAATTCAAAGGGAACAAGATGCAGACTTTAAAGATCATGAGAGTTAAAAAAAAAAAAGAGGACCCTATAATGCAAACGCGGGTAGATGACAATGATTATCAAAGAGCAGAGAAACCATAGACAGAAAGAAATGAATGAAACCAGAGGTCACCAACACTTTGACTATGTATTTTTCCAGCTGGCAGGCAAGAAGGCTTGTGAAAAGACATAAGGGAGTATTTTTATTGTTGTTACTTTCTGTATATCCTGGTTTGAACCAGACCAATCTTTCTTGGAGGGAATCAGATACTTATAAATAGTTGAGGATAAACTCCCAAGGAGTTTTCAAGGCAAAGGTCTGGTTTGGGATCGATACTTTAAACCTTAAGACAGAGAAAAGAAAACAGCAAGTTAGTTAACCTCCTTGTTTCTGAGCAGTGTGAGACTATGGGCATGTGCCCCATTAAATACACTTATTTTAAGTAAAGATCTCATCACTTGCAATCTTTGAAGTAAGGACACTGCTATTAATTGGATCTGCAAATTTCCAGCCAACTGCAGAAAATCTCATTTTGAATGAAGTATGACGGCGCTGAACCTCTTAGAAATGTGCTACAGCCTCTTCCATCATGAGGCAAGCACAAGCGAGGCTGTAGCCTCATTTTATGATGGGGTGCAATGAGCAACAAGGCAAAATGAAGTGGGATAGGGCCACAATGCACAGACTGCCCCTCAAAAGCCCCTCATGCCCCACTTGCATTGTATGGATTCCACAAAGGACTTTTCACATGTATAAATCCAATTCCTTCTGGAGGGGAGAGAAAAATGCTGAGAATTGAGGATCAATTTACCCAAAGAAAGTCCAAATGCTAAACAGACAGGGATAGCAAGAACAGTAACTGGACAAAAATACAGAACTAAGTAAGGGAGAAGGAGCACTGGAATGAACTCCATTTGAGTAACAGTGAGGTATGAGGGAAGAGTGGTGATGCGGACAGAGCGGAGGTGCACCACTGCTCCTATACAGGTTACTGCCAGATGCAGGATTTGTATCGCATTAAACAAACCACGAGCTTTGAAAAATTACTCATACATTTCTAAAGAGAGCTAAGTCAGATTAACATCAAAGTGCTGCTGGATTCAATCACATCTCTGCTGAACTTTAGTGATTTTGCCTGAAGACTTCTAGGTCTACAATCCGTGCCAAAAAAATTCAAAATAAGTTATCTGCATGCAAAAGAGATCAACCAAAGAGCTGGAACGGGTATTTTATTTATCAGTATATCTGGAAAAAAACCCCAAACCCACATACTGAATTCCCTTCATTCCCTGAAGTCACAGTTCTAGAGATAAAATCTTCTTGTGGGTACATATATAAATAATCCTCAACTAGAACAAGCAGAGAATTTACAACTTTCTTGGAAAGCACAATACACCAGGCCACAGGGCAGTGGAACCAAAGGTATGTGGCTGGCCATCCCTTGCTGATGATTACATGTTGTAAGTGATTAGTATAAGGCCAGTTGCGCTGTGTGAAATTTCAGCATTACATAGATTGCTGCCTCTTCTCCAGGCACTTCTCAATATCATCCAACACTTGGACCGCTGCTTTTGGAATACGAGTCCCTGGACCAAACACATTTGTAACGCCGGCTTCATACAGGAAGTCATAATCCTGTTCAGAAAGAAATTTAAGATCTACAGTTAATAGTGCAACCGGAAATTGATAATTGATTTATAATTGGTGTATGCCCTACTTTGCACACTGGCCCTGAGAAAGCGTTTGCAATAAGTTCCAGAGAGAGGCAGCACAGCACCAAGGGAAATGGCAAAAACAGTAGTTAGGAAGTAAAAACGAAATATTGAAAAAACATCTATGGGAAAGGTTTTATTTGTTTATAATCAGACTAATGTCAGATCCTTGGAAAATACTCAAAAGTCAGCTGGATGTGACCCTGAATAACCTAATCTAAATTTGATCTAATTTTGAAAATACTGCTTTAAACAAGGTGTTGGACCAGATGACCACCAGTGATCTCTTGCAATCTAAGTTACTCCAATTTTAAGATTGTCCTGAAATTTCAGAAAGACCTGGGAAACAGTTACATAGCCTCTCCTACTTCTACATAGGGTGTATTATAACTCTGCCAACCACAGGCTAGTAGCATCCCATTGAGAGACTGGACAGAACACAATTTGTCTCTTAGAAAAATACTACGAGTTCTGTTTGTTCATTTTAAAAGTCTGTCATTCCTGACATTCCTAATTGGCTAGAAAAGGAGGAAGTCTGGGAAAAGGGAGTAACAGGAGATTTATATGCAAAATCAATTTGAATCTCTCTAGACAGAAGATGACTGTAAAGGTGACACAGCCAGGCACGTTGTGGGTGAGCAAAGGAAAAATCTGAGACAAAGGGACAGATCTGACCGCAAGGGAATCCAACAAATCGTTCAACAGTTGAGGAGAAATAGTCAAGCAGAGGGAATGAGAGGCAACACTGAGGCCTGATGATGGGGAACATGAGGAGAGGCTAAACAGTGAATGAGATGTGTAGCCTACAGGTGTTGGGACCTGCCAAGTGTCTTAGTCACTAGCTGTGCCTCTGTCTCTTAAGACAGGAGCTAGCCTTTATCAGTAACATGGAAGGTACTGGTAATCAGAAACAACAGAGCATGAAGGACATTTCCCTGAGGCTAGTCTTTTCACAACACAACTTAATATTCCATCCAACAAACACTGTTAAGTTAAACCAGGACACGGTGTACAGAAAAGCAGATCAATGAGACCTGACAGCACTCTGCGACCATCCCGCAGATCTGTGCTGACCCTGGTGACTATACACAGTAGCCCTCAGCGCTGTAAATCACCTCTGACATTAAGAGAATATAGGAAATAACTAAAAGCAGCACAGGCAGAAGTAAAGCAGTCTCCCAGTCTTGATGGAAATGATGTTGACCCGTACCTGAGGTGGGATGACACCTCCACATATGACAAGAATGTCTGGCCGGCCAAGGGCGTTGAGTTCTTTGATGAGTTCAGGCACAAGAGTTTTATGACCTGCTGCAAGCGTGCTCACACCAACACAGTGCACATCTGCATCAACCGCCTGCTGGGCCACTTCTCGAGGTGTCTATATGGAGAGAGGATTAGTGACAAGTAACAGCCCCAGCCGCGTTACTGAACAAGCATTAGAGGGAAAATCGCTGCATTTGAAATATATTGGACACCGCTCAATCAGTCATACCTGGAAGAGGGGACCTATGTCCACGTCGAAGCCAATGTCTGCAAATCCTGTAGCAATAACTTTAGCCCCTCTGTCATGGCCGTCTTGACCCATCTTTGCAACAAGTATACGAGGCCTGCGCCCCTCACGATCCATGAACTTGTTAACTCTGATTGAAAACACATATTGTATCATTGTAAGTCACTGAGAATCGTTAGAAGTATTTCAACAAATAAGAAAAGCACTGCCTGCAACTGTAGCATCATTTCTGCACATCAAACCAAAAGGTCTTCTCAGTCAGGGTTTATCTATGTAGTTGGCATACTATGTTAATACTTATGTTACGAGGTTACTAACTGATATCTTGTATTTACTAGCCTCAACAATAAAAAGTTTTTTTAAAGAAAACCACTCCACTAATTTTCTGCTTTCTAACGGACAAAACACTGAATTCTCTGAGGGCTTTATGAGCAGAATTACAACTAACTAAACCACAATTTTTAGATTTTAAGAATAATTATGACCAATTATTTCAAAAGTACTTGCACGGCACACAGGCTATAGAGATGGGTCCCAGACATCATACCGTGCATCATCATTCAACTGGGCACAAGTCTGCGCAGAAAAGGATTACCGTATCCCCCATCCTGTGCACCCATTCCAGTGCCTCCTTTTTTCTGCTTAGTGGCAGTTCAGATTTCTCTTGAGTAAAAGCGACTGTGTAGCCACAGCCTCAGAGATTAATCTTTCATCTTACTTCTCTTTATCCATGTACTGCCAGTATCTGTCCTTGAGGGGGACACTAAGACTACCACTTCTCAGAAATAAAAGTGGGTTGATTTTTGTGGGTTTTTTTTTGGTTGTTTGGGTTTTTGTTTGGTGTTTTTTGTTTGTTTGTTTGGTTGGTTTTTTTAATATTGTACTGTTCTGAGCATTCTGTTAATGCTGGAGTTGTACGGGTTTGGTGCGCCTTGAAACGGTATGCTGACCTGGCTGGGATGATCACTGTACGAATCCAGTGGCTTAGTCTGGGGAACAAAATGACTCTAGACAAAGCATTTACCAGCACAGATTTGAACAGCCTCAGGAGATGAGGGAAAAAATAAGACCTCAGACAGCTTAAAAAGCAATTACGTCAAGAAAGCCTGAAGAAGCAGACGGACAAAGCTTCTGTTTGAGGATGTACAGGAGTTGGGCCTGCCTTCTCTATTCCTAAGGACTGATGAGAATATCCATGAAGCAGGTTTCTGAATTGATTTGTGATATCATAAAATCCTTTCCTCTGTATTGTTTTCTGTTTCCATATGCTTGGTTTCTTACTTCCCCACCCACAGGCTCTCTCCCAACAAGACCCGCTCTAGGTGCTCCAAGCCTGCCAGGCTAAGAGCACCTGAGTCACTGCAACTCAGGGATGGGTTTAAGTGTGGGGCAAGCGCGAAATCACGCTTTTGAAGGCCTGTGCGAAGATGACACGTAGTAAACCCAGCTTCATTACCACGTTTACTAACAGGTACGTATGGTCTTGGACATAAAGTCAGGTATGTAAAAAAGGGAGCTATATCTTGATTCTCAAGGAATCCGTTCAGTTCTGTTTTATGTAAATGCATAATCACAAATACTTAAATTTAAAATAAACATTTAAAATAAAAACCGGTGGTGACATCCCCCAGCACAACTACTTTCAAGTCAGGCTAAACTTCACTACTGTGAAGCCAGCAAGCAATTCCCTTTTAAGACATCCTGTAACTCTTTAATGTTTAAGCCCCAACACAGCAGGGATTTATAAGCATCGATTCATATTACATCACCACCCACTACAGCAATTCAGTCTCTTCACCCCAGAGGACAGCAGCAACGGCAGAACCTGACAAAAGGCACAAATGGGCACTGTTTTCACACACAGTACCATCTCCTGATGTTTTCTTCCTCATAAGTAACGCTCGTAGACTGCAAGTTGGACGTGAATATCCACACAGATTTTAGCCTCACAATTTTAAGAGCAGTAGAGTGAAGTTGCAGGGACACCCTACAGGTTTTGCAAATATGAATTGCTGGAAATATTTGTAGAGATCACTATTACAGAGTCTTCAAAAGAAGCAATCCAGTGTATGGGGTTTTCAGGCAAATTTTCTCAGCTTCTTAATCTTACGGCTGCCTAGTCTATTTGAACAAAATGCTCAAATCATGACATCACCTCAGCGGATTTTGTTTGCAAGTAAATACAAGTTTTGACTATTCTCTTATTGCACTTAATTTTTCTCATTCTGCTTACTTGCTTACAGGCATGAGAATGACTGTGCAGGCCTTTGTTTTGTTCTGGGGATGTCATCCAGCTTTGGGGAACACTTTTTTAGGGCACAGTGAGTAGCACACATATCTAATGGATTAAATGTGAGACTGTGTTCAGCTTCTTGGGAAGCTATTCTCACCTATTGATGGCATGAAGAATTTCATCACTCTCTCCGAACTCCTGGCGATAAGCTCCGCTCACCATTCGGTCACTGGCTTTATGCTCCCCAAACACCTTCTTCATTGCATCTGTTATTTCTCCAACAGTGCACCTAAGATACAGAAACAAAGCATTAATGCTATCAGGAGGCTTATATGAAAACAGAATCCAGAAATCACTGGCAACGGCCCAACTATTTGTCTTGCTGCAGGACAAATTCATTTATGCTCGTTTCCCCTTTGGTGCTACAACTCTGAACATCTGACTCACCCCACTGTCATCCATTAATAGAACATGCAAGAGTATTTTTAAGAAAATACTGTTTTGCCGAGAAGTGATTTTACAAGTGACAAGGCAATGGGACCACTGCATGACAAAATACTTCAGGAAATTAAATCAAATTTCCTCAACTGGGAATTTTTTTTGGGCTCAGACTGCAAGATCTTGCATTTGGACTAAAATCCAAAATACAAATCAAGAGGAAAAAAAAAAAAAGGAAGAACATGCAGAAAAGACTGAAGGCCAACTTTTTAACTGGAATGTGTTTGCCTTTCCCTTGATGTTTGTATTTTAGTACTTCTTCCTCTTCTCTACTCCTGACATAGCTCCTTTATCCACTGAGATGCAGAAGAATCTGGGAAAACCATTTACATGCAAGTTACAAGCTTTGTTTGTACTGGAAACGCTGTGCGTGTTTGAAATAATACACATTTTACTGCCGTAGCACAAGTGCTAGAAGCAAATTAGTCTGTGCTGTCTTCTTGTACAAACATGAGAAATAACAGCCTCTGTCCCAAAGCATTTAAAAATCTCATGCTTAGTGGATTCCACCTTTCTACATAAAAATCTATAATGCAGGCTGTACCAAAAACCCCCATGCTGTGCTCTAATTACAGTTGAGCCCGCAACCAAATACCTGATGAACGGAACCTACTCAGACGGGAAAACCAACTCATCTATGGAGAAAGAGCAGGTCAGCTGGTAGGTGCATCACAGCAAGCTTCTTACTTCTGGTATGACATTAACTGGGATTTGGTACTGTGTAACGATTTTGAAGGTATGTTACTGAGCTCTCCATGAAATCTTGCATCAAAAATATTTTGATGGAAATATTTTAGTTTATACTTGAATAGGAAAAGACTAAAGAATGTGTGTATACTAAGAAATGAATACAACTCGCTGCAAACTTTGTCAAAGGAACGAAAGAAAAATACTAGTCTTACAAAACACTTTAAAAGTATGCTTACAAATACAGAGACCAAACCCCATCCATTCAGCTACTGCTAAGCACATTTCAAACCCCTGGAATTCACATTTTCTCCTGTCACATCGCATTTAACTGTACGCTACACTGAGGCAAAATCAGGTTAAGCATTCTCTAAAGCTTTTACATAAAATGCTCAAAGGATGTTTGGACAAGATGCAACTTCTTGTCCACATACTTTTAGAAGGGGATGGCCGAATCAATTGTACTCAGTTTTCCTTCTGCTGTTTGTAGTTTCAGTAGCTACTATCTGATTCCTACCGTAGGCAACCTGCCACGCATCCAGTGTAACAGAGGATGGGTTTCTGCTGTATTACCTGAATCCTTCAGTAAATTTCAGAGAGATATTTTACTTCCTGTGACCCCCCCCAGTTATTTTGCTCTTTTGCTAGCTCACGTTTGTTATACTCAGCAAACTTAACCACAGTTATAAACTGGAACTACACTAATGTAAAATGGCAGAAATCCTATCTTGAGCATATAGGCAAGATCTGTATAATGCATATGTCTGAAGCTGGCCTCTTATCTCTAGGGTCACTCGTCACAGTTGGCCTGCTTTGTCTAGAAGACAGTATCACGCTGGAACACACATTTTGAAGACTGTGTCATGTTACTGACACAGTCTTGGCTACTTTTTGTCATCTTCCCTCCTCCAGCTTTCTGGAATTATATTTTTAAAGTTCTCTCCTTTTATCCATTTCCTTCCTCAGCGCACTAAGGAGTTCATATTGGGAATTATGAGGATCACAGTCTAGAAAAGCAGCTAATGCAAAGTAATACCAAATTTATAGTATCTGCATGGCTATGTGTGAATAGGACTCAGTCAGATATTTTCTTTGAATTTATTTATTAGTCAGGATTTAAAAAACATTAGTTATAAAGCAAACTGGCCATGATTGCATCAGAAACCATTGATGTCACTATGTAATACTTGTAATTTTACTGGTAAGATCTCAGAAAGCTTAGCTAGCACTACCTGAATTACAATAGTTCTCAGACCTTATTCTCTATACAATATTTTTTTTGTTGTTTTTCAGGACATCTAAATAATCTTATTAATAATACTGTTCTCTGATATTACTAACAAAAAAATGAAAAGTAAACTGCATTAAGTGCTAGATTAAGTGACTTCCCCAGGGTTAAAAAGCAAGTTTGCAGCAGACTTAAAAATAGCATCTATAAATACTGACTCTCTCTCAGAGTGCTAGCCATCACAGATTGCAGCCTGGTATAGATACATCCCATGCATAAACATTGACAACTTACGCCTGTGTAAACACTGGCTGTTTGCTGAAGGCTTACAGTGGTATAATGTGTCTTTTCTTCTAGAGAAAACTGTAATTTAGATAAATCTTTCTCCTCCTCTTTTGCAGAAGCAGCATCTGAGTATAACCAGTATTAAATCAAAGCGCAGCATGTGTAGATATAGTTGTGATATGCTTTTCTGTTCTTATTAAAGTGTGAATGAAAGTTTCATATAATAAGGGAAAAATAAATGGTTTGGACTATCAATTTTATTGAAGTATAACCTGGTGGCTGAGATGAAGATTTTTCTGTACTGCACAAAAAATGAAATACATGTCTTTCTTCCATAAATACTGCCTCTGAAATCCCTTTAGACTATTTTGAAAATTCTGCCCCCAGTCTCCGCAACACTACATCTGAAGTTCCCAAGTAATAATAGGAGTTTGGCTTTTTACACTCATGAATATTTTCCTATTATTTACCAATAAACATTTAAAAAAAAAAAAAAATCTCCACTTAGTTCTTAGCCCTGCTACATTGGTGGGTGCCATCTATGCATCCGCAGTGGAACAGCTCTGTCTGGAGCCAGGAACACAGCCTCTCTTCTTAACAGGAGAGGAAAAGTGTATTTTTAATGACAATTACACTTTTCTTTAATGAGCTAGTCATAACATTGGACAAGTTCTTTACAGTCCAGACGAATAAAACCCCTTCCATTTCTGTTTATCTTTACAGCAAAACTTTGTTCTGGAGACAACCATTTTCACCTCACTGTTATAAAACTGAAGTAGCATAAGCAACAATTCTTACTATTAATTTACATTTTTTTCAAGGCATGCTGATAAAAACCTAGTAGACAACTATGCAAAATTGACAGAAGTCACTTTGCCTTTATTGTATAAATTTGTGTTTCCTTCGTATGACTGTCATTCACATTTGCCTTGTGCAGAACTGCATGTTTTGGTAGCACCCTTTGTTTTGGGATAGCAGGTAATTTACCACCTCATCTGTGGCTTTAAGTAAACTTAAAATTTTGAAGTGGAGACCAAAAGATAGCTATATTCTCTGTTTTGTGTTTATTTTGACTATAGCATCTTGTGGCAAGGACAGCATGTTTGTAGATAAACTGTAGCCTGCATTCTATGAACTTCTGCCCTGCTCAGAATTACTGTTGACCAACTGTGGTATATCAGAGCCCTCAATTGTTCAGAGATTCTCTGAGCCTCCTCAAAAGCAGGGGATTTCCAAATAAGAAGAGCTTGGCTCTTCGCTAATTTTTTTGGCAATTCAATGAAGTCGACAGGATGAAATACAACCACAACTGTGATGGCCAGAGAGGATATTGTTCTAGTCAGCATGTCCTATCAGGCACAGGATCTATTTCCTTTAGCAATTTGTGCTATGATGCTCTCCCAGTGGTTCACAACCAGCTGCAGACGCTATGCTGCGCAAATACGAATTTGAAGAAAGTCAATGACCATAACGCGCCTGTTAGGACTGGCACCTTCTGTCTGTTCAGTTTCACACTACTGCCATCGCCTCTCTGCATTTCACCAGTAATGAGAGGTAGCACTGTGTAATCAGGTGACAAAGTCCCATGAGGACACAGGCTGGGCAGACAAAGAAGCAGCACTACATGCTACATCGCACTTCATGCCTTCCTTTTCCATCACCGATAGCTGGCACAGCAGGAACTGCAAGTCTGGAGAGGGACAGAGAAACAGCACCGCAGAGGAAGGAGACGAGACAGATCTTAGCATACGCTGTCTCACAGCCCTACCAAACTACACCCGTTTTCCTGTAACATGGCTTCTCATGAGAAATGAGGCACAGAAGGGAAGCAGTACTGCTCCCGCTCCCTATCACCTTTGGCCTGCCTTATTACTTTGGTTACAGTAGTAAAATGACTTTTCTACTTGTGCTTGTCAGCACTGAAATCTCCGTATGAGTCCATGGAGTCTTTCCCATCGTTCAATGCTGAAAATTCTGTGCTACTCCTTTTATTTCAACTGAATTATGTTACTTGCCTTCATGATCAAAACCCATCATTTTCCATTCAGCAGAAGACCGGCATCTGTCACTACCATGCTGGTCATACTGCCCTGCTTGTCTACTACTTGTAAAGGATGAACGTCACCACTTGAAAATCTTTGCCTGTGTTGCCCCTAACAGAAGGGCTCCCTGTAAACATTCACAGAGCTCACAATCCTCCTTCAAACATTCTTTATCAAATGCCATGACAACTTCTTTCTCCGGTCACATCCCATATACGGTTTCAGGGCAGAAGTAAGTTTTGTATTTGCAACTTACAAAGAAGATCGGCAGTCCATGAATGCTTTTACAAATAATAAAAACAAGGTCACCAAGGAGAGAAACTAGCAGTTAACTGGTCAATTTTGGTACAGAAGATAGGAATCCCTGGTAAATCTAACACTACCCTCTCGTGACCTTTACAGTTCCAAGACAGGTCTAGGTGTGCTGCCGGCAGAATTGTGACAAGCTCTCTGTGGGAGAAAATGTATTAAAAATATGTCTGTATTAAAAATATGTGTTCAAGGAAAGGGAATGAAGGAATTTGAGACATCACAGTAAAAACAGGACAGTGCCTCAATAAGGACTGAAATTGGTTTGCTCATTTCTGGGGCACTTAGTTAATTAAGGAACAGACAGATGTGACCTATTCTAGAGAGTGACACTTACTTTGAAGCCGGAATGAAAACAGTCTTAAAAGCACTGTAGGTGAAAAAAGTAGATTTTTCCACTGGACTCTAAAGGATGCCTCACTGTTCTACTCAAAAGTGTCTTTTACATCTTTGCCTGGCTAAGTAAACTTATTCCTTTTTCAGTCAAAAAATGTTTTCACACCAATCTATGGTGCAAGGAAGGATGAAGCAACAGACCATGATAAGATTGTGAATATCCATTTTCACATCTCAGACACTTCTTAAGCTCCCTGACCTATGAAACAGCAGGGTGACAAAGAAACCTAGCTACGTCCTGAAACTGGTAAGAGTCTGTGTTGTAAACAACACAATGTGTATGAACAACATCATTTCATATGAGATTCTTTCTTATCCATATTCTTTGTGAGAAATTAAAGCATACCCTTAACAGACTGTTTTAGAATGTAATAGTTTATCTTACGATGCCAAACTGCAGCCATCTTTTACTTCCACCTTGGAAGAAAAATCCAAAACATCTCAAGACACCAACCTCGCTGACACCACAGCCAAGAACAGCTGAAAGCTGGAAATGAACCATTGATTTTTAGACAGCAGCTGGATATTCAGACCCATCCCCCTACCTTGAACGTGCTGCTTCCACTGCAAGCGCGAGTAAGTTGCCTTCCCCAGTAGCAGCACACTGTGTTAGAGCAGCGAGACATTGCTGGGCTGCTGCTTCATCTCTGGTAGCCTTCACCTAAAGAGGAGGAGAAAAATACTGAGTTAAAACAAACTACAAGGCGAACTGGGAAGTCAAGTGTGTAAGACTTTCTGATTTCAAATATTAATTCTGGAGGCATGGAATTGTCAATATATGCTACGTGTTTCAAATAGATTAGAAGTAAAAGGTGTCTCAGACCTTAAAACAAATGTATAAGTACATTAAATAACTTTAAAAACATTTTGTCTGTGTTTCTACTTATTATGAAAGTGAATGTCGATTGCTGGTTCCATAACCCTGTCCCTTAATAGGACTTGACAAGCTGCATCAAATTGTCTGAGTGATTAAGTAATGTTACATACTTTTAGAGCAAAACATTGCATAGGTATTTTCTATCTTACTTTCAGAAAATGTAAAGTTCTCAATTTTGAAAGGTTAGACATATTAACGAGGCTATCTGAAATACAGTTATTAAAACCAAATGAACATAACAAAAACATTTTTGTTTGGATTCTAATACTGTGTTTCTTTGGATTTTCCGTCAGCCTCCACTGAAGTTGAACAGAAATCCAGTTTCTCCACTAAAGGCTAGAGAGGATTCTCAGAAATTTGAGGGTCAGGTTTCTGGAAGGCCACCTTTCCTTAGTATTACTCAAGTTCTATCTGCAATAACATGAACTCTCATTTTTAAGAAGGTAGTTCCCACCTTATTAATCTTCTCGATCTGCTTGCTACGGACTGAAGTATTATCAATAGCCAGAACTTCGACTGTCTCCTCTTTTTCTAGCTGATGCTTGTTTACTCCAACAATTACTTCAGACCCTATTTCCAGTGAAACACCAGAAACTCAGAATACATTTGCAAACTACTGTAAAAAGACACTATTAATAGGACAAGAAAATTTTGAGCAATATAATGCAGCACTTTGCTTTATAACTACATACATTTCAAATACATAAAATTTGTTCTTATAGGAACAAGTCTGCATTTCCCATGTTTTATGATGAGAGATGATTAGATCCACGAACATTCAACTCAGTGAATACTGGGCCAGCAAAAAGATTTGAAATAGAACAATATTTATCTTACAAACTGATTTAGTAATGACGTACTAATATACATTAGCTATTTGTCTTTTTTTAAGTTTACATAACCGAATCTTACAGAATTAAGCAGAAGTGCTGGTCTCCTGCACTGCTCTGCATTTACTCTTCTGATTTACCAGACAAATAAGAAAGTGCAGTTCCTACTTAAAACTACTCCATGTGAATAAAAATTAATTTATCATGTTGGAAAACTGTATTTTAGCTTTCAGGCAGTAAGGACTTTACAACCATTTTTATTTGCAGTGCCTGATAACATTACTGCACTCTTCAAAGCAACATGAAGTAATTCACCTTGGGAGAGAAAACACAGAACTTTATTGATTATTCTTTATTGGTCTTAGAGACCTGCTTCAAATTTATTCTCCAAACAAAAAAGTTCATATAACTTCTTTCATGGTCGAGTTATCCCTAGTTTCTGTCACTGAACTGCCACTGTAATGCAGACTACAAAAAGCAGAATAGAGCTTTATAAGCACACATGTATACAAATCTCCACATATACATAACATATGTGTACATATGCTTATACACATATATATCTCACAAAAAAAAGAGCTGCATCATCCACTAATCTGAGATGACTGCATTTTTTCCTGTTTCAGGAAAATTGTGCAGCTCTCAAGGAAAACTAGGAATTTGGCCAGCTACATTCAATATCGCCATCTGCTGACGGTCATGCTTTTAAACTCAGGAGTCACAGTTTAAAAATACTACCAGAAATTAAGCGATCAACTATTGAGGGCCCAAAATACTCCTTTAAAATAGTCTTTCTAGTGCTTTGTCTAATCTAGTCTTAAATATGTCAAGCAAGACTGTTTTCATACTGGTACTGTATTTCATACATACTGCTATCTCTTTTCAGAAGCTCTCACTGAAGTTAAACTATTACCATTTTATCACTCACAATCTGCTACTCCTAAACTAAGAAGAAAAAAACCAATAAAAATGTGAGTAAAAACATTTATACAAAGGTATTCTATTAGCACTTTTCCCTTCTTTCATCTCCCTGCTCCCTACCAGAGTCAATCCTGGCTTGTCTTCGGGCTGCACACTCTTCAATACGAAGTTTGGGAATCCCCTCAGCAACAGCTTTGGCCATTCCACCCATTTCTTCAATCTCCTCAACAAGCTGCAAAATGAAAAGGACTGAGAAAACAAGTAGTAGCAGGGTTCATAAAACAAGCTTTGCACTTGTACTGCCATACAATTTTTTATTACATCTATATATACAATCCTGTATTTCCTATCCCATGTCTCTGACTACAGGTTTTGGTATAAATTAAGAGACATCTCAAAAAAAAGAGAGCATTTTTATCACCAAAACTCCAGGAATTCAGTTACAGTGCATGGCATATTGTTTAATCAGTAACACCCATGGATGAAAAGGCTTAAAATTTGGGACCTTGACTCTGCACTGACTTCTGCCTGTCAACCAGCCCTTATGGTTATATGCATACAAATACAAATAAATTGAAAAAAGCCAGGGTCAGTTCTCTGATCCTGACAACAAGCGGCATGGCATGGTTCAGCTCTCACGCAGCAGAAGCCCATTCAGCTCCAAAACAGGGTGACTGCATTCAAACTGCCTACTGAAAACGGCCATTAGACCGTGTCTGGCACTGTCTAGAAGCATCACAGTTGACAAAGACCTAAAAAATATGTCAGATGATGTGCTAACAGCATCTATATAGTCCCAAACTAGTGTTTGGGCTTGTATTAGCTCAATTTGGGACTTTGCATAGGAACAATAATTTGCTCAAAAGGAAAATCACTGGGTTTAGCTGTAGGTGAGACATGTAGGCACTTATCTTTATGAAGGATTGCCACCAGTCAGACTACTCCTGAAGAGTACTTTTCAAATGCAAGTAATGGCTGGCAGCTAAAAATATTATTAAAAAAATATGCTGATTTGACAGAAAAATTTCTCCTAAATTCTGCATAATACTCAAGTATGGCCAGACAACTGTGTGCCTACATGCTTGGCTATAAAACTTTGTTTTCAATAACCCCTAGTTTTAAAGTCTCGAGCAGATCACAAGCATGAGTAGGCATGTAACTAAGTAGGTTTGTTTGGCTCTTTCTTCTGTCAAAACCTTTTTTTTCTTACACATAAAACAGAGATCCCAGCAAATGGGCAGTCTTCAGTGTGCAAGAGACTTTGCAGGGTTTGATTATTTGTTCCACACTGGGATAGTTCCCTTTTGAATGTAGCCTACTAGAAGGCTGAATTCTCTTTTTCTCTAAATATACGCTGTATTTTTGTAAAGTTCATTTACAAAGAAATCACTGAAGTGTAAGCGTAAAATAATTCCCTCTTTAGAAGTCACCAACATATCAAATGGTCCCTTAAAACACATTTCTCAAAACTCCAATACCTAAAATTTTCCCACAAAACATAAAAGGTTACGCAAACTGACCTTTAGAGCAGCTTCATAGACATCGTTGGTGAGGCACTCCATGAGGTAGGATCCCCCCCAGGGGTCCGCCACTTTAGGAATACCTGACTCCTCTTGAATTATGATCTGCGTGTTCCGAGCAATGCGAGCACTCTTCACGGTAGGCAAACCCAAGGCTTCATCAAATGAATTTGTATGCAAAGACTGTGTACCTCCAAACACTGCAGCCATTGCTTCAATTGTAGTACGGATAACATTGTTAAAGGGATCCTGGAAGGAAAAGAAGAGCTCTGAAGCTCAACGGTTCTGCCACAGGGCTGAGGCAGATTAGTCACACACATAATACTGCAATGAAATGAATGCAAGATTCCCCATTGAAACCCTGTAATCACAACAAAAGCTGAAAAAGAAAATAGTAAGCATCCAATCAAACTGATATATCACTTCTCAGTATCTCGGACAAAGCGATTAATCCATAAAGAAAGTCAAAACTATCAGTGCATGAGTAAACTGGTCATGATAACAAAACAAAGCCTAACTTGCATTTAGTGGTGTTTCAAAGAACTTAATTAATTCAGGTTGGAGAGGATGGAACAGGTAGTCCTGATGTCCTCCATCCTCAGATTCCAGAAGTCTTGGAGCAGTGAATAGCACATCTTTCAGACAGTTTACTAGTCAAGATCCATTTTGGAACTAAATGTGCTTAGTATTTTCATTAATGGCAGCATTACATAAAGGTATGAATTACAGTTGAAATTTGCTGGTGCTATAAAATTGAAAGATATCTATGGGACAACTGGGATATTAACCAAAACCAACAGATAATCTGGAGTACAAGGTATAGAAACAGAGTCAGTATTACAGAACATAATGTCAGCCTTTAGGTCAAAATTTTTATCTGCTCTTTTCAGACATGTAGACAGTTGCATTGTATATATGTACCTGTACAGTCAAAGAGGAGTTACTATGATCTCCAGGGGGTGACTTATGTTCTGAGAGGGAGTGAAGAATCACACACTGCAGCTGCCTGTTCTTATTTAATGTGATTATTGAGGGAACTTAATGGTAGCTCAGATTGCATATGTAATTCTTGACATGCTTAGTTGGGATAAAATATATGCAAAATAATTAAGAGCTACCAATGTAATAGGACCCTGAAGAAGGCAAAATGAATCGTGAGATCTGTGAATTACATTATTTTTCATAAAGAAATTGAATTAATATCACCATTTTACAAGGACATGGTAATTCTACCTACACTAGAGTCTACTCTAGTTCAATTATTCCATTTAAAGAATTACAGAAAACTGTGGTTTGGATGAGCAAGACTGTAAAACCTAATTTATGAGTGGATACCTATCTAAAGGCAGGCCAAAGGAAAATACATTTGCCCTCTGAAACCTATCAGGAGTAAACATTGGGAACTGAGGAGCTATATTAAGATAAAAACAATGTTTAGACAGGAAAAAAGGGTTATGATCCAGCCAGAAACATATTTAAACTGGAAACTGGAAGACGGTTGAACATATTTTTGGTAATGTTAATATTTTTCCACTCATACGATACTTTTAATTGGAGGACCCGCAAAGGCTACTGTTCAGAAAATTCCATTGTTTTAGCTTTACTGCGTTCCTGTAATGTAAGTAAACATTACATTTGCTTTGAAAAAAAGAATAAAATGAAGGCACAGAAGTCAAATAACAATGGTTGCAATCACAACCTAAAAATAACTCATATTGCATGACTCTGATTGAGAGCAGGCCTTGGAATAAGAACTGTGACCAGCTCTGACCTCACTTGGGAAACTGTATATTCAGTCCAATGATTTATTTTCTTATTGTGAAGTGATGTAACTCGACAGGAAAACCAGAAAGTGCATCCGGTTTCAAAAGAGCAGACAAGCTGTAACCATTACTTCACTCTTCAGAAGTGAGTCAAGGGCATGAATGACTTCCTTGGATGCTCAAATGAATTCTCAAGCCAGTGATCTTGAGAAAAGGGAGCCTCTACTTCTTTATTTAGCAGCATTCTGAAAGGATAACTTACAGGACAAATCCAAGAGAGAGCTTCATCCTCTGAGTGCTCAATTAATATAAGCACCTCTCTGAAATTCTCTCTCTACTTAGCAGGTTTGGATCCTATTCTCAACTGAGTATCCACTAGACTGAGAGAGCACACGCTCAAGACAATATTCCAGAATGAAAATGAAGCCAGAGAATGAAAAGTTAGACACTGAGACTCTGCCCTACTGGAATCCTTTTGTGAATACAGTCTCAAACCTTTAGTTTCTGCCCTTTTATCTGAGCACTACAGGGCAGTCCAGAATACTGAAGTATTTTGTAAATCAGCATTTTGGGAAGGAATGCTGCTGCGACTCCACAAGACTATTTGTGTAACGTAAGCAAAAAGTCGTATTCAACGCATTTGTCAGACTGAGAGTAAGACAGGTTGTCTCCTTCAGAAAGCTGCATCTTTATGAGTAAAACCAGCAGCCCCCTTTAAGATATACACCATGAGAACATATTTAAATGAGGAAATTGATGACAGTCCAATTTCTAACCTGCTCAGTGAGTGACCAGCCCGAAGTCTGACAATGAGCTCTCAGCAGAAGAGATTTGGGATCCTTGGGCTTAAACATTTTCTCTATCAAGTGAGCCCACAGCCGCCTCCCAGCTCTCAGCTTAGCTATTTCCATATAGAAGTTCATGCCAATTCCCCAGAAGAAGGAGAGCCTGTAACAAGAGCACGTGAACAGGATAAAACACTAAACCATTCTAATATCTATTTTAGTAAAGGAGAAGTCCTACAGCAAGGTCTCTGATTAATTGACTTTTACAGATGTAAGCCAGACATAAGATGATGGGAATGTTCCTGGACACTGATGCCAATTGCTACAGATTGATACACATTTATGCCAATAAACTGTCTTAGCCTCCAAACAAGGTGACTGCAGGCAAACTGCCAGTGACCATGGTTCCTGGAGCTGCTAAACTGTCCCCAGGGACTGTTTTGGGGGAGCCCTAGGTGAAGCAGTGTTCCAGCATGTCACTAATACAGACAGTGACACTCTAGTGCCAGGGAATGCTCCTGGACACAATCTAATAGTGTAGTTACGCTCACAAACTACTTATAATGAGAAGACATAACATACTATAAGCATGCTTTCATTCTTTTCCTGACAATTTTAATCTAAATCCAAATAAAACATCAGTTCAAAACTGCATGGCACATCAGGGAACAGACTGATTGATCTACTTTTTCCTACTTACAGCTTCTAAGATTTGTAAATGTAAACATGCATAGTTAAAGCCAGTAAAACTCAGTATACTAAAGATGCATTTTTAACAGTGAATTAGCTACTGAAACAATTTGCCAAAACCTCTTACAGACTCTCCACCACTATAAAGTCTGAAAATAAGGCTGCATCTTTTTCTACATGATCCACTTTGATTTTGCCACAGACCTTGGAAACAGGTTAATTCAGCTGATTCCTGTAGTTTGAATGTGCAACAGGCTACATGAACCACACCTTTTTATTTTTAGACTCACCGTATAGTTAGGGAATCTGTAAATCAACTACATCACTGAAATTGTGTTTCTGCTTAGTTTGACAGTAACTATACAAAAATTACAATATTCTGCTTAAAATTAAATTTTATGTTTAGGAAATTTGCAACTGTACATTGAACTACCTGACTTTCACCTTGTTAAGCATTTTTTCCCAAATATTTCAAAATAATACTAATGAAAAAAAATCAATAATACTACAGTATAAAAGAACTGTGAGAGCAGTTCTGCATTCTGCAGTCCTAAAGCTACAACTATATCAGATGTAACAGCTCAGGGATCTTCTTTCTGACCCAACTTTCACAACAGATCTTGACAATGCTTTGGATTGTACATGAGCGTTATGCGGTTTATTAGTGTAGCTGTAGTCTAAGTCTCTGTTGGACCAGATATTTTCCTACTGCTGAAACTGTGGAACAAAACCAAAACAAAACCTATCTGCAATGTGATCACTGTCAATAGTGCTTGTATGTGTAAATATACTGAATTTGATATTAAACTCTTGAGGTTTTACCAAAAGTGAGTTTTACACTTGCAAATTTCTTTAGCTTACCTTGGTGCAAATTCATCAATGGTAAGGCCAGCTTTAAGTCCAGTTCTGCAGTACTCCAAGCCATCTGCTATAGTATAAGCTAATTCCAGAATGGTATCAGCTCCTGCCTCTTGCATATGGTATCCGCTGATTGAAATGGAATTAAATTTTGGCATATACTGCAAAAATAAAATACAACATGGTACCACATTGCAGGGAAGTTGGACTAGATGACCTTTAATGGTCCCTTCCAACCATTCTACGATTCTATGACAGCAGAACAGGGGAGGATCACATAATTGTTCTATCAACATTCACAAACAATCCATTCTTTGTAGATTGCAAATACAACCCATCTCTATTAAACAGTGTTTGCAGATGTATACTTTACATGCTTTCACCTTTTTGCACTATTCATTATGCTTAAACTATCACCCACCATGATAAGTCTCTCTCTCGATTACAGGCTGTGTTCCACCTCTTCAATGAAAACACAGCTAAGACAACAACTGGTAATACTGAACTTCCACTCATCAACTCAGGATTTCACTCCTTTCATTATCTGCTTCTCATGCTCAATTTCACAGCAGAAGTCCTTCAAGTTTTCTCACCTCTTCACTCCGGCTTACAGCTGTAAAATGCTTCTTAAGTATGCGGCTTCTTACTTTCTATGCAAAGAACAGCCTCTCTGTTCCTCGTCTCCAAGCTTCGCGCCATCCTTTCAGGTTTAGGCTCATCTTAATCTGACTTTGATTTGGATTGACTTAAAAATCTTACAATTGATCCTGTAAGTGATTTGGGATCTTAACTTCTCCTCCCGGCCCTTTCCATAGCCACATCATTCTTCACTACGACAGGTCTTCCCATCTTCTGCTTTGCTCTCCAAAGTGCCTCATAAATAGTTAACTAGATATAATAACAGAAGTAAATACATTTAAACAGTGAATACCTTTGAGGTGTACTGGAAGATGTCAGCAATAATCCGCATGGATGGTTCTGGGGGAAAAATGTATGTATTTCGGACCATGAACTCCTTCAAGATGTCATTTTGGATTGTCCCTGTCAGCTTGGCCTGAGGCACTCCCTGTTCTTCTCCAGTTACAATGAATGTTGCCAACACGGGAATGACTGCCCCGTTCATTGTCATAGAAACTGACATTTTCTCTAAAGGAATTCCATCAAAAAGGATTTTGGTGTCTTCCACCGTATCAATGGCAACTCCAGCCATTCCAACGTCTCCTCGAACTCGTGGATTGTCTGAATCATAGCCACGGTGGGTGGCTAAATCAAAAGCAACAGATAATCCCTGCTGGCCAGCTAAATGAAAAAGGAAAAAAAAAAAACAACAAAAAACAACAGAGAGAGATTCAGAAGTGTTGAACAGACTTGTATTAGAACTAGATCTAAATTTATTAATTTTATTTTACATGATCCAGCCCTGGATGACAAATCAATTCTTGATGTTAAACACTGTTCCCTCCCCAAACCTGTCCAAGGTCTTCTAGTCTTAAAGTTTAAATAAAAAAAGCTTTTAATTGAGAAAAAAAATATTGTAGTCCTTCTAGCTCAGCCACACAATCAGCTTACCATGCTTAACAAATTACTGAATAACAGTTTAGCCACAAGTTATAAATGTGCATACACAGACAGTGTCAGGGCTTATATGGAGAAACTCTACTTAGCTTAGCTGGAACCAAAAGTGTGACAAACTACGTCACATTACCTTCTTTTTATCACAAATTAAACACACACAAATTGTTACCCTGGCTCTGGTGACATATGCTGTTTATTCATAAAGCAAAGTGATGCATTTCTAAATCTGCAGTAGGAGAAAATCACTCATATAAAGCAGGGAACGGGACAGCTAGAGCTCTTGGCAGACTTGCTGCTGCATCCTGAAAGCAGAACCTGAACTCTGCTATCCCCAAGCATTCACCCTCTGACCAGCACTGCTGTTCCTGAAGTAGCTACATCTACCGCATTTGCAAGTCGGCTTCTCAACATCAGCAGAGCTCTCAATTGTCAGATACTAGTCATCGCCTTTGATCTAAAAAGCTAGGTATTAGCTCTGAAGCACAATGACAAAAATTTCAATTTCTGCCTAGTTTCAAGCAATAGAAATACCAGCAATTATAAGAACTGATAATTACTTCTTTTTCAGCATTCCTCTAATTATAGAGAGATTTTAATTGAATTATGAAAAATGCTTTACAAATAGGTCAGATTCAGAAGCTATACTAAATAATTCAATATTAATACAACCATTAACGCACAACAGAGATAAAATATCACAATGTCAAAACTCAAATAAAGATGAAAAATTCCTGACAGCAAACATGCTTGAGTAACTGAGCTGTGCTGCCAGCTAACCCAAGTGCTAGCACTTCTGCTTCAGCAGCAACATTCACCAGTAAGACAGAATATATTTAGAACAATCTTTCTATTGAAATGTTTGTTTGCAAACCTCTAATACCCTGTATTTATATTTTCTTAATTTACCTAGAGTTTTATAAATGGAAAGAATCAAGAATACTTGCAAGAATACTGCAGCAGCTAATATTGCTTCATATTAGCTAACCACGATATGGCAAGAGGTAAAAATTCCCCAAAAACTCTTCTCCCCTGCCCTACACAGGGATGTTTTGAAGACCTGTAAAGTGGGAAATAAAAGCATCACCGACGTATTACTCAGAAGTCTGTTGTTTTGACTGGTAAGGTTATAATTAGCTTCAAACAATTGCCAAGATGTATGGCTGGTGTAAAACTAATGCTTCAGTCTATCAAGAACAACTTTTTAGCAGTGGTTTTACAATACCTAACTCAATAGTATATTATGATGACACTCTGGTTATTAGCTTAACAAATTGCTGCAAAGCACAATACTCTGCAGAAATATTGGGAAAACCGCTCTCAAATAAGGAAAATACCAATATTTCTAGGAAGCTGGCTTTACTAGTACACCATGAATGACACTATCCATATGTATTTATACAAGTTCATTTAAAACTTACACGAGATGGAAATGCAAAATGTCAGAATGCACTAACACTAGAAGTGCTAAGTGGCAAAGTTCAACAGATTTTTTCACTATCGGCTTCTCTCATGGTCACAAAATGAGTATAAAGCACTCCGTGATCTCTGCTGGTTGGACCCTGGGACGCAGCCAAATTTTGTCTCTGTCAGTGTCAAGGCAGAATAACTAAAAATAGCATTTAACGCATTCATTTTTCCACCTCAATAGCAAAATGAAGCAAGGACAGTTTCAGAAATGATCCAGTTTCCCAGTACTAAAGAAACACGGCACCACTGGGAAAAGCCTATCAGAAATCAAAACTCACAAGGCAGAATAATCACATTTGCCATGTAATTCATCATATGAATGTTCCCCATTGCTTTGTAAGGCAATGTTTTCCAAATCAGCTGTCTTACCTTTAATGTTGTCCTTGTAGAACTTGTTGCTCTCCTCCACTGTACTGAAGCCAGCATATTGGCGGATAGTCCACGGCCTGTATGTGTACATGGTTGGGTAGGGTCCTCGAGTGAAAGGTTTCACCCCTGGCAGCTCTTCAGGGAGGTCTTTCGTGTCCCTTTTGGAGTATAAGGGCTTGATGTCGATCCCCTCTGGGGTGTGCCAAATTAAATCCTTTGGATTCTTGCCCTTGAGCTGCTTCTCAGCAAGGGCAGCCCACTCGGGGTGCAGAGGCTGCCTGTGCAGCGAACGCCACACAAGGCTTGTGCAGTGGTGGGGCTGCAGGCGCAGGAGAGCATCCTTGGCTCTTAGCATGTCTGCCCCACTGGTTGGCGAGTACAGGGTAAGCTGAAAAAATAAAACCACATATTTTGCATCATCGTACACATCTAGCATGGGAGAAGTGAGCATGGAGAGGTCAAGCAGTTTGCTAAAGTCAAAACAATTACAAGGGGAAAATTAAGTGTATTTATTCACTTACTGATTTGATAGACACTGCCTCCCCTTGCCTTTCAAGCAGACAATGCAGAAAACAGAGTTCAGGAAAATTCCTACGTTTTTCTCTAGCTAATGAAAACATTCCTACAAGTCATCTACATCCATGTATGAAATGTGTAACTTTTTTCAGTCCCTAAGCAGCACCATCATTTATCTGTCACTGAAAAGTCAGTGTTATGCATGAAGCAGGCCTGCCTGGCCACCTTCTCACCTTCCCATCTCTCTCTCATCTACAAATTCCTTTATGTCAAAGAGGGACCTTCAACATCAAAGAGACACTCTGAAGGAAGCGGACTGTCAGAAAACGGCTGACATGTCATATACTTTGGAAAAGGTGGCTTGGGCTGGATGAAAATCAGAGGTACACTAAGAAAGAAAGGAGGAAAAAAATGTGGTATGCAAGAACACACAGATAATACAAGTTGCAGAGCTCATCCCACCATGCATGAGATTGAGATGGTGGATAAATTCAACTAACTCCTGAAAGCTATAAGCTCCTCTGCTTCTGCTCTCTGTACCCTATCCCTGCACTTCTTCCCCAAGCCAAAACCTTTACAGCTTGGCTCCAAGGGCCAGTCACCTCCTCTCTGCCTCATCTCCTTCACAACTCCCTGGAAACACACACCTTTATGAGAAAGTCTGCATAAAACTGGAAAGCATCTCTACCACTGCTATGGTGCTGCAGCAACGCGCGCCACAAGTGCTTTAACAATGTATATGCTACCTGTGGTATACATATAACCTGATGAGCACAGAGGAGCACCAGAGGAGCACTTCAGAGGCTGGACGGCAACCTCCGCCTCCGCTGCTGCTGGGGTCCCAGCGCGATCCCCGCGAAGGAACCACAAAGCTGCCCTGTCACCCTCCTCCGCACCTCTCCTTCCACTCCGCACACCACAGCACCCACAACCGGAGAAGGGGGACGGACCAGAAAGCACCGGCCCGGCCTGTCAGCCCCACACCGCCCTGACAGACCCTCCTGTGTGCAGCGCCGAGGCCCAGCACACCCCCCCCCCACCGCCGCCACAGCCCGCCCCCAACACGCCCTCTGGGCGGCCAATAGAGACGAGGCGACCCGTATGGGGGCTGCCCCGGAAGGTCGTGGCCCTGCCCGCCCGAGGGACGGGAGCGTTGGGCGGCCTGCGGGCTCAGGACAGGCCCCGGTCCCGGTTGCCCCCCCGCTACCTTCTGTCAGCCCCTCCGCCGGCGCCCACACCCCGCTGAGCACTGCGCATGCGCGTGATGCGGCCAGGCGCATGCGCACAGGGCAGCTCCGCGCACGTCCCCGCGCTCTGGGGGTGGCAGTGCGCATGCGCCCCGGTGCGCGGCGGGTAAAACGGTGGGCTAACGGCTGGGCGGTCTAACGCGGAATCGGCGGGAGCGCTGAGGAGGCGCCGGGGCGGTGAGTCGCGGGGCGGGATGAGGCGGTGGGAGGCTTTGTGGAGGTTGCCGTGGTGTTATCCGGCAGCAACGGGGAGCGGGAGTTCGGGGGTGGGGTGGGGGTAATGAGGACTACAACTCCCAGCATGCATTTCGCCCGGCGGGCCGGAGCCACAGCGGTGGCGGGGAGCGTTGCATGCCGGGAGTTGTAGTCCGCGCCTCGCCCGCTGAGGCAGGCTGTAAATGATGTCCCACAAAACCAGTCGTTACTGGGGAGAGGGGGAGGCAGAGCTTATTTACCTGGCGTCGGTCGCGACTTGTCGCCTGGCGAGCCGTGATGGGGCCTCTGCGTGAGGGAAGAAGTGGCCTGAGGGGATGAAAGTTAAACTGGGTACTTCTGAGTCGTTGTGCTTAGAAAAGAGAAGGCTGGTGAGGTGTAAAGATTACTCTCCTCTGTGTGACTTCTTTTTCTTCCATGTCTGTAGTAAGTATGGAAAGAAACGATAGGTTTAAACTGCAGCCATGGTTAGGTGCTAGGGTAAAAAGTTCTGGTAATAGGATGGCTGCACTGAACCGCATTAGAAAGATAAAGAATTTCTGTTGTTGGAGGCCTTTAAGAGCAGATTAGGCTGTTCTCAGTGCAGTTACCCTTGCGTTGCCATTGCTGCTCTTTGCCATACCGATGTGCCGGCTTTTAAATTTAGAAGGAAATGTTGAACACACAATGACTTGCCTAAAAGGCAAATGGGGATGCTTTTTTAGTGGTCCTGCACTTAAATACATATGCAAGATTTAGGCTTTGGGTTAGAAAATATGCAAACATTCCATAGAATCGTAGAATGGTTTAGGTTGGAAGGGACCTTAAAGATCATCTAGTTCCAACCCCCCTGCCATGGGCAGGGACACCTCCCACTAGACCAGGTTGCTCCAAGCCCCGTCCAACCTGGCCTTGAACACCTCCAGGGATGGGGCCTCCACAGCTTCCCTGGGAAACCTGAGCCAGTGTCACACCACCTTCATAGTGAAAAGTTTCTTCCCGAGATCTATTCTAAATCTTCTAGTTTGAAGCCATTACCCCTCATTCTGTCACTCCATGCCCTTGTAAAAAGTCCCTCTCCAGCTTTCTTGTAGGCCCCTTTCAGATACTGGAAGGCTGCTATAAGGTCTCCCCGGAGCCTTCTCTTTTCCAGGCTGAACAACCCCAACTCTCTCGGCCTGTCTTTGTAGCAGAGGTGCTCCAGCCCTCTGATCATCTTCATGGCTTCTTCTGGACTCACTCCAAGAGGTCTGTGTCCTTGAGTTGAGGACTCAAGAGCCAGATGCAGTACTGCAGGTGGGGTCTCATGAGAACCGAGCAGAGGGGCAGAATCCTCTCCCTTGCCCTGCTGGCCACACTGCTTTTGATGCAGCCCAGGGTATGGTTGGCTTTCTGGGCTGCAGGCACACATTGCTGGCTCACGTTGAGCTTCTCGTCAACCATTTGGGCTCATTTAATACAGGGTATTTCTGTTGTGTCGCTTGTTAGTGTGTGGTTTGTACTATATGGATTATAATTGGATTTTAATTTTGCTTTTGTTTCCTCCTGTTGCATTTGGTTTACAGGTAATGAAACGCCACCACACATCTTCCAGTAAAATGGGGGAGACCACTGGTGGGGGATCAGCAAAAAAAGCCTTTAAATCACAAAATCAACAAGAGCCTGCCAGCAAAAAAAAGGGAACAAATGGGGAGGGAAGAAAACAAGGTCAAAAAAGAAAGGTAATCATTATTTTGGATCAAAAAAGTTAGAAAAGTAACCAAAGAAAAAAAAGGCATTTTTGCCCAGTTTTCTACTGGACTTTATAGAAAATATTTCATTAACTAAGTGGAGTCCTCTTGAGGAAACATGAACAGCTATTTTGAAACCCACTGCCTTAGCTGCTCCCTGTTTTCCAGAATTTCTAGTTTTGTGCTACTCTACTGGTGACAAGTAGGGGGAAACATTGCCTGATGGTTAATAAAAAAGCATGCTGGCTGTGCAGTTTTGAAAAGCTGCACAGCATCTGGTTGAACAGAGTGTTAAAATCAGAGTTCATGCAGCTCAGGTGACATTTATTCAGTTCTGGAAAATATTCTCTGCATATCTCAGGATTGGCCTAGGCAGCTTTCTGTTGGAGAGAGCTTGCTTAACCACTTAACTTATGAACAGCATGATCTCAAGATGCAGCTGAATAGCCAAACGTCTTGTGCGTTTCTTATTTCATGCCCGCATTCTTTGAATGGGAGGAACTAAGGAAAGTGAATTGCTTTCCTTAAATTGCTTGAGATGAATTAGTGTTTCACAGTTCAAAAAGCCTTTTTTGGGGTCAGTAGCAACGGAGCTCTGTCAAGTGCTGAAGTGCTTTCACAGCCTTTTTATACTGTGTTGCTAGTAGTAAATGAATGGTTGCACAGCAGAGGATGTTTCAAAATTACCATATTTTCTGTAAATTTTTCTTTTCAGGATGTCACTCAGACAGTCAAAAGGAAAGCTAAGGAACATGAGGACTATTCCCCTGCAGGTAGGATTGTGTTCTTTCCGTATGTTTGTCTCCTGCAAATTCAGCGTTTTGAAAAAACACTGGAAATAAACGTAGTAACTGCTATGTTGAAATTGTAGATGTCTGAGATGTCACTGAAATAAGTTTCAAAGTTTACTTTCTGAACACTACCAGTGAGTATTTGCAGTACAGTTAGCCAGTGTGCATTCGTATTGTGTTGTGTATGCACATATTAATCATATACTTTTGTTTACAAGTAGTGTTCTTCTCTTGTAAAATTCTACCATGAGCACCCAGAACATTTTAACTTTCTCTTCACAGATCATTGTCTTCTCTGTTAACCTTCCATCTTAAGACTGACATGTGTTGTGTTGAACATACAAATGAGATGAGGCCGCTGCTGCATTGAGTTTCTCGCTGATGTATATTCCCACTCTTTTATTTATTTATTTATTTATTTTATTCTGGGTTTTTTCACTTGTATTGCCAATGATTTTGGGAAAGTATCTGTTTAGAGTGAAACTGCTGTAAGAAAGAACCTTTTCTATTTTGTGCCCTTTAAACCACTTGTGACTTGCAAATAATAGGTACCCCCTACTGTGGATGGATTTGACCTGATAGTTTTGTGACATGGAAAAATCTGAACTGCTACACCTTTGACAATGATCCGTCTGAATTGAGTCACAAAGCTGTCTATCCAGGTTTGACAAGTCATATCTTTTCCTTTTTGCCTTTGTGTTAACAGGAGAAAAAGGTTCTTCAAAAAAGGTGAAGCTAACCAGTGCTAAAATAGGATCTTGGCAGACTCTCTCAGAGAGCAGTAGGCAGTTTCTGGAAACTGTAATGGATTCAGTAATACTGTAAGTGCCAAATATCCTGGTGGTTCTTCTTTGTTTCTGCAGGGAATGAAGTAAAAATCATAACATTGCATGAACTGGAAAAGCTTTGGAGCTTTTTTGGGGAATATGGCTGGCTGTGTATATTTTGTCTGGTATAATATAACACTCTCTATCTGAAGTTGGAAATTTTTAGCTAGAGAAGTTCTGACTATGTTCACTTCATGTGTCCTCTGTGCTTGCAGGCTTTGTGATGCAAATTCTGCCTTTATTTTCTTTCCAGATCTGTTTTGTGCCAACAAAGTGTGAAAAAAGATGATGTTCAGAAGCACCTCAATTTACTGAAAGAAAGGTAAGAAATTATAAATAAGAAAAAAAAAAAAAAGGGGGAGGGAGAAGGGAGAGAAGGGATTTAATTGACCCAGTTGTTTTGTGCTATGCTTACAGGATTGCTCCTGGGAGCAATCACATTTAGGCAATCTTGGAAGGGAGCAATTATTCAAAATCAAGGAGGGGAGTATCTTGACGGTATGTTCATTGAAGTGGACAACCAAAAGTTGTTGAAAGACCCCCTTTAACTACTTCTATATGAGTAACAGAACCTAGGAGGTATCTTTAAGAGCTCCTTTAATCAGCTTTGTATTTTTACAGGGTTTAAATTTGTGGGCAGCTATGTATTTTGTCACCATTTTATGTTAGTGGCGGAAACACTTACAGCTGAGTTTTCTTAAATGCTAATTCATTTTCTGACTGTTGAAGTTGCTTCAAAGAGAATTAAAATTTTGGGTTGGGGTGTAACTTGTAGCCTTTTTATGTTGTTGTGGGAGTAATTACGTATGTGTGGGTGTCTGAGAATTTTTGTGTGCATGTGTGTCGGTATACCAGGCTCTTATCAACATAGAGCCTGAGACAGTGTGTTGCTTTCTTTGTTCTTACAGTACCTCAAGATTCAAACACGAGGAGCTAGTTTTTCATAAATGGTTTTCTATGATTTTTTTTTTTTTTAAATATTTAATTTGTGACATGTTGGGTCTGATTTCTGAGTTGCCAAAGTCCTGCAGTCTCATCTGAGATGCATGGAAATTGTGGCAGTTCAGTGTATCTAACAGGCAGATCCACCTTGGAAGAATTCAAGTCTTCCTCAGAATCAGAAGGACCTTTGAGAGCAAGCTAAAACTCTTCCTCTGGCATAAAACTAGGTATCATATTTCACAAAAGCATTTACAATCTTAACTAAAATGATTTTGTGTGGAAGCAGTTAAAAATGCTGCTTTTAGAACTTAGTTTTATTTTGAAAAGCAGAAAGGTCAGAAAAAATTTGTTAATGTCAAATTACAGTCAGGGGATGTGCAGGCCAGTGGGGTAGAAACCACACGTCATCAGTGTAATAGCAAAGGTTAGAATGGTGGGATTTCCTGTTCCTGGTGCCTTCCTTAGACATCTATTCCACATGATTTTTGGAAAAGAGTTCAAGACAGCTTTTCTTCCTGTCTGAATCTTTTTACTTCACTGGCAGCAATTGGGCTAAGTTGAGTTTATTTTTGTCTGCAGAGAAATTATTAGTCAGTTTTCTTTTTGTTTTGCAAAGAACTCCAAACAAGTCATGCTTTTCTTTTTCTATAATAAAGGGTGCTGAGATTTTTCAAGACTTTAAAGGTGCCTCCAGGGAAGCTGGGCAACCTGAAGAATGTCCCGAACCTTCAAATGGCAGAGAAACAAATGCTTGAGACAAATGAAGAGTCTTTGGTACAATTGCAGGTATGAAAGGCAAGGAAGGGAAGAAAATATCTTACCTGTCTGCTGCTGCTCAGTGTGTTATAACTTTTTAATAGACTGACTGTGCTGTTACAGAGGAGTTGTCCGCTCTTCATCATTGTCGCCCACCTTCGCTACAAAGCAGTGTATCTTTTTGGGTGGTTTTTTCAGTGACTCGGCTGATGCTGATTATTAGTATCTTATAAGCGAAAGGCTCACCATCTCTAAAGTAAATTTTATTCTGGTTTTGTGTCTATTTTGTCTTAGGAAGAAATAAATGAAGCTAAGCGATCAGTAGAACGCACTGAAGAAAGTATACAGCAACTGCAGTACAAAATCCAGGTGCTCAAGACCCAGTTAGAGGAAGATGAAAAAAAGGCCAGGAAGGTATTTCCGATGGGTGTTGCTGCATTCCTCTAAGGAGAATGTGTTTGCAGAGCTATTGCATCCAAGCTGTTTCTGCAGAGAGCGTCACATAAGGAAGGCCCTATTTGCCTTTGGGAATGTATCTTTTCAATCTTTCACTTGCAAAGTCAGGAAGTTTAGTTTTCAGAAGTTGGATAATGACAACCAGTTTGTTTTTCTACTTGTGTGCCTGGTGTTTGGTTTTGTTGTTGTGGTTTTTTTTCTCCTTTTCCCCTTCTAGGTATTCCAGGAAAATGGCAGTGGAGCACTCCACCTTCCAGAACTCCCCAAGCGCAGTTTACAGGCACCCATTTTGCAGGTGAGCATAGAATATATTTTCAGAGACACTTTGGCTATGAGAAGAAAGGCAACAGAATGTGCTTTTGTCACTTTATCTCTGCCAGAGGGGGCAATTCTGAAAATTCAGAAATACCTGAAACTTTTCTTTTTTTTCTCTTTTTTTCTTTCTTCTATCTTTTCATTTGAGAACTTACATGCGTATGTTTTAAGACAGAACAAAACCCTAGAAAACCTGCCGTTTAAAGGATCACATGACTTTTCCTAGGAACCCTGTGATCCTAGGGAACCTGTAATCATTTCTGAAATACATCTCTTTGTAACTGTTGGAAGGAAGACTGTCTCATTCTGTGTCTTTGAATCCTTTTTATTTTAGCTGTGTTTAGGTACAGCTAGGCTGCGTGACAGTGAAATTTCTGTTGGACTCAATAAAAGCTGTTTTTTATTTGTTGTCTGTGTTATTCTTTCCTTCTTTAGGAAGAAATTTTGAAGATAAAAAATCAGAAAGGTCTTCTAAAGGATATGAACACTATTCAGCAGTCAGCTGACTTGAAGAACATGTTAACCCTCATTGAAAAGACCTATGAGAAGGTGGACTTCCTTTAGAAACCAAAATATACAGAGTCTCCCTTTGAAGAAGATAACTTACACCAGCATTTCGTGTTAATGTAGAGCAGCAGGACGCTCATCATGGAAATGGTGTTTTCTTCCTAATGGCTTTACTGTTGTTACTGCTGAATTTCTGTTAAAACATTTTCTATGAATATTGGTATATAAATTTGTAGATACATTCCTGGATTCTAGTGATTTAAGTGATCAGTCAAGGTTTTGGGGGGCTTTGGACCTGTGATGACTTCTAATGATGATACATAGTGTCGTAGGAGAAGGGATGGAAATGGATCCTGGGTTTATCTGGGCATTTTTATAGACTAAGACAACCTATTCCATTACATTTGGATTTTTATATCACTCTGTAAATGGGTGAAGGCAGTATCTTGTACCAAACTAACTTTTGTTTTGGAGTTAAATGCTCTTTAAACCTGAAACACATAGTAAAAATATGCTTATCTAATGCTGAGTTGCAAATCCCCGTTTCAACTTTCTTACCATTTTTTAATAAAACCCCTCCATGGCAGGAAATTGAATGATTTTAATCAAATGTACAGGGTTTTTTTACTTTTTTGTGTTCACTGCTTAAACTTTAAAAAAAGACATTCATACCTGTTTTATCCAGATGGTTGGGGAAAGCAGATAAGAACATTGTAGAGCAAAGCTCTAATCTCTGAGTTATATTTCATTAACTCAGATATTCTTTAGCTTTAGAGAAAGAAAATGATGTCAAAAGTCTATTTTCCCATGCACTTTAATATCTCTTCCATTTTTTTTTTCCATGATAGAGCTTCTCCCTTAAAAGATTCAGTTATTATAAAGTGCTTTCTCCAGTCAAATTGTCTGCTAGAAGACAACAGTGCTCTTTACATTGGCTTACCACCAAATACTTGTTCTTTTGTTTACAAGCTGCTGGTACTCTTAATGAGACATGAGCTAATTATCTCTAGTCTCCTATGAGAGACTAAAAGCCTCTCTGTAGTTGCTACATGCAAGATCAGGAAAACCAGACTACGCACTTGCTTTGTACTGGATCACGTGAACAAGTATATAAGTATTTAGAAATATTTCTCAAATTTTTGATCACTCCACAAGGGGAGCACTTACTGACGTAACCACTACCACAAAGTCATTTAATCCAGTTTATGGGTTAATGATTTTCCTGCAGGCCAGCTGTCTTAATTTTTGTTATGTAAAGTTATACTCCTTTGCTTTCATTAAGGGTGATCTACTTGCAAACACTTTACTATGTGGGTTTTGAACGTCATGAACCATGTAGATATTTTTTGTTCTTTAAGGAGGGGGGGAAGAAAGTGTGGAGAAGGGCAGTAAGTAGGAGTCGGAGATATGATACAGTTTTCAAACAAGGAAAGGTGAAATAGCAGTAACTGAAGAAGGAAATAATAAAGATGTAAAGCATTTTCTGAAAGCATTGAGTAGGGTTTGGTTACTTACTGCTTTTTACAACAAGGAATGAGGGAGTAGCCAGTTTGGTGGCTGGACAGCAAGTTCTTCAAGTAAGGGACTCTAACAGTGCCAGAAGATGCTGTTGTCAGCCAAACTGCACAAATAGGGGTGAAAAAGAAGCGTGTATGTGAAGCGTGTGTCCATCAAAGTCAATTAAATGGTTTGGACAAGCTAGCGATACGTTGTTGATTGACTTTTGATCGTACGTGCTGATACTCTGAAAGACAGGGTACTGAAGTAGGGTGAATTTTTTTTCTTGGCTATTTGCAACCTTTCCTATGTTTCCCCAGCTCCTAAACCCAGTTTCGTCCAGCTCCAGGTCTGTATTTCCTGAGCTGATTGTTGGCGAGTTCTTTGTAGCTGAGGGCTCTCCTGTGCCAAGCCTCATCTCTTACCATCCTCACCGCTCTCCCGTGTCCCATCGCTTGTCACCCCATACCTATACATCTCTGCACCGCATCCTGTGTCTCCGTTTCTCAATGCCTCTGCTGTCATACTCTGTATTTCTTTATACTGCATCATTATATTAGTTGTAAATATCTCATTTCACATAACTGCTTGTTACTGCTGTCTGTGTAAAAATGTGGTTGTACCATACAAAGATAACAAAAATAAAATAGTTATTCATAGACACCTGGTCAACCAGAGGGAATGCTAAATTACACAGCTAAGTAAAACATTCAGAAAGCACCTGATGAGCCTCGATGCTGAGGCCTTGTAAACGCAGTGCAAAGCTGTCACAAGCAACGGAGGTACTGCGTTACGGGGCTAGGCAGTTACAGAAGGAAGCCATCATTATTTTAATTCTATTTTTTGTCCTGACATTGGGTGATTTATGATAGGCTGGCTGTGGATGTTGTTACTTTGGGGTTGTCGTGCGCACATGAACAGGACAGCATAAAATGGGACCGTAAACCCAACCTTTTAGGAGGTGGTCTTAGCTCGACTTATTTGATGGTGGATACCCTTGGGCAGAGTTGCAGAACGATCAGATTGTGGTTTCTGCTGGGATTAGAGGACTCTCCTAGGAGAAGGCTCACTGTGGATCAGTGTGCTGTGAACTTGGGTGAATTGACCTGGGAGTATCTGAAACTTCAATTTCACAAACCTTGACTTCAAGTAAGCTACACATTTCTGAGGCTAGAGCACGAGTATCAATCCATATCCCATATCAACCCTTCCTCACGCTTAAATAAAGCATCTTTCTGCGTGTGCTCTCCCGTAACACCTCGATGTTCCTTCTCTATTGACTCTTCTGCCTTGTGCTTAAGGTTATCAAGTCCAACTCAAACGGACAATACGGGGTAGCATCATCGAACTGGACTTTCTAGGACCAACGAAAAATCAGGCAAAGGGTGAACAGGGCTGCCACCTCAATGATGCTTGGGGCTGCTGAGCTGGATTGGTTTTCTCTTTGGCAGAGTGTCACAGTTTATCTGAGGCTCTTAATTCCGTGATGGTATGAAGCTTGGCACTAAGAATGAGAATCAACTACTGTAATTTCACTACCACTGAGAAGAAAAAGGGTCGTTATAAGTATGTACAAAGCAGATCGTTCAGTGGTATGAATACAAAGAGATTAAATGTCTTAACGAAACAATCGAAGGTTCTTGCTAGAGCCTATAAAATTGAACAAGCCGTTTGACACTTTATTCGCTGTGCTTAGAGTCCCTCCTCCTCCGAAGGTGTGGCTGCCTCTGGCTTCTATTTCCATGCTCCACAAAAGAAAGAAAGAATAAAGCTTTTAGGAATGGTATACTAGTTTAGAACAATTTTGATCAATAAAATTAAAGTTTTAAGATTCTGAACAAGGACTCTTGCCGTTCCTCACACGGAAGCAGCCATGAAGTAAATGCATTTTATTGTCTCCCAACTTCCAGCTTACTGCAATTTGGAAGGACTGAAAGCAGGTAAGCGATCAGGTGGTCTGCCCGTGCAATATTTGTTTTTAATCTGAAATTACTTCCAGGCACAGAGGTGTAAGAACTGGCCTTAAGGAAAAGTAGCGATGTGTTCAAACGCATATCAACGCTGCCTTTTTTAGATATAGTTGCGTGTACACTCATGCGCTGTGACACGGAGGCAATTTTCCCCTTGGACACAGTGAGAAAACTTAGTGTAAGCTTCAACAAAGGTCACGTATGCATGTGTGGTCATAGAAAGGGTTAATTATTATTTTTTTTTATTATGTTTGGTGAAGCAAGACAAGGAAGAAGGGGAGGGCTTGTGGCTGATAGCGGATCACATGGATGCTGGAAGGTATTTTCTTATCTAAGGTACAAGTGTCTGAGCTTCACCATCTCGCTCTGTTCACAGATGTCTACCCTGACCTGGGGAGCAGATTGCCCGTGTGAGGGTGTTGCTTAACTCTAGGGTTTATTCAACCCTTATTCTGTCTGCTGAGGACAACAACAAGAGGCAATTAGCGCTGACTAGTTGTGTTGTTTCTCTGTTAAACAAAGCCTTGTCACTTGGAAACTGGACTAAATGTTTGAAACCTAACC
>VFFE01007200.1:967963-996401 GCA_008921705.1 Burhinus oedicnemus | reverse complement strand
GTATTTCTTTATACTGCATCATTATATTAGTTGTAAATATCTCATTTCACATAACTGCTTGTTACTGCTGTCTGTGTAAAAATGTGGTTGTACCATACAAAGATAACAAAAATAAAATAGTTATTCGTAGACACCTGGTCAACCAGAGGGAATGCTAAATTACACAGCTAAGTAAAACATTCAGAAAGCACCTGATGAGCCTCGATGCTGAGGCCTTGTAAACGCAGTGCAAAGCTGTCACGAGCAACAGAGCTACTGCATTATGGGGCTAGGCAGTTACAGAATGAAGCCATCATTATTTTAATTCTATTTTTTGTCCTGACATTGGGTGATTTATGATAGGCTGGCTGTGGATGTTGTTACTTTGGGGTTGTCGTGCGCACATGAACAGGACAGCATAAAACGGGACTGTAAACCCAGCCTTTTAGGAGGTTGTCTTAGCTCGACTTATTTGATGGTGGATACCCTTGGGCAGAGTTGCAGAACGATCAGATTGTGGTTTCTGCTGGGATTAGAGGACTCTCCTAGGAGAAGGCTCACTGTGGATCAGTGTGCTGTGAACTTGGGCGAATTGACCTGGAAGTATCTGAAACTTCGACTTCACAAACCTTGACTTCAAGTAAGCTACACATTTCTGAGGCTAGAGCACGAGTATCAATCCATATCCCATATCAACCCTTCCTCACGCTTAAATAAAGCATCTTTCTGCGTGTGCTCTCCCGTAACACCTCGATGTTCCTTCTCTATTGACTCTTCTGCCTTGTGCTTAAGGTTATCAAGTCCAACTCAAACGGACAATACGTAGCATCATCAAACTGGACTTTCTAGGACCAATGAAAAATCAGGCAAAGGGTGAACAGGGCTGCCACCTCAATGATGCTTGGGGCTGCTGAGCTGGGTTGGTTTTCTCTTTGGCAGAGTGTCACAGTTTATCTCGGGCTCTTAATTCCGTGATGGCATGAAGCTTGGCACTAAGAATGAGAATCAACTACTGTAATTTCACTACCACTGAGAAGAAAAAGGGTCGTTATAAGTATGTACAAAGCAGATCATTCAGTGGTATGAATACAAAGAGATTACATGTCTTAACGAAACAATCGAAGGTTCTTGCTAGAGCCGATAAACTTGAACAAGCCGTTTGACACTTTATTTGCTGTGCTTAGAGTCCCTCCTCCTCCGAAGGTGTGGCTACTTCTGGCTTCTATTTCCATGCTCCACAAAAGAAAGAAGGAATGATATACTTTTAGGAATGATATACTAGTTTAGAACAATTTTGATCAATAAAATTAAAGTTTTGAGATTCTGAACAAGGACTCTCGCTGTTCCTCACATGGAAGCAGCCATGAAGTAAATGCATTTTATTGTCTCCTAACTTCCAGCTTACTGCAATTTGGAAGGACGAGCAACAGGACTGAAAGTGGGTAAGCGATCAGGTGGTCTGTCTGTGCAATATTTGTTTTTAATCTGAAATTACTTCCAGGCACAGAGGTGTAAGAACTGGCCTTAAGGAAAAGTAGTGGTGTATTCAAACGCATATCAACGCTGCCTTTAGATCTGGTTGCGTGTACACTCATGTGCTGTGACACGGAGGCAATCTTCCCCTTGGACACAGTGAGAAAACTTAGTGTAAGCTTCAACAAAGGTTACGTATGCATGTGTGGTCATAGAAAGGGTTAATTATTATATTTTTTATTATGTTTGTTGAAGCAAGACAAGGAAGAAGGGGAGGGCTTGTGGCTGATAGCGGATCACATGGATGCTGGAAGGTATTTTCTTATCTAAGGTACAAGTGTCTGAGCTTCACCATCTCGCTCTGTTCACAGATGTCTACCCTGACCTGGGGAGCAGATTGCCCGTGTGAGGGTGTTGCTTAACTCTAGGGTTTATTCAACCCTTATTCTGTCTGCTGAGGACAACAACAAGAGGCAATTAGCGCTGACTAGTTGTGTTGTTTCTCTGTTAAACAAAGCCTTGTCACTTGGAAACTGGACTAAATGTTTGAAACCTAACCATAGCCTGGAAGGAAGATTCAAGTCATGAGATGCAAAGCCTTTAGAAAAAAATACACGTTGTGCAATTTGTAAAATTAAACAAAATAAGAAAATGGCCAGATTGGTGCATTGTATTAGGAATAAATGAATAGAAGCCCTTTTTCTATGGGTAACAGCTCGGTCATAGCAGCGATCTTGGAAAGACTCCTTGACTAACTTGCAGTAGAAGGTCAACTATAAGGTTAACATACGGTGCTGACAAGAGAAGTCATCGATGCTAAGACGCTTCAACATTGGTAGTATGCAGGTGCTTTTTATTTCCTTTAAAAACATAGGAAAATCAGATTCAGTAACACCTGCTAGTTGTCTTACTTGTGACGCGTCTGTTGGATCAGCACCTTTGTAGGAGCCGCATAGTGTCCAACAAGTGAACCTGGGAGCTGGGGATGGATGACCACCTAACCCCCTGCTGCAGGGCTTACTGCTCCATCTGTGAGCCTGACAGGTGGCTGCTTGTCAGACGTTCATTAGTAGTACGGTGGATACTTGATGGCTGCAATAATTTGTACGATGTTAAGATTTATAATGAACTGAAGCAAAAAGAAATGCTTTTAAGGTTAATTGGTGCACATTTAAGAGTTGGAAGATGAAGGATGCGGTACTTCCGAGAGACCTGTGGATTTTAATTCTTTCCTTGGACTTTTTAAGTGAAAATACATTTTTATGGCTTCTTGGAGGATTTTGGGGGGTTTAGGTGGGGTTTTCTGTTTTTTTTGTTGGTTTGGGTTTTTTTTAGGGGAGGGGGAGTTGACAGACCATAACTATGTTGTTTTGGAAGGGCTAGTTTGGATTTACAGCAAAGGTGGAAAGAAAAAAAAAATTACCAAGGCAAGGCAGCTGTTTCACAAATATTTGTGGCTGTCGTTGTCACAGTAACTCCTCCGCTGAAGAGGTTACCCTGGGGGATGAACTGTCCCAAATCGTAGCCTCAAAAGCTAAAGGCTGAATTAACATAGTACAAATTACATATTAGTAACCAGTAAGAGAGGTCAGTCGTATCTAGGCTTAAAGAATTTGGTGGTAAGAATTGATTTTTACAGTTTTTACCAGCAAAAACTAACACGATTTTTTGGGGCAGACAGGAGAAAGCCCTTTTTTTGAACCTGCCTGTAGGTGACCTGCCTGATGTTGCACAACAAACCTGGAGTAGAATAACAAGTTAAGCCCAGGATTTTCTGACTCTGACTTGGTCTGCCAAACACCGTCCCATCTCGCTGTTCTCTACACATCCACCTATTGAAAAAAAACCCAAAACCATTCCCAAAACACTTTCCACAGGAAAATGCTGAAACAGGGCACTTGTAGGAGCTATTGTATTTTATAAAATTAGCAATTATGCCACTCAGTTCCTCCACATTATTGCTTTTCTGAGTGACTCTTTGTACCTTGTGTGTGTTCCCAACCAGGAAGATGCTGGTGCTCAACTGTTCCATGAAGCTGCGGATGCTGGAGAAAATGCTAAGGTGGAGCTTCCCCGAGTCCCTCAAGGTAACGCAGCGCCGACCTGTCGTTCTCTGTGGTATTTCCATCAGTGAATCAGGACGGTTGGCAGGGAATCAAAGCTGAGGGGAGGAGGTTGTGCTTCTTCTGGGCTGTTCATCCTGCAGGTTTATGGAGCTGTGATGAACATCAACCGAGGGAACCCCTTCAGGAAGGAAGTGGTGGTGGACTCGTGGCCAGACTTCAAAGCTGTTATCACCCGACCGCGGAGGGAGGTAGATTGACATGGTTTTTTTATCTTTGTTTCTGAGAGGTGGATCCAACATGACTGAGGCCTTCCTCTCAGCTTTCTGAGAGCTTTGCAGATGGGACTAGCTTTATCTAGGAAGCTGGTGACAGAAGGAGGTGGGAACTGTAAAGTCCAATAGGACACCCCAGTGGGTGCTAGCACAAAACCTACTATAGGAAGTGCTCCTGAAATGTTCTGCCTGGCAATTGTAGCCTAACCAAGCTTAACTATGAAGTACATGCTCTGATTGATTGTAATTATCCTGATTGCACTGACTGAAGATTAACTTGCTTATGCAGAGACACATTTTACCTGCGCTCATCCCACTTGACCGAACTTTCTCAGGGCTCCTTGGTCTCTCTACTCTTTGTGCAGACAGAAAAAAGAGACTTAGTGAGCTTGTGATGGGGCAGATGCAGCTACAAGGTGAAAAAAGGGTCCTTCTACAGTCTTTTATTCCACAACAGGCAGTGCTAACGAGATGCTGGAAGGGGGCATTGCCTCAACCCCTTCTGTCCACCATCATAAAGCAATCTCCGAGTTGCATGGATTTCTGTCTCCAGGCTAGGAGACAAGCTCTTGTTGGTGTAGTCTCATGGAGTACCAGGAGTACTGTCTGTGAAGTTAAATCCGTGGCATGCTCTCTGGGACAACCAGCTCTCCTAGGCCAGCAACGCAGGAGTCGGCACCGGACATGGGCAATCCCCAGTTGGCAGTTTGGATGTTTCCAACCTGTTTTGGAGACTATATGAGTTTAATAGTATTGATGAGGCCCGACTGTGGTCTTTCAGCTCAGGGGTGGAGAACAAACATTGATACTGTTTTGTTTACCAGAAGAGATGTGTTTTAAATACGTTGACCTTGGCAACCAAATAACACAGCATGTTTTTTAGGACAATGAGTAGTAGAGGTGAGCTTTGAATGAGGCAAGAGTTTCAAGAAACTGGCACCAGATTTGGGTTACTGTGCCTTGGGTACATGAGGACTTACTTCCATTGCTGCTTTCTGTTGACATGACACTGTGGAGAGCAACAGATATTTCTGCTCTCGTGGTTCAGAGTCACTACTGAAAATGGCCTAAAAGAAGCCACCCTGAAGCTCCAAATATACATTAAATCTCTGGGGTTGGCTTTCCGTGAATTTTGATTCCAATGTGAAAGATGTGTATATGTGGGAAGGGGGAGAATATTTAATTCTTCCAGACTTTTTCCTCCCCAGAATGAGATGGATGACCTTGACCATTATACCAATGCTCATGCAGTTTTCTACAAGGAGCTACAAGCTTACCAGGAGCTACTGGAAAACACAAATGCCATCAACTGGGGACAAATTTTTCAGATACAAGGTACAGTCCAGCCTTATTTGGTTCACAGGAAACAGAATAGATAAACCAGTTGGTTTAAAAAGTCTTAATGGAGTGTAGACCTTGCCATTCTGCTCTACAGAATGTTTTTTTGTTGTTGCATTAAAAGGAATGTAGTTTCAATATTTGTCTGTCAGAGTCCCAGCAAAGGACGAGTCAGGATGAGTCAGATTCACAAAAATCAAAATTAGTTATTTTATTGAGAGCGACAGAACAGATTTGAGATTGCCGTTGATAAATTCCCTGACTACAATAGCACTACTAATTAAGGTTGATATTGCTAGCAAAAAAAGTAATAATACAACAGCCCGGGGGTAACGTTCACCAGAGGGTGACAGGCGCAGCGCTTACCCAGAAGGCGTCCCTGCCCTGGGGTGGAGGAAGAGAACGCAGCCCATCGACTGGTCCATCAGGTATTGAAATTTTTCTCTCCCAATTTAACAGTCATTTTCCCCATCTTTGTATCCCCAGGTTATGAGGTTTCCCTCGCCTAGGTGACGTGTAGTATGATTTGGGTGGAGAGACGGGTGCTATAGTCATATATGTTTCTCATGATCTCTATAATCTTCATTAGCATATGCAGGGGTGTCAGCTTTAATATGCATTTCACAGGTAGAGGTAAGTCATCGGGCACGATAACCTTTTGAAGAAACAAAGAACTACACAAGTTCCTGTTGTCTTGCCTTTGCTGACAAAAAGCAGGGCTGTCCTGCCTCCGCAGGGCTCCTCCTTATCTGCGTCCCGTGCTGGCCAGGCGAGTCTCCACTCTCCCAGGTTGCACAAGAGATAGCGAGGCCAGTCTTAATTGTTCTCTGAGCACAGAGACTTCACCTCATTATCCAAATTCCACACTTGTACTTACATAAAACACAAGATGTAGGATATGGCTTTTCTAGCTTTTGAATTCCATCCATATCATGTTCACTGTTACCATTTCAAGTTCAGCTTTCAATTAGATGGAGCTATTTCCTTGGCAGGAAGGCATGTTTATTTATGTTCATTTCTGCTACTGGCCGTAGGATTCTGAAGACAACGTACAGACTGAGCTGAGCAGTAGTCAATGGAGGTTTCATGAGGGCCAGTGTTTGAAGGCTGAACCAAGACAAGACCTAAATGGGAAAAAATATACACATTTTTAATCGTGAAGGTTACCAACTAGTAGAAGAACTTGCTTATGGAATAGGTGATTCCTCCATGATTGAAATCCATGTTAGGACTGGGTAATTTACTGTGGCTCAAACTGAGGGTAGGAGTTAGACAGGGAGGTCACTTGGAGAGGGTCTGTGTCCTCATTGTTGTGGTCATTGGATGAGGTGAAAAGTGTGGTGCCTTCTGACCTTCATGTACGTAAAGCTATAGCCAGAGTGTGGAGGGAACCTAGTTAATAATTTTGGAGATTTCAAATACCTGGCTAGTTCCATGAAAAGTGTATTATTGGGCTTTATTAAAAAAAAAAAATGCTTTTGTTTTTAAAGTGCCTTAGTATTTATCTTTGTATACACAGGGCTCCAGGATGGAATATGTGAAATATCCAGAACTATGGCTTTATCTAAGCAGATAGATGTGAAAATATCCTCTTTCCAGATGGTTATCCATTCAGACCCGGACACTCTGCCAGATGTCAGACTTCAGTATGTCTAAGCATGCCATGTCATTTGTTGATGTTGTTACTATAGCAATATATTTCTTGAAAATACATTTACATCAATAATATCAGGAGGACTGCTAGGCTTCCTCTGTAATTGTGTCAAAAACCTGACTGAGGAGGGAACTATTACCTTAAATACTTACCAAGATTTTTCTTTAATCATTCTATCACTTTTGCAGGTTTATATTCCAGAATAGTCCCCATCCCCTCCTCTCATCACGTGTACGTGGGATCCACAGGTCTGCTCTCCATCTCCTTTGACTTTCCTGTGTCAAAGCTCCTTAGACTTGATAGATGGACCTGGGACTCCTTGTTTTTCACCAGGGGAGCTCTACACAACTGCTTGAAGCCTTTTCTAATATCCCTCTGCTGGCGAGATATCGGGCTGACACCAGAGCAGAGGAGCAGGGGAACCAGAGGCTCCGTTTTTCCTGGAATAAATTTCTCAGCAGTAGATTCAAAATCCAGAGAGAATCTATCAGTCTTGGAGGATGAAAGGCTGGAAATCAAATCCTTTCCATTCCCCTGTGCCACCTAATATGTCACTGGGGCTCCTTGCCTTCCTTAACATATTCTCCACTCTTCCTGTAAGGAATAAGTGTGTTGTGTGGACTCAGGAGTTTACATAAACAAAGACCTACAATGGAGAAGCACTGCCCTCTATAATTATTCCCAAATCCTCCAGCCTAATGAATTCAGCTGTCTTTGATTCCCCTTCCTGATACAGAATCGGAAATCTATTTGGCCGGAGAAGCAAGCTTTAAATCTAGCTCAGTTTCTTGGAGAATAGGAGGCACAGCTCTCTGCCTAAAACACTTTCTGTACTGTCTCTTAGGATGGACCCTAAATTGACCTTGGCTTCCCTGGACATCTCCCATGCCAGCCTGCTCAGCAAAACCTGGTCACGAGGGGGCAACCCAAGGAGCCAGAAGTACCTTGCTAACCTCATTTGCTGCTTCCCCAGTGTCTGTGTCTTGGATGACAATGGCTATCCCCTTTCCTGGAGCCTGACGGACCAGTTTGCCACCATGATTCATGTTTATACTCTTCCGGAGCATCGAAGGAAGGGTTATAGCAGGCTTGTGGCTACAGCATTAGCTAAGAAATTACATAGCTGTGGCTTTCCCGCACAGGGTAATGTCCTGGAGACGAATACACCATCCATAACATTGCTGAAAAGCATGAATGCCCGGTTTCTTCCCTGCTCGTTTTTCAGAGTGATTCACACACCTTTTCATTTTTTAGCTAAATCTCACTTATAGCCAGACCCCACAAACCTCTACATTCAGATCAACTTTTGTGTTCTGCGGGAGCACTTTGGTGGAATTTAATAACTTAGGTGAGATCAGAAATCATACAAGTGTTTCCTGCATAAGCCTAAAACTGAAGATATTAACTGCTCACAACTTCTCTGCTCAGGGAAAACTGCTCCTGACAAATCCAAAAGACTTAGGAATGGTTGTAAGTTTAATAGCTTTGTTGTAATTCAACTGTAATTTTACTGCTTCTGACTGAAGAGTTATTCCTTCTGTATAACCATTTTCTGGGATATCTACAGCACTGGACATCTCTAACCCCTTCTGTCTGTCTTGGTACAAGTCCTCAAGCCTCTCCTTTCCCTAACATGGACTAAAAGAGATTAGTATGTGAAATGAAGAAGCAGAGAAACCTGCAAGGAACAGTCTGAATTAAAGAAAAACTTTATAAAGAAGTCTTTTACTTTCTAACACAGGAACAAGTCTGTTTCTTTTCTCCTGTGTGTTTCCTTCATGCTCAAGACAAATCTGTCTATCCGTCTTCTACTCACGGGAGAGCTAAGCATGCAAAGGCTGGATAAAAAGTCTTGCAGATCTTAACTTCAACACATAGGTATTTTATCACAAGTCAGGAGGGCTTGCTGGAAGTCATTTCCATCAATTCTATCAGTAAATAACACCAGATGCTTTGCAAATGCTCCTTCTGGGGGTGGAAGTAAGTCTCACTGTTTTCAACATCCATCTAAAACTCACTTAAAATTTGGCAGACAGAAGCTGTGAGATACCTACGATCTCTCAGTCAGGAGTGTCCAAGTATAAATGTGTATTCACAGCAACAATGAGGATGCTATCACTGAAAGTCGTGGAATGCCATGCGGAAGTCTTGTATGTGCCAAAGCTGATAAGGCTTTTGCACCGAAGCCTACTAGGAGGATAAAGAGATGACTAAGAGCTTGTTCCTCGAGCAGCACAACTGTCAAAAACAGGTTGCCTGTGATATATAGTACAATGGGGACTCTACTTGGTTGGCTGAAGGCAAGCAGTGCCCTAGGGTACCCTTCTTGATCTGCAATTGCTGATCCAGAAGGCAACAAATCTCCCGTATGTCACATTTGTTAACCTTGAGCAGGTATCTCCGATGCTGCATGGTGTCTGAAATGACACTAAGGGCAGGGTTCAATTACCGCTGAACAAACCAAAGTGCCTGTTTAGGTTAAGTCAAATCACTGTCTAGGCTCCACTGACAGTATTCAGGAGATCTCCACTGAATAATGACATTGTAGACTAAGCCACTACTTACTTGCCTAGACATGGGTGTCTAGTCCAACTTCAGCCATCTTAGAATATTTGAGACACCTTCTTGATGTTTGAAGGCCCATCAGGAGAACAGCATTCTTCTTGGCTGCCCATTGGACATCAACTGTCATAAAGCATCTCAAACAACACTCAAGATCTAGAAAACTGAATTAAGTCACAAGGGCACATATAGACACCTACATTTACGTGTCTGAATTTGTAGCTGAATCCTGCCAGTTGCATGTGCTTTTAACTAACAACATATGTCTTGAGGTACTACCAACACAGTAGCATGAGGAGAGCAGCTCTGAACATTTTTCTTGCTGGAGGTCACTGTCCTTTGCTAATCAAGGCAGTGGATTCCAGAGGACATTCATGACATTTAACATTTCTGTTGATTCCTGGTATTGTATAAATTACTAGTCTGGACCACCTCTTCCAGGACCTTGCAGAAGATAGTTTAAAATGGGAGGACTCTTGTTTCACAGGACATCTGGTCGAGTACACTGATTCTCTTTTACATTTTAAGAATCACTAAAATTTGTTTTTTAGCCAGTATTTCTTAGCTTTCCATGTTACAGCATGTCTTTTTACCAATATATCCCCAGAGAAAAGCAATGTGGTAATGCAGTGGTGGTCTTCCAGTGATAATTTGCCTTGAAAGCAATTTGTCACTGTCATGGAGACTACTTCCACCACGCCACACCAGTGCTTTCTGCTCACGGCAAAGTAAAGCGATAAGCATCACGTCATGCAAGCTCATCTAATGAGCCCGGATCTCAGCCTACAAAGTGTGCCAAAATCAGATCTCCACTGGAAAATACAACAGTGGGAAGCTTATTGTATCATCTCGGCATTTAACACTGACCCAGAGAGGTATTGTACTTTCTGTTACACCTATGTATGTCCAAAACTGTATTTGGATCCATCTGGATTCAAAATCAGATGGGGTAAAGCCCTGAGCAGTCTGGTCTGACCTCACGGCTGACTCTTTGACCTCCTGCAGTCCCTTCCAACCTGAATTATCCTGTGGTTCTGTAAGGCTGTGAATCTACTGGCATTCCAGTTTTGCACCACAGTTTCACCTTTTGGATTTAAATAAGTGTGACCGGAAGTGGAATGTGACTGTGAAGGGGATGTGTGCCTACAGGTGCTGCGTTCTGGTGAATTTGCCATGTATCTCTAGTATTTTGTGGATATCTCTGTGGAAACATGTACCCAGCACTGCTAGTAACATACCTTACAGACCTGAAATGAGTCAGTCATTAAATACTTAATGGAGACTATTAAGATTTAGCCTTAAGCTTGTGTTTATCTCCTGAACTGGAAGGGGCCATGCTTGCAGCACCTCACAGGAGTCAGGTCCAGAATAAAAGGAGTCCTATTTCCTTTTGGCAAGGAGATTAACTAAAGCCTGAGTGAGAACCAGTTTTGGCAGTCCTGTCTGGCAAAGGAAGGAGAGCAGAAAGGTGGAGGACAGACAAAGGCAGAACAAAGAGTCCAGGTGGTGGAAGGGGACCCTGTAAAGCTGTGCAGATTCGTTCCTGAATTTGTCTGGGAAACAGAGCAAAAGAGAGAAAGAAAGAGACGAGCCATGGGGAGAGAGGAAAGAAGATTTGAGGGGCTAGCCTGTTGGAGAAACAAGGTTAGATCCATCTTTCGACTTGAGAAAATGAGCCACGAGCTTCAGGGGAAGGACCTTAGAGAACCAAGCCTACAGAAAGCCTTTGAAGGGATGAGGGAGGAAACACGGGCCTGTTCATTATGTCTTCTACCTATTTCTTCTGGTACTGACAGCAAGGGTGTCCTTAGTCCTATATGAAAGCTAAGTAATTGGCTCCATTGCTGTGAAGGTGTAATGCAGACAGCACCTGCCCTGGAGGTGTATTACAGAAAGCAAGGGAGGAAAAAGTGCGGTCTACACAGATTCAAGTGAAAAAATAGATTGGTTAATACCCAAGGAGTTGTTGCTTCCTCCTAATTTTGCCTCTCCTTTAAGCTGCTGGCTTGACTTATGTCAACACTGTCACTCAGGTCTCCTTTGATTCAGACAATGTGGACTAGAAGCACAGCGGTGGCATAATGCTGGCCAAAGAGCTGCCAGGGAGCCTCTGAACAGCAGCTGGCAGGCTGCTAAACATTTGAATAATACGACTTCTGGCTTCATGTAAGATTCAAAGCTTCACACAGTACCCAGCTGTTCCACTTGCTGGTTTTCTTCCTTGCTTGCTTTGGCACCACTAACGATGTGATCTAATGGGTTAACTGCCAACTGCCCAGGTGAGTGAGAGAGGTAAATAGTTTATGTACATAAACCTTCGGAAGGGCCAGAGTGATACAGAGCTGGATGCCTGTGGGTCTGTGAGGAGGTGATGCTTGACACATTCATGGGCTAATTCCAAGGTAACTTGACTTGCAGTGTGTACCTGACAGGATGGTATCGATGGAAGGCACCTCCCCGTGCTAAATCTATGCCTGGAGCACAGTAGGAGGCACGTGTCCTTTTAAGGCACAAATGATCTTGAATTAGCAGCAGATCCTGGACTAAAAAATTACAAAAATTTCTAACAGGAGAGCAAAAAAGGTGGATTGAGACATTTAAGTTTGCTAATATTCAAATATTCCATTATTATTTTAGCTTTCTGAGTTTCATACTGCATTAAATCTAAGAATGTCACTTCTACGTGCAGTGCCATTTGGAAAGCAGCACGTGTATCTGAATCATTCATACAGCGCTGGTAGGTCTGGTTTCAGAAAACCAAGCTACGAGTCTACTCCATCAATTTTTAAAAACTGAATACATTCCTGGAGCAAAGCAGGGATTCCTGGCAGGAGGGAGCTATTGGCATACAAGAGAGAATTTCTGCAAGACCATAGAAAAGTGAGAACTGCAGGAAACGATAGTGCTTTGTTAGTGAGTGAGCAGTGCACAGATGTATACACTCCTGATTCAAAGGCCAGTCTGGGTTTAAGGCAGCCCAATATTTTAGGATAACTGAATATATCAAGATTATAATCATTGTCTTTTTCAAGTCCAGGTAGATTCTGCCATTGCCTTTGTTAGGGCCAGATGTCTATGTCTAGATTCTATCTCATTCAATCTAATTAGGCTATTTTTACAGAAGCTGTGGAGATCCTATATTTATTAAGAAGGAGAATAATTTCCAGGTAACTACATCCAGTGGTTTTTTTGATTTGAAGACAGAAAATAACCATCTGATAAACAGAGATACCTCAGCAAAGAGCCTGGTGTGGTCATGCAATGTAGGATCCCACCATATGAAAGGAAGAATTTCAGGCTGCCTGGGCAAATAAATATCCCGGAGGAAAGAGCAGGGACAGTCCAGACAAGACTGACTTTTCAGTTGAAAACCCTCATAATAGAGCCAGTGCGGGGAACTCACTGAAGCACTAATACGAGCTTTTCTGCTTCTGTCTTCTTGCCGTCAGAAAGGTGTTGACAAGGAGAACTTGAAATTCTCATGGATGTGGATTTATCTTCTCCGTCTACTTCTAGAAGTATTGCCAGTTAATGAGTCACCTGCCATCTGAAGAGAAGACGGTTTTTCATTTATGGAAGAAAAAGCAACATACTAGGGTGTACAGACTCAATACTGGAGCAGGCTGTGGCCACAGCCTAGGTGTTTTGATGTCCTTGCAGCAGATTCTCACAGAGGCATACATGATCTTGAGCCTCTCCATAACCCCTTCTTTTCTGGTCGTGCTCTGTATGAATGCTTCATATCTGGGGTGATCCCTTTTAATTGCCAAAAATTGAGAGAAATCAGAAATTATATGGTGATGTGATAAGAAGACATCTACAGTAAAGAGAATAAATTATGTAGTATTTGAAATTTTCCTCCTATTGAATTTTTAGGTAGAGTTCTGTTTAATACACGTGATTCTGCACCTGGGTTGAAGTTTAGCCAGAGAGCACCACCACAAATGCTCATTGACTGCAGGGTAGGACAGTAAAAAGAAAAATAAGGTTTATGCAAGAAATATCTAGGAGGCCCCCTCCCAATCTGTGATGAGCAGGTTTCCAATGATGTGTAAAGACTTTGGTTTGGGGAAAATTCTCTCTGCAACGTCTATTCCAGAAACTTTCTATTTTTCATAGTCAATAGAAGAGCAAGGACAAGCAATAAGCCCATAGAAAAGAGATGACCATCATCATGCTTGGTGAGGCAAGGGTCCCCTACGCCCTCTGTAGTGATAGCTCGGTAAACAGCTACGTTCTTTGCACCAGCACTTGGTAGATGAGCCCTAATGTGTCTGGTGGCAGCCTCAGGATGCTGGACATGAACCAAGAGTACCACTCGACTCCCACGCTGCCTACAGGGAGAGAGCAGACATGGAGGCTTGAAGCAGTGCCGACCTTGGGCTATTTTGGCGCTCAGTCAATTTTAATTTCCTTTTACTGTCGCCAGGAGGTGGGAGCCCTCTGACAGCTGGAATTTGCAGAGAGTGTTTATGCAATGTTTAATAGCAAGTCAGAAGGTTCATTACAAAAGTACCAGCTATTTTGCCACGAATGCGTGCTTTATTTGCTAAGGTTATCCAGTTATGGAATATTCAGGGAAAATATTAATGACCCTCTGGACTCAAGTCAACTTGGACTAAGGTTTTTCCTGAGAAGGGATCTGCTATAACAAGTACAGAAGCGTTATTTCTTTCATATGGTAGGCTGTAGCAGATACATCTATACTTGTGAAATAAATTTTCAGGGCTATTTGACTTACTGGTAGCATTCCATCACTGGAAGAAGATCAACAGAAAATAGCAGGGAAATGAGAGAGAAATAACAGTTCAAGAAGAAATTGCCATTTTACAGGTGCAAGCGTCACGTGGTGGAGGGCGAGTTTCTGTTTCTTCTCAGGGTGAGATGCAGTCAGTCTGCTGGTGTGTCTGGCAGTAGTGTAACCAAACTGTCCAAGGCAATTGGGCAGACCAACAACAGACTAAGTACTCTTGTGATTATAACTGTGGGTCTTTTTGGTGAACATTAGATGTGAATGAATGTCCTGTTTCTAGCACAACTGGATTCTGCCACCTTCTGAAGTGTTTGGGTCTCACCTGGAGGAGTTACCACCTCTCTGATGTTGTTCATCCTGGTGGTCTTACAGACAAGAAGCAACTGTGCTATAACTCATGCACAGTCTGGCATTGCCATCTTTCAGATGATGCCCATCTTCTTCTGAATTAGTAAAGACCTAGAAATGGAGGTTTAGCCTCTCCAGGCCTGGTGGCAACTGCTGGCAAGAACTAGTGTAAAGAATGGGGGCCTGTTTTGCTCATGGAAAAATAAATTCCTTTTATGATTTTGTCTCCAAACCCCCAAGTGAAAAAACAGTATTTAAACTGAGTGGGATTTTTCTGAAATGTTAGAGCTGGAAAAGGACTAAATAATCCATTTTGATCTGGTTCTATCTTTGAAGATAAATACATGGAAAAGCCTCAGATAGTGGGTTAATGGAGGTCATGTGAATCAATATGTACAAAGACGGTTAGGTAAGATTAGCTGTTTTGTACAAACAGAAACTCTCTCAGGAAAACACAGTGCAATTGTATCACCTCCCACCTCTTCATGCACTGCGATCATGATTTCAACTATCACATTCTTTCTGTGGCTTCAGAATCTTTATAAATAAAGACAAATGCAAGACTTCTTGTTACACTGGATTTCTTATATTACTGAGATAAATATGTTTTGTTTAAAGGTTAATACAAGCAAAAATGCAAACATCTGATTTGTTTTGAGTACTTTGATGATATGAGAAAGAACAGCTTCAGAAAATGAAATGTGATCACCAACTTCTAATACCTTTTCTACAGTGATTCACTTTTTCAAACCTTGCCTGCAGCGGAACCCTCCCATACTTTCAGAAATGTTTTTAACATTTAAAATTCAGGGGCAGAGAATGAAAAACAGATTTTTTTATTCCTGGTAAAGGTAATTAAATTGTAATTTTCACAGATATCAGCTAACCGATGAAAAACGTTACCTTCTCCAAGTGCAAACATAGCTCAGAAGACAGACACACATAAGATTGCAATGGGAATTTCCTGTAAGTGACATTAGTTTTTGACATTAGTTTTTCTTACAGGAGCCCTGGACTAAATAGCAACAGAGGCTGTGAGGATCTGGAGTACTACAACTTCCAGTGCAGCAGCTCTGTTTTTTTAAAGTTGTTCCTCCTGAGGTGCAAAATGGTGCCCAATAATGAGGATGTACGGTTGGCACAGTTGGCGCTTTGGAGGGGGTAACAACATGAGGCTATACAGCTCCATGAGCACCGTGAAGATCTGTAGGAGTATTCTCCTATTGTATCTAGTAAGTTTGACCATTCTTCTGCATTGCTTTTCTGGTCTGTCCTCTACTGGATGGAGACAACTATGTATTGTCTAAAATGGCCAGGCTGAAGGATGGATTTGGAGGCATCTATAAATGTTCACAAAAAGTAGAAAAAAATAGACTCCTGCCACCATTACACCTGTGCAATCCCCTGTGGTCACAGGAGTGTGTGGATTTAGGTATTAGCCAAAGACAACTATCAAATCTACTGGAAGGCCAGTGCACCTTGCTGTGTTCAGACCTGAAATGGATGCTCCAGGGGTAGGAAAAAAATACGAACTTTTGCAGGAGTCTTGTAAAGAACACGAAGAGCTCCATGTTGGCAAGGTATTCGCCTGCACCTGCTCTGCAACCCAGGTTGGAAAGGAGGAGAGACATGAGTTTTAAAATACTTTGCCTCCTGAAATTTGGAAACAAATAAATTCTCGGGCTAAATTTCCTTTCTGTCTAACACCTTTGTGAATCCAGAAACCAAAATAAACAGATCTAAATTAAAAGGAAATTATTACATTAGAAGAATTCAAGAGGAGGGCAAACTTGCTCCTGAAAATAAAAATGATGCAACCACTCATGCAATTTTTGAATTCTCATATTATTTTCACTTTTGAGTCTTTAATCATTAGTCTCTATATAGCAGTCTACGTTTGAACATTTAAAGATGTCTGAAGTATCTAACATTATCTGAAACATGCATGTGGGGCTTATGTGGCACAGGACCTGTCCCTCCAGCCTGGCAGCTGAAGGCCAAGCAAAAGATCTGCGGGTATCTACGATGGCGCTGGAGGCTTGGGGTTGAAGCAATTGTATTGTGCTCTGTATATCAACTTTAAAGTGGGTTGAATTTCCTCATAATTATTTGATTATTTGCAGCCTAATGATCAATATCTTGTTTGGCTAAGGAGACAAAGGCATATGGAGAAGTGTTGATAGGAAACCCCCCAAACCAAGGGATTGAGATCAAATGAAAGGGAATGTTCAGAGGAGTGTCTACTTCCAGAAGAAATGAGTGTCTTGCTTCAACACCCACTCTCAAGAGGCAGAACAGGGAATATTGTTCTTCTAATGCCAAATAAAATAGCCAACCTAAGAAAAGCTGAGCTTTATGGCATACCACAGAGTCACATCTGCACTAGTCTTATGAGGCAAATCCAATGGCAGGATATTCGCGAACCTCTGAATTTCAGGGATGACAGCATCTGTATATGGCATCTGAGTTCGATGCTCAGTCCGTGGGGGGTTTGATCCTATCACTTGCTCTATCTCTTCTTGGACCTTTCCTAAGGAAAGAATCAACTATAAGAAAGAGACAAGGACTCACCCATCCCTGAGACATACTGTGCTTTACTGATCTAAAGTACAAAAGACCTTGAGTGAAAACCGTAAATTCTCCCAAAATCTGTTTTTCCTTTCAGAAATAATGGGAGGTGGACAGAACTACAGTGTTTGATTATTTCTTTACCCATAAGAAACCTGAAGACTTGTATTTTTTTGCTCTCTCTTCTGCCTAAAGTTTCTTGCTCTGATCAAGAGGTGTCTCAACAACCTCACTTGACTCCTAACAACCTTGTACCATGAACTGGAATGGAGATGTCAGACAAAGAGCAATTCCCTGAGTCGTCTCAGGTATTTAAAGCCTCGATACTGTACATTTAACATCTGTGCAGGCCTTTGGTTTATTAGAAGTCTGTTTCTGAGGGAAACCTGGAATAATTTCATTGGCCAGCACAGGACAGCTCTTTTCTTTTTAATTAATGAGATTTTACTGAGTGAAGGACCTGGCCCATATAAACTCTGTTTATAATCTACTGGTAGGCTGACTAGCGTGCCCCTCCCTGGGTCTGAACCACAGGGCACAGCGATACCTGAAATAATTACCTGAAAATCTTGGCTTTTTGTAACTTAGTGTATTAACAGATATGTTGACCCTCCAGGTTCCCGTTCAGTTCCTAATGCACTGAGTGTAACAGCATCTGTCATAAAACCATTTACTCTGAATTTCAGGGTACTTTAGCATCAGTAGAAAGCCCCAGTTTAGTGTGGTGGAAATTGTCTTGACACCAGCAGTAAACAAATTGCTCACCGAGCTTAGCAAGTTGCCATTGTGGAAATATCCATCGGTAGTGGATTTCTCCTGAAAGAAGTGGTTGAGAAAAAAAGTTATCTCAGAGAAAATTAAATTCTCTAAAATGCCTTGCCCTATATATATATATGGGTTTTTTAATATAAATTGGATTATTTTTGACATCCAGTTCACCTCAGAACTCTGCAAACAATTCAATCACAAGAAGGGGGAAAATAGCTTAGAGCAAGGGGAAACAGAGTCTGATTTTTTCAGTCCGGATTTAGCACTCTTCAAACTATAGTGCAAGTACGTTTTTGAGAGATTGAGGGTTTGATTGTTGGCTTCAAGATTCGCAGATGGCCTTTCAAGCTCTGTTTTGCCCCAGAAAGTGCTTGTAAACCTCTTATTTCTCAGAGTCGCAGATTCTTCTATTTAACAGAAACAATGGACTACCAGTATTACTGTGTTCCTATGGCATCCAGTAGAACAGCAGCATAAAAATATCTATCATTACCGTAACCAAAGGTTTCCCAGCAAACCTCATGCTTTCATTGGCCAAATGGAGAAGTCTCACAGATCTGGAGTCTTTGTAGTCAAATTGTTTTCCAAGTAATATTGACACAATTATGTTAACAACTGCTGCATTAATTATTTTACTAGCATCAAAGGGCTTTCCTAGACAATGAACGAAATAATCTATTACATTGTGGCAACAGATGTCATTTGTAAATGTACATTTAATACTAATTACTGCTATTTACTTGTTATGCTTGATTGCTATTATTGATTATTATTCCATGTTAGAATACCATGCCGAGACACAGAAATGCCAGAGGAGCCAAATTCATCAAATCGATTCAGACAGAAGTAAATTTCTTAAAAAGGTCAGAGCTTGAGAAGGTGACTGGCAGACCTCTGGGTACTTGAACAGAACCTCAGAGGTCTGAAGAATGATTCATCTACCCACCTTCTTGTGACCCAATGGTGTCTGCCAGATACCCGTACTCCTCCACAATATGGTCCTCAATGGCCCTTTTCCCCATTCCAAAGTCTCATAAGGTTGTGAGAGTAAATCTTCACATCACCTTCCAGTTTTCATTGTGAGCAAAAACAATCCCTGACACCAAGAGAACATTTCAAGGTGGCAGAAGATTTAAAATCACTAATTTGTAGACAAATAATGTAGATATTTAGTAGCAGTCACTTTTAAAATAAGCTAAATTACGTCTGGCTGAGGAAAAGAATAGCTTTCCCTGAAGTATTTTCAGGCCTCAACAATAGGTTTATTGCACCAAAAAAAGGAGGATAAACTATTTAATAGGTATTAATGAAATAATAAGAAGAATATTCTCTGAAAGACACTTGCCACTGAAAGAAAGCGGGCATTGGAAATTCAAGTTCAACCTGCTGATTGTCATACTTTGGAAGTGGAATTGAATTGAGATCTCATGTCTCTGATGTTACAGGAGAAACCTGCAACCTCCTCAATCAGTTTTTTTTCACTGAAATTTTTACACCATGTAACTAGTGATTTTAGTTACAGTTTTTTTCAAAAAGTATGGTGTAAAGAAAGCTTACATGCAATAATATGACCAAAGATGCAACTGTTAAAATGTTCACAGTATTATTCCTGAATTTTCCAAGGGTCTTCAGAGATGCAAATATGAAACTCTCATGCAAAATTAGAATGAAGTTTGGGTGTGAAATTTTAATTTGGAAACCCAGCTCAGTATACAGTATTTCCCTTATTAAAATAAATCCCCAGTTCTGTTCCATTCTATTGTCATATTGATTTTAAAAGCACTATTCACTACTTGAAATGAGAAGCAGTGGTATAATGCCCATTTCAGGAAAAGGAAGTTCTATGATAAACCCAAACCAACAGAAGTCCACAACCATATCATGAGAGCTAGAAATGCCTTCTGTGGTATGCACGCCCCTCTTCTAGATCCCGAAAGTGTGGCACTATCCATTATCTGTTGCTATGGTTATTGTTAGAGTTATGGTTGTTCTGTTGTCACTGTCAATAGTTTCAAATTTGGATAAATGCACTGAAGGCAATGAAATTGCTCCCTATTTCCAATGCCTTATATGGTCTCTGACCCAAAGTGATGTGCCAGCTTCTGCTTCATCTGTAGGAAAAAACTTGTTGAATAAGTCATGCTGATAAGGAAAAGTAAAACCAACTTACCATTTCCTCTGGTTAAATCTTCAAAGATTGGGATTTTGGGTCTCTCTGAAAATGCATCTGCCTGGTTTACGAGGGCTTCCTTCACTGTCTCACACCCTGAAATCACTACTATTTTCCTTTGCCCCATCTGAACACTGAAGACTGGACCATATACTTTTAACAGCTCTCAAAAGAAAACAGTGATTTACAGCTTTTACAGCTACAAAGAAATTCACCACCTTTTCAGTGCTTATTTTCCTGTCCTGCCTCTAAGTTACTAAAACCTTAAATATTTTCCTAAGTACAGAGAAAGAGAATTGATTTAAATACTGTGAATGTGCCAGACATTACGATGGGTAACGGCGAAATGGCAGAGCCAGGAGTGGAGTCCCGTTGTGCTGAACCAAGCAGAAGTGTTAACAGCTGAAACCCCAGCTCGGTCAAGACAGCTCTGTCTTCCCTCAGGACCCCCTCTAAATTCAATTTTTGACTCATTTTTTCACACTGATCTCTATGATATTGTGTTTCTTTTGTTTACAGGCTAAACCTGCTCAAACCTTTGCTACCATTATTGTATAAAAATCCCAGTGTGTTTCTGGGCCGGGATCTAGCATTAGGTGAATTCTCACTTTTTATATATGACTATAGCCACTATGAATCTGTCTCAGAGACAATGTTTGGCCTAAGCTTGTACCTTTTTAGCTTGTACAGGCAGATTTATTTTCGCATAACTCAATGTTCCCGATTCTCCTGACAGTAGGAAGGGGTTTTCCTGACTGCACTTATTTTCTAGTGTGTTTGCACACAGAAACAGAAGTCAACTGTTTGACATGGATATGCAATATGTTCAGCAACTGCTAAGCAAGTCCAGCCAATTATATGAAATAACTCAGCAGCAGCGACACGCGTCTGAGTTAAAGTAGCTTCTTCGATGGTGAAACTGTTATCCCAGACTGCAGTAGCTGTGGCAGAATATGATCTTTTCAAAGAGCGTTCTCCGATAAGGACTTTCCAGTGCTTGCAATGGTGATGCTCAGGATGAGCGTATGGTCTCCAGTTGCATTTACACACTAAGTATGTGTGAATATTAAACCTCGAGCCAAGCTCAAGTCAGAGAACCAACCTCCTCCATTTGAATGGATTCACTGAATTACAGCAGAGACGAGTTGGTTCTGTTGGCCTGAAAAGACACGGGGCTTGCTTTTGCCAACACAATTAGGCTGCATTGGATAGTTACAGTGATTTTCCAGATGCTGCACCTGAGCTGTCATTTGATTTGTGGATGTAATATACATACAGATATGTAGGTGAAAATACCCCTTTTAAAATCATCGGCAAGGAGGATGTGTAACTTCAATGACTAAGTAGAAAAAACTCCGAAAAGAACAGGTTCATGGAATTCTTCTGACTCAAAATCAGGGAAGTCCTACAATAAACTAGATAAAGAAAGCACTAGAAGGAAACTGGAAGATTTATTACCTTGATTTGCTTAGATCTTTGCTGTATATACTGACAACTGTTGGCCCTGAATATTGAGAATATATAGTTATCTTCAGCTTTTGGGAAGAAAGGAGGAAAGGGAGATGAGAAGGGCTGCTAAATCAGCGAAGGCAAGAAACCACAGTCGTGGCCCCAAACACATCAATCAGTGGAAGGTGGAGGCAGTCAGACCACATATCAAAATCACTCCTTATTTAGTTCCTTTTTTCTCAAAATTAGCACAAGAATAAGGTGAGCACTTGTTATTAATTTGAGAGTTGTTTAAGGCTGAAACCTAGATGCATGAAGTTGCACAGAGAAAGTATTACGGTACCGAACAAATCTCACTGCATTCAAAGTTTTCTGCTCAAATAACAGTCTCCTGTCCCTTGCTAAGTGTCATCTGTGGATTCATCACGTCAGGTGCAATAGGATAAATCCTCTGACATCTTGGACTATGGGACTTGGTGATATGTGCAATTACAGGACCAACAGAAAAGATAATGACTACCTGTAGATGAGTCCTGTAGGGTCTCGTCAAATCAAACAAATGCAGATTTCCAATGATAGGTAGTGCTCTTGGTCCTGGGGGAAAATTCTTTCTCCGGTGGTTATTGCAGTAACCTCCCATTTTCAAAATGGATAGAAAAGTCAGGATGAACACTAAACCAATGGAAGTGCCGCTGCTCCAATCCATCTCTACTCTCTGCATAGCCAAGTATTCGCTATGGAAAAAAGAAAAGAAAATGTGGACTCTGGATCTCTGTCATCCTGCAAAAATTTCCTGTGAGAGACACTTGTACTAGTCCAAAAACCTCTTTCCCAGTGAAGGGTATGTTTTTCTTGCGATTGGCAACTGGTTTTGTTCTCTTCCCCCGTGCTTGCTGATGAATCCTCAGTACGGTACAGAGGCAGGGAGATGTTTGTTAGCCAAGGGTGTGTGACTGGGTGAGCATGTAGCTCACTGTCCAAGCATGAAAGTCCAAGAACATGGAGGACCACAGGTCATCAACCTGGTGTTTGGTATAAAAGTCACAAATTCTGCATGCTCTTCAGGTTACTGATTAGTTATATTATCGTCATTAGTACAGGCATAGCCTTGATACCCTGGGAACTGAAAATAGAATGCCAATGTCCAAGCGATTAGTGCATGCAGATTTGTATTTTTTAAAGTGCTTAAAATTTGGTATAATTTTGCTTCCACTGAATTCATTAGGAATTTCAAATCACAGAATCACAGAATGGTTGAGGTCGGAAAGGACCTCTGGAAGTTACCTGGTCCAAACTCCCTGCTCAAGCCGGGCCACCAAGAGCCAGTTGCCCTTGACTGTGTCTAGACAGCTTTTGAATATCCCCAAGGAGGGACACTCCACGACCTCCCTGACCAACCTGTGCCAGTGCTCGATAACTCTCACAGTAAGTTTCCTGATGTTCAGAAGGAACCTCCTCTGTTTCAGTTTGTGCCCATTGCCTCTGGTCCTGCCACTGGACGCCACTGGAAAGAGCCTGGCTCTGTCTTCTTTGTATCCTTCCTCCAGGGGTTTATACACACTGATAAGAACCCCCTGAGCCTTCTGTCCTCTAGGCTAAACAGTCCAGTTCTTTCAGTGTTTCCCTGTATAAGAAATGCTCCACTTCCTTCAGCGTCTGTATGGACCTTTGCTGGACTCTTTCTGGTATGTCCATATCCTTTTTGTATTGGGAAACCCAGACTGGACACAGCACTTCAGGTGCAGCCTCACCAGTGCTGGGTCAAGGGGAAGGATCACCTCGCTCGGCATGCTGGCAATGCTCTTCCTAATGTAGTCCAGGATACCAATAGCCTTCTTTGCAGCAATGGCACATTTTTGCCTCATGTGCAACTTGGTGTCCACCAGGACCCCAGACCTTTTCCTGTCAAGCTGCTTTCCAGGAGGGTGTCCCCCAGCACGTACTGGTGCCTGAGGTTGTTCCTCCCCAGGTGCAGGAATTGTTGAACTTCCTGAGGTTCTTATCTTATTTCTCCAGCCTATTGAGGTGCCTCTAGATGGTGGCACAACCTTCTGGTTTATCAGCCACCTCTCCCAGTTTGGTGTCATTAGCAAATTTGATGAGGGTACACTCTGCTCCATCATCTAGATCCTTAACAAAGACATTAAACAGGACTGGACCCAGTATTGACCCCTGAGGTACCCTGCTAGTTACTGGACTCCAACTGGACTTCCCACCACTGGACTTCCCACCACAGGCCTCTGAGCCTGGCTTTTAAACATGTTTTCAACCTACCTCACTGTTTGCTCATCCAGCCCATACATCAACAACTTGTCTGTGAGGATCTTATGGTAGACAGTGTTAAAAGTCTTACTAAATTCTAAGAAGACTTCTTGCAACTAAGACAGCCTGTTTTTGTGACTAAAAAGCTACAGCAGGGGTGTATGAGAAAGAAGTTGGAGAGGCCTAAGAGGTGCCACAGAAGGACTGATTTGCTCAGTTCCTTCTGGGAGCACAGTACTGGTTGTCTGTTCCAGGCAAGGATGCATCCCCAGAAGCCATTTCAGGTGGGAAAGAAGATCTTTCCAGCTTTGAAAACATTGACAACACTTTGATTTGAAACGAAGAAGGACTTTTTATTTTGCCGTGCTTTTATCTTTATCATTAACATGCACACTATTCTGTAGTAAACTAAATTAATTTTAACTTCCAGACAGTGTATAACCGCATGGCATCACCTGAGAACCCTCTATGCATCTGCACTGCAGCTCTGCATCAGGTGAACACCTCACATTTTCTTGTCTCAGGTTGAGCTGTTCAGTTACATTTCTCTGTGTGTGTGTGTGTGTACATTTAGGGCACCGATGCGGGAATAAATTGTGTAATGAACCATTTTAGGCAGCTTGGATGTAGCTGTGCTGGAGGTGTGGAAGGTGAAAGCCCTTGGGTTTTTGTGTGTGTGTGTGTAGATCAGTGCAGTACCTTCTGAGGTGTGGCCCAGAGACTGGCCCCGGCCTCTTTCATCGAGGGGAACATGCAGAGGTGTAGGGAAGGACAGAATGAAATGGACTTTGTTATCTTCCTTGTGGGATTCATCCTTACAACGACCATCACCTTCCCTTTCAAGAAGTGAGTGAAAGTCAGGACTGCCGCCTGCTGTAATGGTGGGAGAGACACCTCTGGCTATGAGCCAAGGTGCACTTGGGCTAAAAATTCCCTACTGGATTCAGAAATACCAAACTTCCCACGTGGGATATTTCATCTGGGTGTTTCAGGAAAAGGAGATGACTAAGAAAAGCCCTAGGAACGTGGCACTGCACAGACCTCATAAGTCACTGGGGGGAAGGTGATCCCAATGGAGGAAGAGAGGTCTAGGTCTGAGATGGAAACTCCAGGGGGAGGGTGAAAGGTGAACCTCTGCAGGAGGCTGGTGAAGAAGAGGAAAAGCTCCATCTTGGCCAGAGTCTCTCCAGCACAGGTCCTCCGCCCTGGAACAAAAGGCAGAATGGCCATAAAAGAGTCAGTGAGAGCTGCGTCTTGAGCTGTTGTCGAGAGGAGAGGAGAGGAGAGGAGAGGAGAGGAGAGGAGAGGAGAGGAGAGGAGAGGAGACACAGAGGGCTTTTACATGTTGGACCAGGAGCCCCCATTCAGTAGGGAGACAAAACAGACAGTTGAGCAGCTGGAGAATTTCTGCATGGAGACATGGGTAATTGCAATTTTTTGTTGTTGTTGCTGGGACATTGTGAATGCATTTCTAGATGCATCCAGCCTTCAGTAGCTTGGTGTTCATTGCTCATACCTGACCTGAAGTGTGACAGAGTGGGTCTAATTTCCAAGTTAGAAGCAGATCAGCAGGTGAACTCTCATTTTCTGACTGTGGCATAATCAATATTTAGAGGCTTAATTGCACCAAAGGTTCAAGCTAAACCCCAAACCCAGGAACGATTGAACAGTGCAGACTGAAGAAGTGGACACCAATCAGCAATGGAAACCTGGCTGGAGAGAAAGAGAAGGGTTTGAGCTTTCAGCAAAATGAAGGTCTGCACCATTTTCCCAGCGGGGATGGGTTTGCACGTAGCATTTGAGATGTTTGCTGAAGGGTTCGCAGGACTTGTTTACCAATGACCTCTACTCCTGTGGAAAAGGAGAACAAGTTATCTCAGTCTGACACACTGGGAACGGTGATTAACAATTAATATGGAACTGATTAATAGCAAAAAGTCTGGGGCCAGGTAGGAAAGATTAATAGCTGAGTTCATTAAGATTATTTCTGCTGATATTAATTAAAATGACAGAAGCAGAACGAGAACTTCGTTAGGTCAGCCTCTCATCGGTGGGCAAGATCTTGAACACAATGCATGGTTCTTAATTGTTTAATATGTCTGTGGGTGCCTGACAGGATCTGTGGGGATTTACAAAGAATTAATTTCAAAAGGAAGACTCTATGGTTTGACCCTTACTGGTAGAATTCTACCATCATGTTGTATTAATAATAAATAGAGATTAAGCCAGTCTCCTCCTGCCGAAGCATTCGGCAGGGTGAGGAATGGCTGAAACTTTTGAGTTCAGACAAAGCCCGAAAGAAAGAATGGGCAGATCACTCGCCCCGAAAGACTGCTTTCCCCTCCAAATTCCACTATTACAAAGGCTTCTGCAGCCCGCTCACTATGCTTTCAATTCATTTAGCAACATGAAAATGTAATTCTCAGTTGACTGCAAGAAAAATTCAAGCATGCTTGAAATTTTCTTTATATAATGCTTTGTACCACCACAAAAAAAGGACATTAGACTTCTACTGAGCACTTTACACTTAGCTAATGTGTTCTTACTCAAGGTCATTTTTAATGCACTTGTATTGATTTGATAGGAATATTGGTGTCGCCACCCCAATTAAGAAGGGTTATCCAAAAGGCTGATGGGGAGAGTGCAGAGGTTTCTTGGAACTAGGGTCATTAAAGTCAGGTAGGAAAAATAGGAAACAAATAAAATCAGCTCAGCAGCCCACGTGCCTTCCACCAGGGAAGCATCATGAGACATGGAGACATCATGTTGCACAGAAGAAGATTCACAGGGCAAATTTTGTAACGGAAGGGGAAAGAAGAGAAAGCACTTGCTGGGTCACAGCTCAGAGGTGCTGGCAGGAGGATTGGGTCTTGGTTTTATTTTGCATAAGAAACTTGGAGACATTCCAGCTTCATTCCCTCCTCGTGCTGCTCATGGTCTTTCTTCTCGTCTGCACCTCAGGACTTCTTCCATGACCTTCTCCTGCCCTGGGACAGGCACATGAAGGCAAGGAGGGAGGAATAGGATCCCCATCTTGCTCTTCTTTTTAACTATCTGGCAACAAAATCAAGACACTAACAGGTTAATTTGATCACTTGAGCAACTGTGGGTCACCTACCAGTGGTGGAGCAAGCGAGGTTCACCTACCAGTGGTGGGGCCAGACACACTTAGAAGCGAACCAGGGAGCAGAGCCATCCTTTCCACCGGGTAGCAGAAAATTTACCCTCCCATAACCAATATGCCAGCATCTCTTGTCATGTAACAGGACAAGCCACACGTGACGGGGGCAAGAAAGGCTGAATTTTGGTCACACCACAGCCCCAGACCTCTTTTTGTGGTGGGATGCTTTCCACCCATTCACTTGACAGGCCACGTCCCTGTGACAGGGCAGGACACACAAGCAACCCGTGGTCACAAAGACATTTGGACAGTGTTGAGAGGTTCCTGCTCACACTTAGTGTCGAGCTGCAACGTGCACACGTTGGTGCAATATCTACAGCCCGGTGCTTCACGCCCAGCTCGGTGCATCATGCATAGCTCAGCACATTGCACGCAGCCCACTGCATCACACACAGCCTGGTGTGTCGCACACAGCCTGGCACGTTGCTCATAGCCCAATGCGTCGTACACAACCCGGTGCATCACACCCAGCCCGCTGCGGCACACCCAGCTCGGTACATCCCATCCAGCTCGGTGCGTGGTGCGCAGCTCAGCACATGGCACACAGCACGGCACATTACACGCAGCTCAGGGCATCACGCATGGCCCGCTGCATCACGCACAGCCCGGTGTGTTGCACACACCACCTGGCACATTATGCACAGCCCGGTGCATCCCACCCAGCTCGGTACATCCCACCCAGTTTGGTGCATGGTGCGCAGCTCAGCGCATTACACACAGCACAGAACATTGCACGTGCCTAAGTGCATGGCACACAGCCTGGTGTGTCGCACACCACCTGGCACGTTGTGCACAGCCTGGTGCATCACACCCAGCTCAGTACGTCCCACCCAGCTCGGTACATCCCACCCAGTTTGGTGCGTGGTGCGCAGTTCAGCGCATTACACACAGCACAGAACATTGCACGTGCCTAAGTGCATCGCGCACAGCCTGGTGTGTCGCACACCGCCTGACACGTTGTGCACAGCATCACACGCAGCCCGCTGCGTCACGCCCACCTCAGTACATCCCACCCAGCCCGGTGCATGGTGCACAGATCAGCATTTTACACGCAGCTCGTTGCATCGCGCATGGCCCACTGCATCACACCCAGCCCGGTGCGTCGCACACCGCCTGGCACGTTGTACCCAGCCCAACGCATCGCGTCCAGCCCGCGGCGTCACCTACATCGTGCCCATCCCCTTGCATCGTGCAGACCTCAGAGCATCACACCCAGCCCGGCACCTTATGGCGGGTCACGCCCTGCCCCGCCCATCGTGCCCCGCCCATCGTGCCCCGCCCATCGCCCCGCCCATCGGCGCTGTCCAGGGTGCTGAATCGCCGGGGGACTCTGCGGCTCCGCGGGCCGCTCCGAGTAAACCCACCCCCGCCGGGATGAGCCTGGGCTGGGTGCTGAGGGACCGGGGGGACAGTGAGCTGCCTGCCTGGCATCCCTGTGTGTGCACACACACACACACACACACAGGTCGTGTAATTTTAGGCAGATTGCACAGATTCTTAAAATAAGACCCAACAGACTTGGGCTGTGAAGTGGCTGGGAGTTTCTCAATGGAGAGAGAAAGATGTCTCAAGGGGAAATACAGATCTCAGATAAG
>VFFE01007200.1:933837-964926 GCA_008921705.1 Burhinus oedicnemus | reverse complement strand
GTTGTCTTTTCAGAATCAGCAGGAGAATGAGTATAAACAGTAACCCTACAGGAAGGAGATTGACCCAATCCATTGTCTTTCAGCAAAGATTTAGCTGAGAAGATGAAAATTCAGGCAAAGAGTGCAATCTCCTGTCAGAAGTTAAGAGTTTCAAGCATTAATGGCACTTCTACACATACAAAGATATAAGCTTCACGTCTAAGAATGGTAGAAATGCCTGTCTGGGGTTTTACCCTTGGAGAATCCCTGCTAGGCACTCTCAGCACTGTGTGCGCTCATTTTACCCTGTGCTGGTTACTGTTTAATGGGTGATGTCTAAACTAGTCCTGTGCATTGGCAGAGATGTCTGTGGGCCTAAGTCCAATTTAGAAACAGCAGTTGAAATACTTCTTTGAACTTTGAGACTGGGAGGAGGTGGGAGAAGAAAAAAGAGGTTCCACTGGTTTCTCAGGCTTTCTCTTCTCTCTTTATAGAAGATGTTGGGGATGCTAGGTCTTGACAAGAGCAGAAGCTCAGCTGACTAAGGATCTGAGACAGTTGTGAAGATTCCTCTTGAGTAACCTGAATGTGGATTTATGGCCTTGATACGCTGTGGGTCCTGTTCATCAGAAAGGAAGAATTTACTGCCAAGCTCCTCTTGAGCTGACTGAATAATTTGTCGTGGCACACACATATTTGCTGTAGCAGGATGTCAAGTAGAGTGAAATGTAGAGTCAGACTGAGCTAGCCAAATTGTGAGGCCTGTATTGATCTGATAGCGTCAGCTTCCTTTAAAGTTAATAGAGGGTAAGGGGCACCTTGTCTTCCAAAAGCAGAAGCTGAAACCGGTCAGATAATCCATGCTTTACATGTTCGTGATTTTCACATAAGGGTTGAGGCTGGAAGGGAATTCTGGAGGTGAAACATTGGCACAAGTTGCCCAGAGAAGTGGTAGATGCTCCATCCCTGGAAACATTCAAGATCAGGTTGGTTTGGGCTCTGAGCAACCTGATCTAGTTGAAGATGTCCCTGCTCATTGCAGGGGGGTTAGACTAGATGACCTTTAAAGGTCCCTTCCAACCCAAACTATTCTATGCTTCTACAATCTGGTCCAACAGGGCAACCTAGAGTCAATTGTACAGTAGGGCCTGTATCTTCAGCTGTGGCAATTACCTTTGACATCCAGCTGTAACCATTTCAGGAAGGGAGATGGAGACAAGAGCTTGTATGATTATCTCTGAATGGGGAGCCCAAGCTGAGGGGAAAATTGAGAAAAGGTGGCCTCTGTTGGCTGAGGAAAGAGGGCTGAGGTACAGTGGGACTTGTGTGTCAGAGTCAGCAGAGAAGGAAATGTTAAAAGAAGAAGCTATGGAGAAGAAACCATCCAGGGTGAAAGCTGAATTGAGACTGACCAGAGAAAGCTGGATTGAGACTGACCAGAGAAGATGAGCTGCAGCCTTCAGAACTGTGTTTGGAAGAGCTTTCTAGTAGAAGTGTGGAGAACTAAATTGTACATGATCTTGAGGCAAGAACACGAAGGCTGTGTGAGGTGAGGTGCCCAGGCTGAGCCCCTTGTCCTTGACTTTATTTAAAGCGTCAGGATCCCTGCAGAGATGTGACCAAAGGCATAGGAGAGGAGTCAGCCCCCCAGGGGATGGGGGTGCGGAGACTTAGAGGAAAATGGCATGGGCACCTGGCCAAGAGCCTGGAAGAGGAGCTAGAGCAAGCCTGCTCTTGTACCATCTGTCTCTGAGTCTGCTGCTGCCCCCGGGGTCTCTGGAGGAAAGACCAGGACATTTCATCTACCTGGAAGGTGTCCCGGAAAAAGTCCAGGGCCTACATCCAGCTGTGTGCCAGTTGGCCTGTTTCTACTCCACCTCCCCAAAGGAGGTAAAAAGGCACTGAGAATGTCATTCTTTCCATGTGTATCTGGGATTTAACTATTAACAAAGAATGAGTCAGATACTGACTCTTGAGATAGGAAAGGAAACAACAATTCTGAGTTGTTTCCCAAGAGATGGGCCCAGGGTTAGGTCTGTGCAGGGTTTCAGAACAAGCACAGCATTTACCTGCCTGTACAAGACTCTCTGAGTTATTGGAAGGACACTGTGGGAATTAGGGGTGTCTCTTGAAATGCAGTGGGAGAAGGAGACAACCCCTCTCACCCCATTGCCCTTGCCTGCTTAGTCCTGCTGATTTCCTCCAGCAGGTCTCTGGTTCCTGTAGTGCTGGCAGGTAGTGAGGGAGCCGAGCCGGGTGAGGTTGTCACAGACATGAGTGACAGGCTGTGAGAGTTTCTTGCCTGCTTGGGAACATTCCCCATTGGCCTTATTTTGAAGTGGAGATTCAAGATCCTGCTTTGGGCTGATATTTGTGGCTTCTCCAAGGTCTGAGAGGCAATGTCTCTAGACATACGTCTTGAACCAGATGAGTTTATGATAGTCAAATACTTCATTGGTCTATGGTGTTTTACATGACACATGAGGACAACTTGGCCAGATTCTTTTAGGAACAGGAGAAAATTCTTGTGTTGCTTAGCCATCTTAGTGAACAAGACTTGGTAGAGCAAGAGTCATTCTTTTCACTGTCCCAGTTCTCCTCACCTAATGCAAACTGAAGAAAAAAATACCCCTATGCAGACGTAGGGGTCATTAGCCAAACTTGCTGGAAAACTGGGGGATCTGGTCACATTAGCTATGTCACTCACAATAAAATAAGCCTCTTTGCATCTTTGAAGACAATGCTGGAGACAGTTTGATTCTAAAGTGGGAAAGCTGGGTTTGGTTTATTTTAGGAGTTCAGTGAATCTCATTAATATGCATACTATTTTGAAGTAAATTAGTTCTTAGTTCCAAGTATAGGATTTCCCCAATACTCTTCAACATGTTTGCACAGGAGTTCTGAACTGGGACAATATCTATCATTTTCTTGCAGTAGGTTGTACTAGTATTTGTGTGCGTCTCTATGTGTGTGTCTGTGTTTGGAGGAATGTGTAAAGAGCCAAGGTCAGCCTTGGAGGTCAGGGAGAAGAAAGTGTTGTTGCTATGGGTTTGTGATCATGTGGGATGGGCAGTACCAGAGACTGATTCCTGGTCTGTTTGCTTGATGAGAAGATGCATAGGTGTAGGGACACATATGTGGCAGAGGACTGTTAATATATTTTATACTGAATGTATGCATTCTTTTGTTTCTGAGTCAGAAATACACCTGAGAAAAGCTCTAGGAAGGTGGTACAGTGTAGACCTTATAAGGCTTTTGGTGGATGGAAAACCCAATGGAGGAGAAGAGGTTCGGGTCTGAGATGGAAACTCCTAGGGGAGGGTGAAAGGTGAACTTCTGCAGGAGGCTTGTGAAGAAGAGGAAGAGCTCTCTTTCGGCAAGACTCTCACCATACATACTTTGTTAACAGGTTGATCCCAGTGAGAGAGAAAGAAGACTATATGTCCCCAAGAAATATCAAACAAATACAACTAATCATCTGTTGAGTTATTTCATGCAATTAATCAGCAACAGATTTGAATACAAATATTAAAAGAAATTTTGTAGGCAAATGTTCAGTAAATGGCTTTAAAATAAATTTGCCTTTCAGTAATGAAATACAAAGATATTGCTCTGAAAGAGGTAGTACTGAGTATCTGTAATATCTGTAACAGTCTTCAAAGTTACGATCATCCACTGGTGTTTTGGAAAAGGGCTGAGTGTCAATAAGCTTGACCTTTGGTTAGTTTAAATAAGAAATAATTGCTAATAAGAGGAAATAATAATAAGATAAAACTTTTTAGTTCTTTAAGCCCAACTCCTTTATTTCGTTTCATTAAAATTTAATCTATCTGTATTTGATCTCTTTCAAAAAAAGAAAAATACACTGCATTAGAAAAATTTAATTTGAAATTTTCACCACCAATCCCAGTGGCTTCTGTCAGTCTGACCCTTACAGAGAAAGCGATCTGTTTTCTGATTAGGACTGGATACAGGAAATATCTTTTGAAGGATGGCTGAGCTAACCTCCAAAATGCTACTAATTTGAAAAATATGAACAGTCTCCTAAGGTTTCTTCCGAGAATGACAGAAGTCTAGGAAAGAGCTTTCAGCATCCTGATGGTGGAATCTAATTTCAAATTGAAAGTTACACACAGTTGCTGCCATTTAACTCATCTTTTTCAGATATTTTTATGCACAGCTTGATAAATGTCAATACTGAATGAGTTTTTACTCACTTTAAAAAAAAAAATTAACCTGATTTAAAATAAACCTTTTTTATGTAAAAACAGTTCAAAGTGAGAGCAAAGGTAAGATGGAAAGAGTATTCGGTGGTTATTGGAGAGGATAAAACATAGGCAGTCTTTTATTAGAAAGAAATGTTAGTCATCATGAATCTCCAATTTAGAGTAGTTGTACTTTAACTTTGGTTTACTTTTCAGTCCCATCCTTAAAGCTCATCCTCCTCCACCCTGTGTGTCATTTAACTCTTTGCTTTCCTTTCTTGCCAGCGTATGGCTCCCTCGTTGACGAGCAAAAGGGTTCTTAGCAAAAGATTTTAAGCTTCTGTAAGGCTGGACACCTCCCCATAGTGCCCAGTAACATATTAGACAGAAGTTGTAACTACGTACAAAAGAAGCTCTACTGACTCAGTGTACTCAAAGCTTTGATTAATTTGGAAATAACCAACCAAAGAAAATACCCTAAAAGAGAGAACCAAATGCCACTGATATCTGAAATATGGAGGTGAGTGATCAGGGTAAAGAACCTTAGGAGAAACAAATCATACACTTCAAGGGCATAATCATGTTGAAAATAAAGTTATGTTTAAAGCTCTGATCACAGAATCACAGAATCACAGAATGGCAGGGGTTGGAATGGACTTCTGAGATCTTCTAGTCCAATGCCCCTGCCAAAGCAGGATCGCCCAGAGCAGGTTGGACAGGAATGCATCTAGGTGGGTTTTGAATATCTCCAGAGAAGGAGACTCCACCACCTCTCTGGGCAGCCGGTTCCAGTGCTCTGCCACCCTCAAAGGAAAGAAGTTTTTCCTCATGTTCAGATGGAATTTCCTGTGTTCCAGCTTGTGCCTGTTGCCCCTTGTCCTGTCGCCAGGCACCACTGAAAAGAGTCTGGCCCCATCCTCTTGACACCCACCTTTTAGATATTTATAATGATTGATATGTTTATAAGCACTGATGATTATGATATGTTTATAAGCATTGATGATTAAACAAAGGTTATCTAGAAAGCAAACAACTGCTGTATTTCATTTCCTGATGACACCATCACAGACATCTTTGTGCACCATCTGTTGCATAGAGAGAGTCTATTTGGGGTGAAGAGCAGTCCGAAACATGCTGGGGAAAACCTGTGTCCAATCTTTTCATATAGGTAGTCAAACCATAAGGCCTGGATTCACCTGTCTTGAGCTCAGGCACTTGTCTAAGGCTTCTGACCATAGGGAATGAATGAATTCGGGGTTGTGCATGATCAGCAGCTCTCCACCACAGCAGGGTGGAGACCACAGGAGGAAATCAAACACTCATGGATGATCAAACCAAGAGGTTTGATTTACTGTCTTGCTCTGGGCTGCAGTGATCTGTCTCAGGAATGCCTGGTAGATACCCCAGACAGCCCTCACTCCAGGGTTTTTTGCATGCGCCATTGCTCCTTTTTCTACTTCTTTGCCTTCCCCATCTTTGCTCGCTACTAATTAAATTTTTTTGGGGGCTCAGATTTGCTACATCTGTACCTGAGATTGGTATTTCAGCTATGCTTACAGGGGCACTGCTGGCCTTTCAAGGTTATGCTCCACAGAAGGTCCCCAATTCTCCCCTACAGTTATCTGTGCTATTAGGCCATTTCTCACATAACTGACTTTTCGTTTTTCATGGTGTTATCTGTAATTCTTAGCAGAGTGTTATATTGTTTCCTGTCACATCCAGCAATTTTCTCATATAATGATCTGTAGTTTCTCACATCCTGTTCATTTAGCTTAACTTCACATGAGAGTTCAGTCATCTGGCTGTACCACATTGTTCAAGAGGTCACTTCTAGAGACCTTACAGCAGCCTTCCAGCACTTAAAGGGGGCCTACAAGAAACCTGGAGAGGGACTTTTTACAAGGATATGTAGTGATAGGACAAGGGGTAATGGCTTCAAGCTGGAAGAGGGGAGATTTAGATTAGATATTAGGCAGAAATTTTTCATGATGAGGGTGGTGAGGCAGTAGCACATGTTGCCCAGGGAAGTTGTGGAGGCCCCATCCCTGGAAGTGTTCAAGACCAGGTTGGATGGGGCTTTGAGCAACCTGGTCTAGTGGGAGGTGTCCCTGCCCATGGCAGGGGGGTTGGAACTAGGTGATTTTTAAGGTCCCTTCCAACTTAAACCTTTCTATGATTCTATGATTCTAGTCCTGTTTCTTGTTTGATGTTTTTACAACACATACTTTTTGTATTTTTAATTGTCCTAGTGCTTTTGCTCTATTATTCATTAGTTTTTGAGTATTGTGAACATCAGAATGGAGCTATCAAATCGCAATCAGTGAAATTATCTCACAGCTGCAGGTGAGTGAAAAACCCTCTGAATCCCCAAGAGGGGTGAGCTTCATGTATTGAGGATAAGATCTTTACAGTCTGTCTATATATGGAATCTTTTTCAAGTACTTCAATACTTTGTGTTTGCAAATTATGCAAAAACACATCTAAAATCTTTACATATGCAGTATTTACATTGTTAAATGCCTTCTCAGCTTTTACAAAAATGATTGTGTGAAACCTTTGAAAAGATAAAAGATGTCTCCTAGAGAACAAGATAGAAAAGAGTCGGTCATTGCACATCTGCAAAAAACCATATGCGAACTAAGGTGTGTTACAACAAATGTATTTCCATTCATAGACAGAAGGCTGACATATATAGCAGTATATAGCCGATATAACATACGGGACAGCCCTGCGTAGTATCTTTCTAAAGTTTTTCAAGGAAAAATACATCAGCAGAAATGTAAATATCTGTGGTATTTTATATGAGAAGATGTTTTCCCCTTAAATCTGATAAGTAAGACTTCAAATAAGATGCTAATAAAAAAAAAGTCTTGAAAGTTCACCCACTGTAGCTTGTCCTTCTGAGACATCAGTGGTTACTTTCTGTGTCTGAATAATGCCTAGGTGCACTGTGATCCTTCTGTTAGAGTTTCATCTCCTGTCCATTGCCGCTCAATGGATTGCCCCATGTAGGCATGCACAGATGTGTGACTCTGGTCCCAGCTACTGTCATCTCACAGAGTTCCTTCAGATACCTCACTTTTCGTCTCTCTTAATTGAGCAGCCATTATCATTGCTTCTCAGGTGGAGTTAATTTACCTTAATTTAGGTTCAATTTTCTTCCTTCTGCTTTCTCTTGTTTTAGGAGGCAGTGGCTACAAAGGTAGTGACTTACCACACGGAAGTTCTCCACTGAGCCTTCTGTAGGTTGAACATAGTTGTGTTCCAATCAGGTCCTAACAACTCACACTTTTTCTTGGAGCTATCATTTAGTTCAGTTTATATCTATTGACATTAACAGTGCTACTATCCACTTATTACTGTTGGACATAATAAGATGTATTATGCAATTATCTGTTTTTCATAGCTCCCGCTCAGTTCCCCTATTGTGTCCTTGAAACAGTCTAAATAAATCCATGCCAAAAATGAAATTTTTTGCCATTTCACTTTCTTATCCCTTTCAATAAACATATTAGCAAAGAATCTTGATACTATTGCCACCTAGTATACCTCATCAATCACTGTATTTCATGCTTTGCCATGAAAATGATTTCAACGTTTTGTTTCCTGTCATCACCAGTCTTCAAAATACAACACATTTTCTCCCCCGTCAAAAATAGGACAACACACTTTTTAAGAAAGTTAATCTGGGATGCTCTGGTGAAAAACTTGTTACAGACCAAATAAACAATATCGATCTATTTCTTCTTGATTACCCCTATGCAGCTGAAGAATGTGACTGTAAGTCAGAAATCTTGCAGTTAAATATGTTATCCTGTAATAGCCTTGAAACACAAAACTCACTTCAATGGCTGTATTGACTCAATGACGACAAAAGGTAAAATACAGATAATTTTGTAGAGCAGTGTGTGGTGGGTTTTTCTGATGCACAAATATATTGGAAGGATCTAATTAATTCATCTGAGCTTGGCATAACTACTATGTGTTCTAAAATCAAACTTGTTTTATATTACAAAAACATAGCTACCTACAGCCCCTTCTTGAAAACCTAGTGTGGTTAAGACAATACTCGGATGTTGGTTTGTAGCATTAGCAACTAGGAAGAGCGTCATCATTAGGACAAATATTACAGATGAATTATCTTTCTACATGGTGGCTTCAAATCTGCTGTGCTCATCATAGTTGTTGGAGTGAATTTCACGTGGTTTCTCCTCTTCTGGAACCTGTCATGAAAATCAGAGAAGAGTTCAGTTGATGAGACTTCCTTTTGCCATAAAAGGAGACTAAAGTGCACTGAGGATGTCATTCTCTTTGTATATATTATGTGTCTGTTTATTAACATTGACTCAGCCTGACACGAACCACCATTTCTGAATTCTGAGGGATGAATTCAGGGGGTTCTTAATAGCTGAATTCCTTAACACCGATGTTAGCTACGAAAGTGCAAAATTAATATCCGGGATTTTCAAAGAGCTCTGAAGAAACAAGGTGACCATCTGTAATGAAATGTAAATGATGTTGTATGCCAAATAGCAATGTCTCTTCCCGTTACCTGATAAAGGTCACTTAGAATAGAGTATTTCTGAGCAGTTCTACAGATATTACAGGACTTCAGTTGAGCAGGGTTGTATTATTATCACTGATCAACACAGACTGTGAATTCTTCAGCCACATTTTAAAACTTTCCTTTACGACAGCCTATTTCAGGTCTAGCTGAAAATCAGTGGTTTCACTTTCCCGAGGACAAACAGCGAATGACTTGCAGAGCTGTCATTAAAAGTTGTTTTTCCTGATTGTCACTGCTGCAGCTGATATTTAGGCTCAAAACTTTCCCTTAGGCTGCAAATTTTCTCTCAACAAAAGCCAAATTGTGTGGTCCATACCGGAGCTTAATTCATTAAAAAACTAATAAAATCTCCTTTTGGATTCACCACATTATATTTACAAGGAATGTATATCAAGTATTTCTTCTTGTCTTGCCTTTTTGAGTTTGTCCTGGTGTAAAGGATAAAATTTAGATTGCCTGAATTAAGAATCAGTGTCTAATGAAGGGAGATGCAGAAAGCCTACCAACAGTACAGGGAGCTTCTTAGGTTAGCCAGGAGGAAAGGTATGTCTGAGTTTCTGCTCTGCACTTGGTTGTAGGTATCCAACTCCAAGTTGTATGTGGGACTCAACTGATCAAATCCAGGTCTTTATGGTATAGACCTCTACATTTGGGTAGGCAATGAAAGGTCTTTCATTATCAGTGCGGAATATAGAGACTTTCAATGTTTTAATTCATGTAACCTAACGTAGATCTGGAAGGATGCAAACGAACTGCAGTCTAGATCCATCTCTTCACTGAGCGCAAAGGGAGCCTAGCAGAGCTATTTCAGTTGTACTTGTTCCTCAGCTCCATTGTTTGTGTTTTCAGGCATAAAACAATATTGCCAGGAGGCCCGTCTTCTTCTGGTAACCTCGGTGGTCAGATCATTCAACCAGGAAGTAGAAAACTTCTGCTCAGCCTAAGGGGATCTCACCCTACAAATACTGAAGAAATGCTCTAAATGTCATCCAGTATGAAATTCTAGACGATGCTATAAAAGCAGCACCGTTTAGCCAAAAATGCAAATATCACGTGTCTAAACTACAAGAAGGAAGAAGATACCTGACACAGCGAGCACTTAGAAAAGAGACAAAGAGCTCCACTGAGGTGTCAATTCGTTGACTCCATTTCTGCTTTTTGTTCAAGGTTAGTCCAATGCAAATGGCATGACTAGCTAGCAAGTCCGAAAAAAGATCCTGGAGGTGGCCTTGATAAATTCACAGCCTGAGGCAGAGCAACATTTTTGAACGCTTGACTCATGTGTAAACCGCAAACCCCAGGACAGCAGGACTGCTGTATGCTGTACATCTTCCAACATAATGAAAATAAAGGCAGGTTGTATCTTACCTCCCAATAAACAGAGTCATCAAAGCAGTTCTGGTCAGATGCTTGTCCCAAGAAGGGCAGCTTTAGAATGCCACCTGCAGGAAAAACAGCATCGGAGGTTAAAAAACGGACAATATGCCCAAATAAATGTTCCTCAGATGTGGCCTGGGGAGTTATCTAAGTTTTCTGACTCATTTCCTAGTCTACAGAAATGCCCAACTATCTGTGGACATCAGGTCACTCACTATGAGAGGGAGGTGATGCAGATTTCTTCATGTCGAGATGGATAAAAGCTTGTTTTTAATTGCTCAAACCTTTCCCATATTTCCAACTGGAATTTTTTATTTCAACCTGAATTTTTGTTTGGGAAGTATCCACAATCACACGGAAACATGTGACACCTAAATGAGTATGTCTTAATCTCAACCTAGTTTCTGTTCAGAATTTTCAGTGTCTGAATCTAGAGAAGGATCCCATCCAGAGCAACACCTTACTATTCCTACATATACAACCCAGTATTTTTGAAGCGTGTATTCAGTAAGATATCTAGGCTTCATCTGAAGACAAAATTATTGGAAAACTGCTTTTCCATATTTAAGCTTCTTCCAGTGTGCCATCATGCATTATTTCTATATTTCTATTTTGTACCGTTCACATGAAATCTTTTATACATCGAAGTTCTCCATGGACAAACCTCTAAATTGACACATATTTTAGTTGCTATACGCATCATACTGACCTGTCAATGCTCCGCCTGCCAGTGCAATTCCAATTGTACTGCCCAGGGCAGCAGCCTGCATGCCAGGGGTGAAGTGAACACCTTGCCTAAAAAGGGCAGAAAACCAAACCTTTGACAGTCAAAAAATGGTTACACTTTGAAACTGATAATTGGTCTTACAACATTGTATTTGCTGTCTGCTGGACAAGATGGCTCATAGGAAAGTATCCCGCCATTGCTGTGTACAAGACAGAAATCAGAATTTTATTTTGGTTTTGTTTTAGACCACAGATGAAAACAAGTTCTTTGAAAAAGTTATTAGTATCTTGTAAGCCTGTAGAAAAGCTCCCCTTTGTCAAAAAGACCAGCATTTCATCTTCTTGGAGTCTTTTAAGAGAGTGGAAATAGCCCATTTTGCCGATTTTCTTGGAAATCTTACAGTTACCACCAGTGAAATTGCAGAATCATAATAAAGATTCTTCTACATTTGAATGGTTCTGTATGCTGGTTTTTATATTTTTAATTTATTTATTTTTACTTGAGCTTTTGCTTTGGAATCCCATTTAAATGAGAACACAATGTTTGACATCAAATCAAAGATGTATTTTTTGAAAAAAACTAAATCATAATTAGATTCAAGAAATGTGGAAAATCAGGATAGACCTTAAAAAAATCAATAAATTCCTCTCTCTTTTCTCTCTATAACTCACCTAATCTCCTCTTTTACTGCAGTTACTACGATGCCAGCGATACCTCCCAGTATTCCAGGTAAACCATGTAAATTATGAACTCCACAAGTGTCTTGAATGTTCAGCTTGGACGCCAGCAAAGGCTGAAATGAGGGGAAATATGAAGTTTATAGTGAGTTTACAGTCTTCCATTATCTCTGGAATGATATGCAAAAGAAAGTAGTGCAGAAGTACAAGAAACAACTTATTTTGTGTATGCAAAGGTTAGCTATAAAACCTGCTATCTTTGCCTTCACTGTGAAATTGTTTATATGCAGAGAAGAGCAAGTAAGTACCTATAACGGTACAAATGTCCAAGCTCCCATCATAAATATAATGGTCCAAAACACATGACAGTCCAGTGATATTCCTAATCTTTTCAGCCACTGCAGCAAAGGTTGGGAGAGGTGGCTAAGTAACACATACACGCCTGTTCTGAGCCTGCTGGCCAGCTGTTTTCTTCCAGAATGCTTCTCCATCAGGAAAAGCCAGTTTAAACAGTTTTAGTCAGAATGTTTTGTTTCTACATTTTGCACGTGAAGCAATTCCATTTTATATTTCAAAAGCATTGTTTGATTACAGATCTATTTAGAAATTTTAAAAGACTGAAATGTTATTAGTCCTATTTCACTGAAACACAGGCTTGGAGCAAAATTTTTGCAGCTCCTTGAACAGAAATCCCAACTTTAACAAACTCTTACATCTTCGTGATCCTTTTCTGGTTTTAGCTAGGTGATGGAATGAAGTTAGCTCATAAGCATGTATTTAAATCACACTGATTTAAAAGTAACCGTTATCCAGAGCTTACTCTCTAGACTGTAACAGCCAATTTCTGAACTCCCTTTTAGCAAACCAAGGGAGCTCCAGCAAAGCCAACGAAGCAATAAGTAAATGAGGGCAGAGGTGAGTCCTCCATACTCACAGTCAGGAAGTGGAACCCAAGGACAGAGATGATTCCAGCAATGCTCCCAATGCACATGGCACTAAAAGGGTGGATTGACAGGTCAGCACAAGTACCCACTGCTACCCCTCCTGCCAGGGTGGCATTTTGAATGAGAACCTGCAAAGAGCATACAGAGGTGAAGATGATATACATGGAACGGAGGCTTGTTTTAGGGCCGAGTGACTTTGAAGGCTTTTTTGCATACAGAGGTTTTCCTTTTCTTCAGGTGGGATTTTTCCAATGAAGAATGAGCAGGAATTTAAAACAGGGTTCCCTGTTAAATGTTCAGGTTGTTGGTTCAAATCTGCTCTACGTCAGTTTAACGGGGGTCAGTTGAATTAATTCTAAGTTTTGCAAAGTCACTAAAACTCACCTGACCTCTTGAGAAACCAGGCTGAGCCAGTGAGAACTGCCTCCTGCAACAGGAGCAAATTCTTCAGGCTCATTGAACTGTGCCTGCTCACGCTGGGCTTAAATAAACACTACAGCTGCTGGAAAGAAGTGGGTGAAAACACAGGGCTGGATTTTAGGGCAAGGACATGAAAAGTTGGCAGCCTGACAACGCCAACCTACTTTGGCTTTGCCTGTTGTGCAGCTGCACTCTGAGATTGCCGGGGAACAGGTTGTTGCCTCAAGAGACCTATTTTGGCTATTGCAATATGGTAACTCGCATAGGATCTTCTTTGGAATAAGACCCAAAAGTCCACCTGAACGTTGGACTAATGTCTCTATGGTCCAGGAGGTTCTGTGGACAAGAGAGAACAAGGGAGCAGGGCCATCACTATAATGTCTACGAGCTTTTCACTCTCCAGATGCAGTGAACCCATTGACGAATCACCACATACCTAAATTGGGGGGGGGGGGTTGCCTGAGGGCCCAATCTCACATTATAGCCTTTAGAAATATAATAGGTCTAATTTTGCCTACAGTATGAGCAAAGGCCCCAGATAGCCCATGGACACTGGGAATTTGCCTAATCATCCTTATTGTAGAGGGGTGACTCGATTTAACAGAGGTTGTGATGTGATTCTTACCATACTGAATTTGCCTCTTTGATCCACCAGGCTGGAGAGGGCAAATGTTACGACAGTACATGCAGCCAAGGAACAGTAAGTGTTGACAATTGCTTTAATCTGGTAAATTGTTTCAGATGCAATGGCGGAGTTAAAACTGGGCCAAAAAAGCCAAAGGAACAGGGTACCTGGATGAATATAAGTCAAAATGAAACAAAGACTATTCAGTCTCAAGGGATATTTCAATGAGAAAGATCCAACATAACAGAACTAGCTACAAGAAATGAGGAAGGTAATCAATAAGAAACATGAAACAGACAAAACGGTGGAAGAAATAATAGATTATGCAGAAGCTTTTGACACCGGCAGCTGGGATTTTGACACATGGTCTCTGTCAAATCTTACTGGAAGGTTTTAACACATCGTGGCCCCTTGTCATGCCCCTCTCATTGCCAGAGCTCACCACCACTGGGGAAACCATGCCAGAATAGGATGCATTAGCAAGACAGTTCACATATAAATCCTTTATCATCTATTGATGTAACTGATAGTTTTAGCTGGTAAATTGATCTATGAATGGATCTCACGGACAAATACATGTATCGTTTCTAACATTCATTAACGGCACAGGCACAGCTCAGTACTTTTAATAATGGCCAATTTCTCTGGAAATGCTGCTTATAAGAGAAGATTTAACAAAAAGGGAGTCACCACTAATGCACAGTGAAAATGCATCTTTAATTTGATCTTTCCTTTTTTTAACCAAGGAAAAGCTGTAAAAATATGCGTGTCACTGATAACACTGTGCACGCATCAGACAAAAAAAGAATATGTCTCTAGGTAGGTATTTAAGAAAATTGATGCAGCTTAATAATAGGTGATCATTAAAACAGAGGTGAAAGAGGGATGAACTGATCAGCACTCACTATTACTTCACTTACCAATCATGGCAAATAAATCCGAATGGTAGGTAGATTCTTCATTTTCATGTTTGTTTTTCAAACCGGGACGATACAAGACTAGGGCTACGGCCAAACCAAAATAAGCTCCAAAAGCATGGATAGTCATTGAGGCTCCAACATCTGTGGCCTGTAATAGGGACCCAAGATAATGCCACAGAATTTATACAGCATGAAGATGAGGATTTGAGGAAGGAGAAGTCTGGATAACTTTAACGGTTTATAAAACCTAGGATATGTAAACTGGAATTGTTACAAAGTGAAAGCATTTTTTATAAACAGAAAAAAATTATTGTTAAGTAGTTGTACCTGAAGTATTTCTGTAACTAGATGTTCATTGCATGCAAAGATTGTGATCTCCAGAATTGTCAAGATCAGCATTTGAACAGGACTTGTCTTCCCCAGGAGCGCTCCAAATGAAATCAAAGCAGTTGCTGTACTGAAGTCTGCATTTATCATGCTGAAGTTAAGAAAACGAATAAAATAAAACAAAGCAAAACAGAAACACAGGAAAAAAGAAAATCAGTTTAAAGAGAGCTGAAATAAGGCTGTAATATCGAACCTGTCATATCATTGAAATGATAGAGCTTTAACTCTTCAGATATAAAATTATCAAGAACATCTTTGTGGATGAAAATTAAATCAAACCTTTCCAGATGGATTTTGTGGGGATCTTACCAGCTACTGAGGAAAAAGTGTGGGAAGGTTACCTCCTGCTTATACCATATATGTACTTAACTGGTTCAAATTACAGTGAAAAGTCAGACAAGATGTGTCTTGTGGATGTGCAGGCATTTTTCCAGCTCTGACTGTCACTTGAACTCCAAAGATTACAGGGAGCTCTTAGCTTCGGTCAGATGGTTGATCTCATTTCACAAGCCTTGCATGCCTTTCTGTCACTGTGCATCATGTTTGCACTAGCTGACAGGAAGGACCAGTGTTAACAGGTTATGGGGGATGGCAAAGATAAATAAAAAAACCAAATTGGTCAAAAACTTGCAGCACAGAGGGCATTAACTTATGGGTCCCTCTACAAATGCCTGTCTGTAAGCATGAAGGAGTTACTGATATGATTTCTGCTTGTCCCTTGGTAATGTTTGGATGCTGTTCCTTTCAAAATTGTCTACAAGTTGTCTCAGAAAACAGAACTGCAGATGTGGAAAATACACTGAGATCTTGGTAGAAGCAGGACAGATTAATGGGAGGGGGATTAAAAGTATCTAGAGACGTTGCTCATGAGGTCTCTTATTCTATGATTGGAGTCCAAAACCTACTGTGGAATGGTGCTGATGCAAATCATTCCTTGAGAAGTAGGAGAAAACCTCATGAGTGGATAGTCACACTTCCAGCCTTTCTTCTGTGACCCCCTGTGTCATGGAAGGACAGATCCTTTTATGCCTGCTGGATGCAGGAGCTGTTGTGCCACTGCTGGAAATCTTCCAGCTTCCACAGGTCCAGAGATTCAAAGCAGTCTCTCTACATGACCTATGGCCCACATGTAACGTAGCACCTCCAATTTCATCCCACCATTTGGTTCCCTTGGCCCAGTGCACCAGGTGTCGCCCATTTAGAGGTGAAGGACAGATGAATGTTGAGAGGTGGACAGTAAGGCTCAATCAAATTTCAGCGAACTTAGAAGTCTGATCCCAGAGATGTTGTAGTTTATGGCTTCTCCTGATATCTGAAAGGACTGAAATGCCGACTTTGGTAAATTCACATGTACCTTTTGATATCAACATGAATTTTCCCTCCTCTCATGTGCCAAAATCCTTGCATTAGGATTCCCCACTGGAGACCGAAGGCAGCAATAAGCAAGTTGATACCAACACTGCTGAATCCATATTTCTTCAGAAAGGTCATCAGGAAACCAAATCCAACAAATATCATCACATGGACATCCTGAAAGACTGAAGGGAAAACATGTCTGTGTAATGACTATGAACAGTGACTATAAAGAGGGGAAAGCTAAGGACAAATGAGGATTTAGTAGAAAAGAAAAGAGTTCCAAACTCATGTCATCAGTGTGATCCAACCTTCCCCACTTCATGACCAGTCTACTAGTTGAAGACTGAGTGCCTGGAAAATGCAAGACCCAATTATTGATCATATTCCTTGCTACTTCATTATGGAAAGAACACTAGGTCTCCATACTAGCAGTTAATGTGTTTGAAACTGTTCTCTGTGTGTGAAGCTACTGGGAACATCACAGCTTCATGCCCTTACAGAAGAGTTCTCTTCCCCCTCAAATAAAGGTTGTCACATCCAGCGTGTTCTGGTTAACTCCAAAATTGTACATGGGATTTGTTTGACAGAGTGCTAGTTGGCCAATGCAAAGGTATGCTTGTGGTCCCTAAAAATTACTGTACAAGATTTCTTTACCAGGTTAAAAAAAAAAAGGCATTTAAGGTAATGTCTAAACTAGTAAATTAATGTTGCTAATCAGCATATACTTAGCCCTCCTTCAAATATGCTTTTTTTTTTCAAATTTGAATTTTGTTCAAATATGGCTAGTTCTTTTTCTACTTTTTTTAAGGTGTTTTTTTTTTAATTTCCTTTTTAGACTTTGTAATACAAACTGAGTTTATCACCACAACATGAATATTTTATATTGTGAAGTGCTACTCCGAAGTGTTTTATGTGGCTTAATGGATTCTACAACAAACAGGTTTGAGTTCCGTAATTAAAGCTTTTTCTTTTATTTTATTGTTATTAAGGACATCAGTATAGATAAACTATTTATTTTCATTTCTATTTCATTGCCTCCTACGTACAAATGTGCAGGAAAGCCTTGAGGCATCAACCTGGTTAGTATAATATTTGACTTGAAGTTACATTTCCTAGTTACGTACTTTCAGCATTCCTATAGTTTTGCTATATGCATTACCATGTTTAGCCAAAAGAGGGCCCAGAAGTATAAGTTACTGGAGGTTCCTAATAAACTCTATTATATTTGCAATATCATATTCCAGCCCTGATCCAGCACTGAAATACATACATGCGCGTAGTAAGATCCTTTCCATTGGGCTACATGCATGAAAGAAACAGCAGAGAAATGCAGGTGGTTTACAGACAGCCCCAACCCTTTTGCTTGCTCTTTGGGCTGGACATTTTCACATTTATTTCCTGACTTCAATAATAGTCAGTGGTGGGATTTTTGAGGTCTCTGCAGTCCTTTGGGAACTTCCCATTTTCCCCCATGTTACTAAATTTCCAAAACTACTTTCCAAACTCTTGTGTTGTTCTTACTACTTATTTTAAAAGGTGTGCAATCAATTTAACTTCCCCATTTGGGCTTCTGCCCTTGATATACTTGCATATTTTGTATTGCAATGCTGTGTGAAAATAAATATCTTGCTTAGGGCTCAACATATTCCCTTGCATCAAAGGACCTGGCAAGAGATGAAAGTTTAGAGACGTGGTTTAGTGGTGGACCTGATATAGTAGGGTCCATGGTTGGACTAGATGATCTTAAAGGTCTTTTCCAACCTAAATGATTCTATGATTCTATGAAAAAGATATGGTTGGGAACGATACAAACCATGCTGCTACAGCCTTCCTGATCCTGCCAGCAGCAAGATCTTTAGTGTCTTAGTGGATGCAGAACCCAAAACACAGCTTAATTTGCCCATATTCCTGTGTCAGAGGGAGTCAGCAGGGGGTGTTTAGGAAAAGGATATTAAAGTACAAGATCATTTGATGGGTACGTCTGCCTGTGCACCCTCTCGGCTTGCAGCAGCCTGTGGCACAGGAACACAGAGCTGTGTCTTCGTATCTGACTTGACTGTGGTGGTGGACTGCACATCTAGAGCAACTCTCCTTCAAATGTCTTGGAAAACATGTAGCAAGGGTCAGTGGTGGTAGAACTGAGAATGAAGAGCCTTCCTAGCATTCCTCTAACACCATCCTGATGATCTCAAGTACAGGTAATCACCCATCTTTTTTTTTAAGTGGGAAAAAAATAAATTGGCAGGTCGCGTGAGAAAACTCTTCTCAAATAAGTCAAGGAGTAACCCAACATCTCTTTCCTTCATTTTGAGGACAGTGGAAACTGGATGCTGAACAAGCCTTTTCCCCCCCTTTTAAAAATAATTTTCTACGAGTGACCATTCACCCAGTAACCCGTGGGATCAGCACATTTGCGTTTGAGAAGTGGCTTGGGTTATTTGGCTGAGTCTTGTAAAACTACTTTATTAAAAGCTTGTTAATGTTACCAAAAAAATACAGAACTAGAGGGCAAATCCATAAAAGCTGCACAGCAGCATCTACAAAAGCAGCCTTTTTGTTTGACTTCAGCAGAACAAAATGGAAAGGTATCTAGTAAACACTTAGCATGACAAGTCAAAGTGATATACAACAGTTTTCAATTTATATCACACTTGAGTTTCATGCACAAGATGAGAAGTACGTTTGAAAATTACTTACTTCTACTCTTTTTATTATTTAGTCAGCCTATGCCATGGACTTTCCAATAAATTTTTAGTTTTGCCTATTCAGAGTAGTCAGCCCCAGGTAAGAAAATTTTTCCAGTCTCCCAGAGCCGATTATGGTTTGTTAGCATTCAGCATATTACTTGGTCCTGTTTGCAGTCTCCTGACTAAATCATTATAAACAAAGCAAGTAAATTGTTCTCATCAAAACAATCCCATTCATGTATACAACGTCTTAGTAAATCATGTCTAGATTAGTAAAAGATGCTTTACTGCTTAAGTAACCTGACTCTACACGTGAGCAAAAGAACAGGTTTCAAAAGCACGTTGATGACTGAGTTGTTTAATTTTCAGTGCCCATTAATAGGGTTTCTGCATGCTCAGATCTCTTTTGAAAGGTGCTTTTAGAAATCCTACCCCAGCCCCGAAATTTAGAAACAATTCTATTTGAAACAAACAGCTGGTTGACGTGTAATCAGGGTCCTCCTGAAGCCTAGCCAGGATTCATATAAATGTTTTAAAGCTCTCTGGCCTTATTTACACAAAAGATTAAGTCCTGGTTAAAACTAGGTTAATTCATAGATGTTGAGGACAAATTTCAACTAGTCTAGCCTATACTTTGTGCTTTAACTACTTCTTATGCATACTTTTAAAGAAGAGTGTGTCTGGAATGATTTAAAATGATGGAGAAAACAGCATGATCTATGATAAATTGTTTCACTAACAAGTTATGTTTAACAAAACAGAGTACTTCTATTCCATGAGACAGGAAAATAAAGACTGGGAAAACCACTCCAGCAGATCCTGAACCAAACCGCTGCACATGATCCTGCAAGGTTGCCCAAGACCAACATATTAGTTCCACTGCAAGGTGTGCACATGGTGGTCAGCCTCAATGCAAAGACATCTGCGGCATCTAGGTTTGTACTAAAACTGATTTTGCTCTGCCTAAAGGAGTAAACCATAGAACCCTGAACAAGAGCAGCACATAAGTTTTCCTAATCCATGAATCATGGATAAATCACAGGACGTTACATACAGGATACCAGTATTAAATCCTCTAGGAGTGCTTGCAGAACCATCGCATGCCCTTGTCCTCCTGTTCCCATGGCACGGCACACCTGAAGTTGTCCATTCAATTCGCCATGCCTGTACTTGCATCCACCAGAAATAGATAGAATGCAAAGCTATGCTTTGGGAACGATCTCAGCTCAGCCCCACCTTACCTGAGTGCAAAACTATGGTGATCTTCAATCATTATTTTCATCTTTTTTCAGTCCAAAAATACTGAAACAGCTTGGATTCATGGTGCTGAGGTATTTAAGGCATATAAAAGCAGGCCCTGCACTGCAGTTCTGAGAATCTAAATAGGCCCCTGGATGAAACAATGAAATCTGTGAGGTACAGATGGTTAACCTGCCTGGGGAATAGCATGGGAAGTAGTTTCAACCCATCATTTTGTGAACTCGGGGCAAGTCCTGACTCAGGATATGTCCTAATACATCTATAGAACCATAGCACTAATTTTCTGCTGGGTCTTCACACGAACTGTGCTCTTGTGTGCGCTTTGCAGACAGGGAAGTTTGAGGGGAAGAGAGCCTAAAAGCAAAAACACAGGTATTGGGAAATCCTGCTTTTATTCCACTTGTTTATTGTGAAGGAGATTCATCTACTCTTAGGTTGGCATCTAAAAGTCCAACTTTACACCTGTGGTGTTTGCTTAGCTTATTGTCTCTACTGGCAAACTGAGCAGCCCGGCCAAAAGCCAGCCGGCATAGGTTGGCTTACATCTGTACAGCTACATGCTCTTCTCTCCCAAAACACTGTTCCCACCTGTTCTACCTGTTGTGAGCAGTCCCTTATCTATGCTATGCCTGAAGCTGTACCCAGAGGGAGGTCAAGGTGCTGGTTTGCATGAGGCAAAACCATGCCAGAAGCTTGTTAGCAGTCCAGTAGTGTGGACAGCTGGGGAACAGTGTGCAGGTGTAAGATAGTCAGAAGCTGCTTGTCAGGAAGGCATGGGAGACAGCAGACAATTTCTCCCACTGGAATTAGGGAAGAAATATCTATAGGTGATCCCTAACTGGATAGATTACCTTTAAAGGCTTATATTGTAGTGTTAGCGTCTGGCGAGAAGAATCCTTTTCTCTGTGATGTTGATGAGGCTCCTGCCCTCTCTCAGATGTCTTTTTAAAATGGAGATATTAAATTAAAAAACAGGGCTCCCCACGAGGGCTGGGAGAGGGTTTTGTTAAGTGTGAGAACAGCCTATCCTAGGAGCTCCCCAGGGAACACAGTACCCAGGGTGATGCATGGGGCACAGGCAATCTCCATCCAGAAGACTTGAGGTTTACTAAGAAATGCACCACAGTACTGTAAGGGGCCACTAAAGACTACTAAATTACTGGCATAAGCACAAGGATCCCTTCTTCATTTTGCTTGGTAAGGGGGACTCCAAGAAAATCCAGGTCAATTTACTACCAGAGCCAGCAGGTATGGTATTCAGACTGGAGAAAGTAAATTTTTCTGTTCTTGCTGGGCAAACAGACCTTAATCTCAGTCTGAAGGACCCATGTCCTTGATAGCACCCTTCTGTCTTACCAAATTATACAAATATGCCCAAAAACACTATTGTTCTGTGGCTGTACCTGTTGTTGTCATGTTGTTTTGGGGTAGAGTCAGAGAAGAGGTAGGTGAACGGGTGTCCTAGGTAATAGACATGTTAATAAAATAACAGTGCCAGAGTAGAATTACCTGTGCTGTTAAATTATGTGTGGTCTCTGGCATAGTTTTTGCCTAGTCCAACTATCACCTCTTGGGTAACAGTGGACCAAGGGTCATTCCTAAGATACCATCTAAACAAGGCTACCTAATTTAGGAACTAGTTAGTTCAGTATCATGGACATGGCCAAGCTGTGTCTCAGAAACAGAACAGGCTCTGGCATACCTTAAGTTACTATCCCTCGGGAATACTGCTGCATCTCAATGGAGTTAACCCAAATGTGAGTAATTAGCCCCTGATGTTCACCAGCTGACTTGCATCCGGAGCTGAATAATGCCATGCATTCACTGTTCTCTCAACTGAACAATGCTCTGTGTGAGAATACACAACACAAGACTGCTGTTGAGTGAAGCGACCCTGAGATCACACTCCCTTGTAACAGTCACTGAAAGACCAGTTGGAATGAGACAAAAAGAGAGATACATTCCAAATTACATGGGTACTACCTACAGGCAAGGAGTTCTGTACCATTACGATCATCGTTAAGAGGTTTGCAACCAGGGCTACAAGTCGTTAAGGCAGAGCCAAGAAAACGAACAAGAAACCTTCAGTACTGCCAGCAAGACACAGGCTGCTCCTCTGCAGACTTATTTTTCTATTTATTTACAACAGCCTGATCTTTGCATGAAGAGGAGGAGGGTGGGAGAAATCAGCAACTACTTCTCAGGCCAAAAGCTTTCTCCCTGAACTTCATCAAGCATTTGCAGAACAACAAATCAACAGAAACGTTTGCAGGCTGAACCATTACTGTCTACGACTGAGCCACTCCTTTGAAAGACAGGAGGGGGTTATCCACCTTGTAAGAAAAACTATTGCCTTTTGGGGAGTCCAGTTTCTGTAAACATGTATTATAACAATAATGAATATGCTGCCCAATTTCCATGTTCTTATAAGAGAACCTTTAGAAACCTGGATGATAATAATGAAATGTTCCGATCATTTTCATTATTTGATACAGCAATCAGGATAGAAGGTCCGGCAAGAAGCGCTACCATCCATCTCTGGAAAATTGTTCAAAGCAATTCATATTTCTCCAAGTTTTAACCTGCTATGCTAGCACTAGAATTATTTTCAGGACTCTTCTCTCCCAGAACAGCTGACTTCTCAGCAGTTAGCTACTTTCAGAATTTCATATGTGCTCAACTTGAATTTGTCTTTGAAGCCTGCTGCTTTCATAACTCAGACAAAGTTTGTTTGCCCCAGAGCATACCTTTCTTTTCTGGCTATATAGGTAGGTCTCATGAGTTATTCAGAAATCTTGCTTAGGATAAGTTTAAAAAACTTCTAACTTCTATAAATCTTGGACAGCAACACTTACGTGGGTATAAAGTTTCAGAGGCACCGCTGTTGTCATATTCCACAAATATCCCGAACAAAACAATGATGATCACTTCCAGAAGAAGAGCCAGGATCGAGAACTTGAACCTCATGTTGGTGTCAAGGGCTGAAGGCATTGCAGGAGAGCAGGCGGCTGTGAGAGCCTGATAAAGGACGCTTGCCTTCAGCGGAGCTGCCTAATTCAATGGGTCTGGGTGATATAGCAGAAAAAAATTAAAAAGAAAAACCAGCAGAGAGACAGGCGAACACACCGTCACACCCACTATGGGAGGGAAACGGTATGGGTCAGTATAGCAATTTCGATTTCCCAGGCTATTTCTGTGCATGAAATGCTGGCTTACATATTTTTTTCAATTTGTAATGCAAAGCAGCTCATTTAACTGTAGATACGCTGCTCATTGTCTTATACGTATTTTAAAAAGGAAATAGCCTAAAAGAAAATCTCACAGAGCCTGGTTTGCTGCACATAGTAAGGAACACAGCGACAGTCAATTGTGTTTCCTGTGGTCAAGATTTTCTTCAAGTTGTAGCTTTCATTTTTCAAGGTAAATAATTTTTCATCTTATATGAAACATGGATAATCTCCTGTCTCTTCGTATGGGATATAACAAGCAAAGAGAATCTCTTTCAGCAGACTGAAAAAGTGCTTGTTCTTATTTCACAGAGAATGAAGTACTCAGAGCACAAGTTCTCATTGTAAACTTTTATTTAAAAAGGAAATCATTATACTTCTTCATAAGAAAAAAGGGTATTCCTAGTTGTTAAAAGATAAAGCTGTTGATTATTAAAAAGAAGAATTTGAAAACACAGGTCAAATTTCAATTTTAATTATTGCTGTTTGCATTTCCCTTAGTTTAGGCAATGAAAATAGGTCAGAGACCAAATCTCTTAAATGGTTTTAAAAAGCTCCCTTTGTAAACTTCCTGGTGAATGAAGGAGTAAATTAAATTTCACTTATATTACTATTGGATGATCACTTGTTCTCGAGATTCACATTGCTTGTCAAAATTCATCCAGACTCTTAAATGTTTTGTGGATAAAATATTTTATTGATGTGATACTGAGTAACTTGGCTTCTGTTAACCCAGTATTCAGAAGACAGCCCCAAATTGTACGGTAGGAACCTTTATTTCATGAAAAATTGTATCTATTAAAAAAAGGGATGATATTGCAGTAGTAGACTAATTGGTCATGAAGTAGTAGTGCTAGGATACAGCAAGAAAATGCTGTGTCAGTCCTTGGTTTAAAAATCAGCATAATCCATAGATGCTGGGAGGTGATGTTACCTTGGGCTGCTGTTCTGGTGAGACTACTGTTGGAAAGCTGCTCACGTACTATGAGATTTAAAGAACCCAGATTATTTTTTTTTAGGGTACACCTATGCTGGTGTACCAGGCAGCGCTATGGCCTTTTCTCTGGTCCTGAGGCCAATTTACATATTTATCAACCTTTAGCTTGCCAAGCGGGGTGGGTGACACCAGGCACCTTTCAGGAATGCTGCCCTGTTCACGGTGACTCCTGGACTAAGTCTGCATGACGCTGTGTTGTAATCTTAAGGGGGATAAAAAACCCTGGCGCTGTTCAGTTGTCTAGTGTAAGGGTAGAACCAGACCACTGTCCAAACTAAGTTTAAAATGATCTCAGCTTTTTCTCCTTGAAATGGAGCGGAAACCAAATTCTTTAGCAAGAAGAACATACCAGTCTATCACAGAACCAAACCTGCAAGTGGCAAAGATGGAATAAGCATATGTGTATTTTTCCTTTGTAGAGACTGTATTTCATTAGAACAGCTCAAAGAGAGGAAGCAGAGCTTTGTCCAAAAGCTATTGCTCATCCTTACTGTACCACAGGATAAGACAGAGAGCAATTAATTGTAAGGACCTGTGAGCTCCTTCATTTGCCCAGGAAGTGATTAAAAAAGAACAAAATCATGAGTAAAGTTCATTGTTTTTCGCCCATAGCTCAGCCGTGAATATCTTGTGTTATTCATTACTTAATGTTTTCCCTAGTGAATATCTCACATGACATATGTGCAATCCTTATATTAAGTCCTTTTAGGGGTGCAGAAAAGGCTCCTTGTTGAAATCTTACTGGGGGAATGCCTTTTAATAAATGTTTAAATTTTAAAATGGGTCAAGTCAAGTTCATACAACCAGGACTTTATCTGATATTATTACTTTCAATCTTAAATTGCATGCAAGTACATACACACAGAGACAGACATATTGAAAGAATATTCACGCATGTCTTAGTCACATTATACTGCCTTTGTAATTAATGGGAAGTTATGTGCATCTCAAGAAATGGATTAGTCTTAACTATCTTAAACAGCTGTCTTAGGAAAAGAAGCATAACGTTTTGAGATTCTCATTTCCCTTCATTGATTATACTGCAAGCCTTTGGTGAGTAGCCCAGGTTTAAGCATCCAAACTCTAGAAACTTGACTCAGGACCAGGCTTTTCACCCAAGAATTTTGAGGACTTGCCAAATGTGCCCATTTTCTCTGCTGTATCTCACGTGGCCTTTGCAGTGCGTGAGACGGGGATCTGTTACCTGAGAGGACAAACGAGCTGTGCTCCAGCATGAGTGTGCCAGAAAGCTGATGTGCCAGTGTACCTGGAATACAGAGTCCTTAAGAATGACATTTAGCAAACCTCACATCGCTGCCTTCGCAGACTGCCCAATGCCTAGCCTTCCCTCCTCCTGTCCCTCCTTTTTCTTCTCTCTTGTTTTTTTTTTGGCCAGAAAGAGCAACTTAGGTATTTTCCCGGTGAGATGAACTACTGTCCAGCAGCCACAGATAAATGGCCCCCATACATGTACAGGTGATTTACATGAGAATGGGGACTCTGAATAAATTATAGCCCAATATTTATGTACTCCAATATTTGTTCAATGAAACACTTCTCTCTCACCATTAATGAGGCTTAATCTGTCAACATTTAACTTCAGATATTACCAACTTTAAGCAAAAATGACTGACAACACTAGCTGCCAGGAGGAAGAAGGTGGTTTATCCAGAGGGTGGAGTGGGGTTACTTTGCTCGCTGGATTTTTTGGGAAAACCCAGTTTGGCCTGACTCTCTGCCTCACTTTTTGCCTATTAAGATGGGCTCTGCCTTGTATCATGTTGCCTGAGATGTGGGCCTGTGCAAACATCATGAGGTTCAACAAGACCAAGTGCAAGGTCCTGCACGTGGGTCGGGGCAATCCCAAGCACAGATACAGGCTGAGTAGAGAATGGATTGAGAGCAGCCCTGCTGAGAAGGACTTGGGGGTACTGAGAGATGAAAAGCTGGACATGAGCTGACAATGTGCACTTGCAGCCCAGAAAGCCAATCACATCCTGGGGTGCGTTAAAGCAGAGTGGCCAGCAGGGCAAGGGAGGGGATTCTGCCCCTCTACTCCACCCTTGTGAGACCCCACCTGCAGTGCTGCATCCAGCTCTAGAGCCCCCAACACAAGAATGACATGGACCTGTTGGAGCAAGTCCAGAGGAGGGCAACAAAGATGATGAGAGGGCTGGAGCACCTCTGCTGTGAGGACAGGCTGAGAGAGTTGGGTCTGTTCAGCCTGGAGAGGAGAAGGCTCTGAAAAGACCTTACAGCCTTTCCAGTACCTAAAGGGGACCTACAAGAAACCTGGAGAGGGACTTTTTACAAGGGCATGTAGTGATAGGACAAGGGATAATGGTTTTAAACTGAAAGAGGGGAGATTTAGATTAGATATTAGGAAGAAAATTTCACTCGGAAGGTGGTGAGACAATGAAACAGGTTGCCCAGAGAAGTGGTGGAGGCCCCATCCCTGGAAGTGTTCAAGGCCAGGCTGGATGGGGCTTTGAGCAACCAGGTCTAGTGGAAGATGTCCCTGCCCATGGCAGGGAGGTTGGAACTAGGTGATCTTCAAGATCCATTCCACCTCTAACCATTCTATGATTCTATGTTTGGGTCTGGGCGCTTAAGGAAATGGCAGGTCTTTTAGATATTCTCTTCAAGCCTCTTCAAGGGAAGAAGGGTAAATAACCATACCCTGAGTCTGAAGCAGCGGTGGCAAGAACAGTCTCAGCTTTCCTCTGCAAAAGCTTGGATTGCTCTTTGTAACTGTGACAAGATGCTGCTCTACCCCAAGCATGGAAAATGACAGTTTTAAACTCCTTGTAGCTCATCCAAACCTGATGAGGATTTCATGGGACAGGGAAAAGGGATGTTTTCAGCATGCAGACTCCCCTGTCTGCCAGATCTGCTGTGCCCTGGGCAGTTTCTTCTAAGAAAAGAGTGAAATGAAATCACAGGAAACATTAGGCACTGTCAGTGATCTGTAAATGCTGTTCTCTGTATTCACAGCTCAAACCAGAAACAGCTTCATTTCTCTAGAGGAAAACAGAGTACTCTTACTCTTTTAGGTAGTTTGTGTATGAACGAAGTTCCCTATTAAATGGAAAAACTTCTACAGATGGCTGTGGGCCCTCAATCATACCATCTGTGGAGAGTAAAAAATGCTTATCCTGTTAAATCATGAAAACAAAGTCTTATCCTGCAGCCCTACATCACAGTGGAAACTTTGTGCATAGGAGAAAGTTAGTAGGTCCTGCATATTGGCCTGATATAATTCCCAGCTGAAGCAACCGCCATTTCAATGGCTGTCTGTCATTCCCATAATTTTTCCTGGTTGTCTTTTTTCTGACACAAGCTTGCCAGATGATGGGGTACAGCCACCTGCAACATCTCGTTTCAAAGGCCAGCAGTCTTTATATGTCATCCAACTGCTACATGGGGCAATCAAAAATGCACACATCTTGAGCTGCCTTTCTTCTGTGTGTAGGAAATTCCCTTGTGTCTCCACATTAGCTTCAGCCCAATCATCGTAGATATAAATACAATGGAAGAAGTGAGGGTGTTCCTTGATAACTATTGTTGCACACCGGGACCTACTAACTAACTTTGGGTATTTGTCTTTTAAATGGCAGTTGGGTTTTTCATCCTACCTTTCCAGCTGATGGAAAAAGCTCTTGGTGAGGTATCACAGCCTTTACGTAAATAAATGTGAAACGTTGTGGCAGACTTTCAAGCTTCCAGACAAATAAAAATAAGAGATAAAGGGGTAGTTTGAGCCGTATCCTTACCTAAAGAATGAGAAAGAAGCTGCAATGAATAATCTTCTTACAGAATACCCTCAAGCATCATTAGGAGTGGCATTCACCTGACCAGATCCATGCTATACATTTCTGCATCTGATCTAACCAGTAATACTTCCCTTTTTAGTCAGAAAAAAGAAATAGAAATTTCCAAGAGCACTTGTTTTCATCTTAAGGGAAGATACCTAAATAGGCTAAATTGGCCAGGTGAATGCAAGAACCTGGCACTCAATGCCTCTTTGGACATGTTTATTGGCTGACACAGGCTCAAATCAGCTTCAGGATGCTTCTTAGAAGAGAACCAATGTGGTCTGCTGAAGAAGTTATTTAAAGCCCTGAGTTCCGTTCATTGAAGTCTGAGATACGAGTATACTTCAGCCAATGATGTGGATTTACGGAGCATGACTTGAGTGCACACCAATCTTTGAGCTACTCCTTGATGTGTGTTCTTACTGTGGACATAGCTACAGAGACCAGAAAGGTAGGATAAGGTACAGCTTGCCTGCACATTGTGACATAAAGATTTCTGCATCTACTGAACTTTGAGCTGAATAAGGTTTTTTGAGAACATTGACATTTATCCCATTTCTGTGGTGTCATGGTAGAAGAGTCTTTTCATTAAACATTAACACTTTGAGTCAGCAGACACCTACCTCACCTCAAGCTGGAAGCTCAGTCAAGTAAATACAGTTTGTCCATGCAGTCCTTAAGTAGCCTCCTTCAACTTGAAGAGGGAAGTGACAATAAGTGTGTTTTCTGACTCTTTGGATAACAACAATAAGATTGTCTTGACCTGATCCGTATCACCCTCACCAACCTCTTACCTGATTTCTTACAAATGCTGGGAAAATAAGGTCACTAATGAGTCACTAAAAATGTATTACAGGGAACACTAATATGTTAATCAGAAGAGGGAGGAAACACAATGGACAAATAGTAATCACAGCTTAATAGATAGATGATGGTTTAGTTTACCTTGTTATTACAGGGTTTCTTGCTAAAGTAACTCTGTTTTATTTTTCCATTTGAAATCACACAAACTTTATTCTTTATGGAAGACCTTCCTTGATTTCTGTAGAATGCTTTTTCTCTCTCCAGTACAAAGAACTGACAGAGGTTAAGACTAGAAGGAATTATTCAGTCTTTTTGTTCTCCCCTGTAAATATAATAGGCCAGAGAATTGCATCTAGTTAAGCTGTGTTTGGTTAAAGCGTACCTTGTCAAAGACAAGCATGGTGGGCTTAAAAACTTCACTCTTTCATGTTCTCCTTTTATTGCATGAGTGTCATAAAGAAGAAATAAAATGCAGAAGCAGAAATTTTTGATTGAGGTTTATCCCAAAGTTGCAGGAAAGCTGTTTACAAGAGGTAATGGTGTTCGTTCTCCCTTACACAAGGGCCAGTTTGTACTGCTCTTGTGACAAAGAAGGGACTACCACAGGGAAGATGGATCCTTTACATACACCTTAAAGCTCTACCTATTATCCTGAGAAAGCAATAAGAAATAGTATAAAGGAGATGAATGCTTTAAGTCTCAGATGTTACTTGTAAAACACGTTAGTGATAAATCGTGTATGTCTACCATCATTTCTTGTGTTAATGTAAGTGTTTCCCTTGCTCTCCATCAGTACTCTGTGCTTAATCGTATCTGGGCACTTGAGGTGGCTTTTATAGAGATGCTGTTCCCACCTGCATGAAGTCCTGTACTTAAGTCTTGCTCTAAGGGCAAGCAGGCATTAAGCCTCTGAAAAAGCACACAGGGATAACTTCAACCATGGCAATGTATCATCTCAGTTGTCTTTCCTTACTGAGGACTGTCTCTAGGTTTCACAATCCAGCCCGGAGCTGTGGATACACCTGTATTTGTGTTCACTCTACTCTTTGCATCTTGTCAGAAGAGCACTAGGAAAGGGCACTTGTCAGGGAAATTAAGGAGAAGTCTTTTGTTCCTCACTGACCTTTCATGAAACAGCTTTCCTTTACTGGCATCAGCAAATACAAGTGCACATCAACCCGAGCAGTCTACAAGTTTCTCTTGGGTTGCAGATGCTCTACAACATCACTTGATTTAGATTGATTGCCTTCGAAGTGTTCTTGTTACACTCCTGTTAATCAAAAGAAAAATTTCCCAAAACATAGGACACGGTTTACATGGAAACAGAAAGTTTTATTCTACCAAAGCAAAGGATTTGGTAGAAGCTCCGTAGTGGGGATGCTGTTAAAAAAGAAAACTGGAAAGATGCACCGAAAAATAACTATTTTTCAATGTTGTTTACAGGATTTCTTAGCTGTACTAGCTATAGAGACATCAGCAGCATGGAGTTTGGAAGGTTGTTTTCCAGTGTCAAGGCAGTTATGTAGTCTTCTAAATTACTGTTGACCTGAAGATCAAATTATGCACAAAGGATTCTTCAAAACAGTTTCTAGCACCCCCTTCAGTGTTCATCTATCAATTGAGATAAAATTTACGTGGACTGTCAGCTCTGGCTAAAAGTCCTGATCATCTGTGAATCTGCACAGATTCTGTAACATGCTGATTTCCCTTATTAGTTTCACCCTTCCTAGCAAGTAATACAAATTTTCCCTACCAATTCTTTTCTTCCCTAACAGTTTCATCTATATAGTGGATTTTTCACCCCCTTTGCTTCTCTTGCTTCCAAATGCCACATTGCGGAGAGTATTTTCTAGATATATACAAGATATGCCATGCAGAAGGGCCTGAGAGGTGGGCCCGTGCCAACCTCATGAAGTTCAACAAGGCCAAGTACAAGGTCCTGCACATGGGTTGGGGCAATCCCAAGCACAGATACAGGCTGAGTAGAGGATGGATTGAGAGCAGCCCTGAGGAGAGGGACTTGGGAGTGTTGGTGGATAAGAAGCTCAGCATGAGCTGGTAGTGTGTGCTCACAGCCCAGAAGACCAACCACGTCCTGGGGCTGCATCAAAAGCA